>JBBDGP010000141.1:605000-1055000 GCA_037952835.1 Lithobates septentrionalis | reverse complement strand
CACAAGCCTATTAGCTTAGCACAAATGTCCCCCTTCATTCCTCCTTCTAGAACAAATTCCCCCCCCCCTTCCATTCCCTCTTTTAGCACAAATATCCCTCTTCATTCCTCCTAGCACAAATCCCCCCAACCATTTCTCATTCTAGCACACATCTCCCTCTTCATTCCTTCTTCTAGCACAAAGCCCCCCATCCATTCCTCCTTCTAGCACAAATCCCCCCCTTCCATTCTTCCTTCTAGCACAAATCCCCCTCCATTCCTCCTACTAGCACAAATCCCCCTACTTCATTCCTTCTTCTACCACAAATTCCCCTTCCCCCTATTACCCTTTCCATCATAAACAACCCCCCAGCACCCCCCTCCACAAGCCTATTAGCGTAGCACAAATGTCCCCCTTCATTCCTCCTTCTAGCACAAATCCCCCCCCCCCTTCCATTCCCTCTTTTAGCACAAATGTCCCCCTTCATTCCTCCTTCTAGCACAAATCCCCCCCTATCAATTTTACCAATTCACAGCTATTTTTACAGGCTTTCTATAAAAAAGTGGATGGTTGGGAACCCTCAGTGCTGACCATTTGGCCACTGTGCTTTCTTAGCTGAGCTTTTATGCATTGATATACATTACATTACCCGTAGAAGCCATCTCATGGATGATCATTACATTACCTGTGGAAGCCATCTCATGGATGATCCTTGTAGGAAAGCCCATGCTTTGTTCGATTATACTGATATTCCCATGGGAAAAATGAGTATTAACAAACTCCTTGGCATCAAAATCATCATCGTGATAATGCTTGTGAATGGTCTCAGACATTTTCTACACTGGATCTTCGCTGGGTAGGTGTCCTACTCCTTCAAATGACCGTCACCCTTTATATATCTGTGGAATATAAAGGTTTCAGTTCAATCACAACCATCACACTTCTTTTGTCAATATTGTGGTATTTGACAGCTGAGACAAATAAAAACATCAAGATGAACAGGACCAGCCTTGGGATATTTAGCACCCTGTGAAAAATTTAGCACGGAACCTTCAGAATATGAACCAAATCTTGAACAGTCTCCTTGTAATCATTGTCATTTAAGCTGACACCAAAAAAAAGTATCCTAGTGCATAGAATCCCATCATTCCTCCCAAATGACACCAGTCTATGGATGAGAGTAGTAGGGACATGGGGTTGTCAGCTCTTTTGGGGCATAAGGTCTAATATTTTTGCTCTGTCAAGCAATATGCCCTATGTCATTATTATATAATTATAAGAAATAAAAGCAGAGCCAAACAGCATAAGGCCTGTTGGAGATACAACAACTTTCAGCTTAGCCTATTGACTGCAGTTTACAAACAGGACACAAGATGTCGCTAATGCTCAGTGATATGCTATGCTATGCTATGGATTTCCTATTGTATTTCCTATACATAGTGTTGTACTTGTTGGTTTCTTTTTCCTCTCTGTGTTCTTCTTACCATGTGAGGTGACATCTTTGCTAGTGTGGTTATGTTCCAATAAAGAAGCCAGTTCCTGTTTCTCCACAACATCTGATCTGAATTGACTCCGGTGCACCCAGCAATCATACTCTGCAACAGGTTAAGGGCCCAGTGTCCGGATAGTCATATGACCAGGTATCGGCCCAGGCAAAACAAAGCCTCGAACGGGAGACAGTGTGGCTGATGCGGAGATCGACATAAGGAAGTTTTCCAGTGACATCTCCTATAGACAAGTAAGACTGTTCATATATAAAGGAGGGAAAAAATGGCCAGAATCTCAGAGCTTAAACTCTCAGTGGCCAAGCTGAACAATGACAATTATCAGCTATGGAAGTTCAAAGTGGAAATGCTATTATCCAGAGACGATTTGTGGGAGGTTACCACCACAGAGAGGCCACAGGATAATAATCAGGACTGGGACAAGAAAAACAGACAGGCACGGGCCACCATAAGCTTACTAGTGGAGGATGATCAGCTCATTCATATACGCCATGAGGACACAGCGAAAGGCATGTGGGACGTACTGAAAAGACTACATGAAAGATCCAGTTTAAACAGCAAGCTGTTTCTGCTGCAGAAACTTTACAAAATGAGACTTGGCAGAGAACAGGACATGCAGGAGCATATAAACGCAATGCTGGAAGTGAATGCGCAACTCAGATCAATCGGGGAGAATATAACAGACAGTCACACTGCAGCCATATTGTTATGCAGTTTGCCTGATACATATACTGCACTAATCAATGCACTGGAGACACGACCTGAGACAGATCTGACGCTAGCATTTGTAAAAACCAGGCTCATAGATGAGTATCAGAGAAGAAAGGAATTAGTGCATGACTCCACAGAAACCGACACCAGAACCGCTCTTAAAGTTACAGATGCAAAGTTACACAGGAAAGAGACCAGAGTGTGTTTCAGATGCCACAAACAGGGACACATAAAGAAAGACTGTACTATATGGAAAGCAGAGCAAATGAGACAGCATTCCTCTTATGCTAAACAAAAGGTCAAAACCACAATCAATGATCCATGGGAAGGAAACTGGAATGCCACAATAAAAAAAAAGACAGGCAGCAATAAATGCCAAGGCTGGTGCATCAATTTGAGGGCAACCAGTCACATGACGAGTGATAGAAGTTTCTTGACTTGACCTGAACAACAAAGAAACTATTTATCTTGCAGATGGAAGCAAAATACATGCAGAAGGATATGGGCATGGAACCCTTGTACGCCCGGATGATGCGGAAGACAATTTAGCCATACCTTTGAAAGGTGTGCTTTATGTTCCTGATCTAGAAGGAGGACTTTTATCTGTGAAGCGTCTAACAGCCACAGGACTCACTGTAAAATTCCAAGGTGACAAGTGTTCTATTCTAAACAGCAAACAAACAATAGCAAGTGCCAAGCTGGATGATCATCTATATCACCTCAACACAGTGAAGGAAAAGGTGAGACTATGTACACACAAGCACAATGACTGTATACATATATGGCACAGACGTCTAGGTCACAGACACCCAGAATGCATACAGGAACTACAAAGGAGGAATCTGACAAGGGATCTAACAATATCCCCTTGTCCAGTTACTGTTAGGTGTGAATGTTGCATTTAATCCAAAGCTACAAGAGCAACACTTCCCAAAGTCAGTCAGAAGAGAGCTTCAAGACCACTTGACTTAGTTCACAGTGACGTGTGTGGTCCCCTAAACCCACCTACACCTGGAGGCAACAGGTACATAGTGACTTTCATAGATGACTATTCAAGATACACAGTCACCTACCTAATGCAACACAAGAGTGAAGTTTTCGACAAATTACAAGACTATATAATAAAAACCAGTAACAAGTTTCAGAGGAAGCCTCTCATACATTGGAGCGATAATGGAGGTGAATTCACAGGAGGTAAGATACAAGAGTACTTAAAACAGAATGGAATAGAACATCAAAAGACAGTTCCGTATACACCACAACAAAATGGAGTAGTTGAAAGAAAGAATAGAACTCTGACTGAAATGATCAGATGTATGCTGACAGACTCTGGACTACCACAAAAATACTGGGGTGAGGCAGCTATGACAGCTACATATTTGCAGAACAGACTTCTTTCCGGAACAGTGGAGAAAACCCCATATGAACTATGGCACAATGAGAAGCCAAGTGTAAAACACCTAATGCCCTGTACACGGTCAGATTTTCCGACGGAAAAAGTGCGATCGGATTGTGTTGTCGGAAATTCCGATCGTGTGTGGGCTCCATCAGACTTTTTCCGTCAAAATTTCCAACACACAAAGTTTGAGAGCAGGATATAAAATTTTCCGACAACAAAATCCGATCGTTTAAATTCCGATCGTGTGTACACAAATCCAACGCACAAAGTGCCACGCATGCTCAGAATAAATTAAGAGACGAAAGCTATTGGCTACTGCCCCGTTTATAGTCCCGACGTACGTGTTTTACGTCACCGCGTTCAGAACGATCGGATTATCCGACAACTTTGTGCGACCCTGTGTATGCAAGACAAGTTTGAGCCTACATCCGTCGGAAGAAACCCATGGATTTTAATGTCAGAATGTCCGATCAATGTCCGATTGTGTGTACAGGGCATAAGAGTTTTTGGATGTAAAGCATTCATCTACATACCTGAAGAAAAACGCACCAAACTCCAAAACAGAGCGTTTGAAGGTATCTTCGTTGGATACAGTGACAATGTCAAGGGTTACAGAATCCTAAATCCCAAAACAAACAAGGTTACCATTAGCAACAGCATAACTTTTGTTGAAGATTTAAGAGACAATGTAATGACAACAGTAGAAGCAAGAATAGAAGAGAAAACTGACATTGACCAGCCCATCTCTGTAACTTCTGAACAAACAGTTGAAGTAAGTGCAGACTCAACCAGCACTGAAGAGCAGAAACAAGAAGACTCAGACACAAAAATGAGATGTTCAACAAGAGAAAGCAAAGGTAAACCACCTATACGTCTCTCGTACATAGCAAGTACTGCCAGTATCAACAAACCTGCAAGCTGGGAAGACATACCTCAGCTTTCAGAACAAGAAGCAAGTAAATGGATAAAGGCTGGGGAAGAGATAAAATCCATGCATGACACTAAAACATGGACACTAACAGAACTACCACCCGGAAGGAAAGCCATAGGCTGTAAATGGACTTTTAAAGTGAAATACAATGCAGATGGCACAATTGAATGGTATAAAGCAAGACTAGTAGCCAAGGGCTATTCTCAAAAATACGGAGAGGACTATGATGAGACATTTGCACCAGTAGTCAAGCACACTACAATACGGATTTTGCTGACAGTAGCCATCATAAGGAAAATGCAAGTGAAACATTTTCATGTGAAAAACGCATTTCTACATGGCGATTTAACAGAAGAAATTTACATGGAACAGCCGCCAGGATTCAAAGATGAACAAAGGTCAGACCTAGTATGCAAATTTCGCAGGAGTATATATGGTCTAAAGCAGGCAGCCAGAGCATGTAATATAAAAATAAATGAAGTGCTTACACTCAAAATACTCAAAACTGTCTAAGGAGTAAAGCAGACCCCTGCTTATACACAAAGAAATTGGCAAACAGATGGGTCTATATGATTATTTATGTGGATGATATCCTGATTTGTTTTGAGCAAAAAAGGGATGAAGCAAGAAATACTGAAAAAACTAAATCATCACTTTGACACCAAAGACCTTGGTAACATAAAGAAATACCTCAGCATCCAGATCGAGT
Organism: Lithobates septentrionalis; assembly: GCA_037952835.1. NCBI lineage: Eukaryota > Metazoa > Chordata > Amphibia > Anura > Ranidae > Lithobates > Lithobates septentrionalis. Next base: position 1,049,766 of record JBBDGP010000141.1, on the reverse strand, counting down.
GAGAGGAAGATGGCAGCTTTCTTCTGAACCAAAGGCACAAAATACAAGAAATAATTGAAACATTTGGAATGGAAGACGCCAAATCAGTAAAGTCTCCCATGGAAACCAACTACCTAAAGGAGATGATCTGTCAAGATAACCCATTACCTACTAATACTCAATACAGGAAAGCAATAGGAAAATTGTTGTACCTTACCACTGCTACAAGGCCGGACATTGCAGCAACTGTTGGAATCCTATGCAGAAAGGTTTCGATGCCAAGTAAAAAGGACTGGAATGCTGAAAAAGCGAATCATTCGCTATCTTAAAGGGACTTCGCACTACAAGTTAAAATTACCAGCAAGTGATGAAAGCACCTTAACAGGATAGGTGGATGCTGACTGGGCAGGAGACACCAGTGGCCACTTATTCTGTCAGGAGGTGCCATCAGTTAGACTAGTAAAAAGCAACTCTCTGTTACACTGTCGTCTACTGAAGCAGAATACGTTGCTGCAGCGCAGGCAAGCCAAGAAGTTATATGGCTGAGACAGCTTTTAACAGACTTGGGTCAACCACAGTTGGGACCAACAGAAATCTATGAGGACAATCAAGGATGCCTTGTACTCGCGCACATGAAAGGAGTTGATTCAAGAACCAAGCACATTGATGTGAAGTTCCACTTTCTTAGGGATCTTCAAGAGCAAGGTTTTCTTAAGTTACTTTATTGCCCAACCGAGGATACGACAGCAGATATCTTTACAAAGCCCCTGACCGCTGAAAGACATTCAAGGCTTACAAAGAAGATGGGTTTAACAGACTAAGCCTTAGCTGTTGAGAAGGGAGGTTGCAGATACAACAACTTTCAGCTTAGCCTATTGACTGCAGTTCACAAACAGGACACTAGATGTAGCTAATGCTCAGTGATATGCTATACTATGCATTTTTCTATGATGTGTTGTATTTCCTATACATAGTGTTGTACTTGTTGGTTTCTTTTTCCTGTCTGTGTTCTTACCATGTGAGGTGACATCTTTGCTAGTGTGGTTATGTTCCTATAAAGAAGCCAGTTCCTGTTACTCCACAACGTCTGATCTGAATTGATTCCGATGCACCCAGCAATCATACTCTGCAACAAGGCCGCTATCACTACCCAATACTGATGAATTTGGAATTTGTGTTTTCTTTTATAGGCTCCACCCCCCATGTTTTCACTTGGTAATCTGGCCAGCAACACACCTTCTGTAGCAGCACAGGGGCAGGCTTTGGACAGCAGCATTATCAGTCCTGGGGGAGGGGAGTGTTAAATGTACTAGCAGATTTACATACACTAACAAATTGAAGCCAAACTCCAGCTTCCACTTCATAACCAGTTATAGTAACTTTTTTTTTCTTTTGGGAAAAAGCTAATCATTGTGAGCACCCCTGTCAGTGGTAAATGGTTTGTCTCAACCCTGTAACTGCTACATCCGCGAGAGAGTTTTTTCCTTTTGAAAAACAGATTCATTGGCCAGATCACCAGGTGAAAGCAAAGGTTCTGGTTCTCTTATTTACCTAGTTTAGCACACTATCCTGTTTGGGGAGGGTCATTTCTCATAACCCCCCAAAAGAGAGCTACACTAACCCTAACCTTAAAGTGGAGTTCCACCTAAAAATGGAACTTCCTCTTTTCCGGTTCCTCCTCCCCCTCTCCGGTGTCACATTTGGCACCTCTCAAGGTGGAGGGGGAAACAGATATCTGTCTAACACAGGTATATGCTCCCACTTCTGGCGATAGATCGCCGCAGATTCCGTGGCGATCTATGCCATGTCTGGCCCCTCCTCTGTCCCCCTGCTGTCTTCTGGGAGACACACAGGTTCCAGAAGACAGCAGGGACCAGTGAGGACACGCATTGTGACTTGCGCCCTTACTGAAGATGCCAGCGCCACCACCCGGAGTCAAGGGACGTGTTGGCTTTCCGGTGAGGACAGGTAAGTGTCCTTATATTAAAAGTCAGGAGCTGCATTATTTTTAGCTGCTGACTTTCAAAAAAAAAATTTTGGCGGAACTCCGTTTGAACCCTAAACTTTGAGCCAATGAGATTACCATGTCAGTGCTGATATAGTGACTGAACTGATAGAAGTGAAAGCGGATTCTGATGTATCTAACGTAAAGTGATTTTTCTTTCAAAGAAGCAGATCCATTGTTGAAATATAGTATAGTGGACACTGTTCTGGTCCTATGCTGATACCTTTCTGTTAGCGACAAAAGAAGTGCTTGCCAGATAGTAAGTACTTGGAGAAGCACCGGGTACAAAAGTTCATCTGAATCGAAGGTCTTTTTGGAACATTTAAAGAATATGTTCACCTTTTGTAACATGTTACACCCATTTTCAAGGTGTAATATGTAACATGTTACGAACGGACTGGCCCCCGCACCTCTTAGATTCCCCGATCTGACAGTTAGTAGGGATCCCCTCCCCCCCTACGCTGTCAGAGTTTAAAAAATTTGGCCAAGCCCGGCTGCATCCCTCATTCACAGTGTCCTGTGAACGGAAAACTTTGCAGCTGTCGGCTTGTAGTTTTCAATGAACTATCACGGCGCTGTGGAGTACAGTGGTAGTTCATTCTCTCTTCCTGTCAGATTATATCTGCTTGTCAGTACGGGATGAATGGGCACACAGATAAACTGGCAAATCTGCTGGAGACTTGCATGGCACCAGCAATCTGCTGGTCGCTGTTGCCAGTGGCGTAGCGTGGGTTGTCAGCGCCCAGGGCAAGGCAAGAAATTTGCAACCCTGGGGGTCTGGTATAGATTTTGAGGGGGACCCCACGCCATTTTTAAAAAAAAAATTTGGCTGGGTTTCCCCTTAATATCCATACCAGACCTGAAGGGCCTGGTATGGAATTTAGGGGGACCCCCCACATCATTTTTTTTTTTAATTTTGGTTTGGGGTTCCCCTGTGGGGAATTCCCATGCTGTTTTTATCAATGAACTTTTATGTGTATTGTCGGACCGGCAATTCATTAATAGCCGCGAGTAGTTTTAAATGACTTTTTTCCTTTGAAATGTCATTTTGCAGTCAGACTGTTCTAAAAATGGGAAACATGCGCCCCTTTACAGGCATACTATAGACACCCCCCAGGTACGAAATTTAAAGGGATATTACACTTTTATTATTTCACTTTAAGCATTATTAAAATCACTGCTCCCGAAAAATCGTCCGTTTTTAAAACTTTTTTTTGCATTGATCCATGTCCCCTGGGGCAGGACCCGGGTCCCCAAACACTTTTTATGACAATAATTTGCATATAAGCCTTTAAAATTATCACTTTTGATTATTCATGTTTGTGTCCCATAGACTTTAATGGTGTTCGCGTGTTCAAACAAATTTTTTGCCTGTTCGCATGTTCTGGTGCGAACCGAACAGGGGGGTGTTTGGCTCATCCCTAATGTAGAGCAGTGCACAGAGGTTGGTAGTAGGTAGGGCGGCGGACAGAGGTCAGTAGGATGTAGGGTGGGGGACAGAAGTCGGTAGAATGTAGGGCAGTGGACAGAGGTCGGTTAGGATGAAGGTCGAGGACAAAGGTCGGTAGGATGTAGGGCGGTGGACATAAGTAGATAGGATATAGGAACAGATTCCTTCTACCTCTAGGTGGTGCTGTTGCAGAGTTCTTTTGGCGCAGAAGTCAGTGCTGGGACAGCGTGGAGTGAGAGGGAGTGTGTGAGCAGCGAGCAGAGGACTGGACCAGACCCCCCCCCCACCCCCGAGAGTGGCAGCGTGGCGCACGGACCCCCCCGAACGGACCGGGCCCCCCCACGACCGGACCTGACCCCCCATGACTGGATCAGACCCCCTCATGACCGAGAGCGGCAGCAGGTGACCTGGGGACCTACATCAACAGCAGAGCGGGACATCGTAGTGCGAGAGGGGGTGTACTGAGAACAGAAATCACCCCACAGATGCGGACAGAGGAGGCGGGAGGACATTCAACGGGACCGGGAAGTGGACGGCTGACAGAGAGAGGTAGCGGGTAAGTGAAGTGCAAACCGGAGGGAGAGTGTGAAGCTGATCAGTGAAGCGGCGGCACTGAAGGTGACTGACTGACTGCTAGTTTCAGATTACAAGGAGATGTGAAGAAATAGGTGCAGCGCTAAAAGTTAGGTAATAATGTCCCAGCATAAAAATAAATGAGACCAAACAGAGTCCTCTCCGTCAGGAGGAAGTAGCAACCCTCCAATGAGCCAGATCCATTGTGGAAGAAAACTCAAAAGGGGGTAAAAACACCATCACCAACACCCAAATAAACTGACCCTTACCATCAGTGTATGGGTTATATACATATGCTGAAAACAGATAGCGAAGGCAGTTTTCTTGGGATAAACCAACGATCTCCTAGTAGAATAGCACAGACATATTTGTTCCCCTCTGGACCAGATAGAAAGCCTAGGGTTTCCTCTTTAAACCAAGATTTTGAACCAAGTGTGCAACCTCGAGATTTGTGGTATATGGGGAGTAAAAAAGAACGCTCATTGCGCAAACTCCATCACCAAGGATGTTGTGTTACACTATGTGATTTATTATGCTCTGTGTCTTTAAGATTTGTTCCCTCTGTCTATCTGAACTCTTTCTCTCACCGTAGTTCTGTATATTCTCCTCCCCTTCCTCTCTCTGATTCATTGTGCACAGTATACCTCATTGCTGTAACATCTTACATGTGGCTTACAACTGCAACGTTTTTCTACCTATGAATATCCATCATTAAACGGAACATTTGAGAGGATTCATCATCTGTCTTTCCATACAGTGAGTTATTCATTGAGTTAAGCTGCCTGAATTGATGCAAGGGATAAATAGATCACCAGGTCATGTAAGCTCTATATGAAGCTGAAGATAACATTTATAGCCTTGTAGTTGAGTCAGAACAGTAGAAAAACGGAGTTCCACAGCCTAATTACAAGATTTCTGCATATAGTACTGTTACAGACAAGATTTACTGCCCTCATTGCAAGAAAGAATGAGACAGCAGCACATGGAATCTTCATAACCTGAGACCAGGCTGCAGGGTGTCATATTACAGAGTCACCACAGCTCTCAATGTGAATATACAGCCACTCCAACACAAGACACTGAGCCAACTGACTTACCCAAACGCTCAGTCAAACCCACCTGGAAAGTGATGGAGAATTATGAAGCCTTAAGAACTGAATTGTTTAATAGCTTGAAGCTAATTTGGGACAGGATTGCCTTTGAATCAAATACAGTGTCTGTTGAAGGTGAATTACTGACACTAGAGGGCGCCATTAAACAACTCTCTATCTCTTATGAGCTCTATCAGCTTACCAGTGACAAGTTCATTAATGTCTTACAAAATATGAACACAGAACTTTCACTCGAGGAATTAAAGAATTTCAAGGCTCTTAATCTGGAAAGAGACAGTTTTATCCAGCAAACCAAATTAAAGGCAGAAGCAAAGTTAAAGCTGATACAGGACACTGCATCTCACAGATCTGTTTCCACCAGACATTCTAAAAGGTCTTCTAGAAGTCATAGTTCAAGATACTCAACACTCAGTGAGCGACTTATTAGTGCCCGCGCCAAAGTGGAAGCCAGCAAGGTGCAGGTCGCATATGCAGAAAAAAGAGCAGAGTTGGAAACGGAGTCAGTGCTTCAGACCGCACGTCAAAGAGCAACTATAGAAATCTTAAATGAACAGTGTAAACATGACGCAGCTATGGCAAGGCTAAGAGTTTTAGAGCAAGCTATCAGTGCAGACGAAGGTGCAAGTGAGAAAGACAGCATCAACCTAAACATAGCAGATATGGAAGATCCCCTCAAACGCACTAAAGACTATGTCCTAAGCCACTGCAGTATACACTCCATTGTCTCCAATGCTCCTGGCAACTTAGAAACTCCTTCACAGCTCCAAGTTAAAGAGGTTCCAGCAACTTCCTGCATGCAAAATCACTCCAATGCATTTCCTGCCTGCCTAACTAACCTTCCTTCTTATGCCACAGAGCATCAGAGCAAGCTGCAAGCAAGTCATCAACTTCCTGTCATCGGTACAGCATTGAGTCAACGTACAATTGGAACAACCGACTTCAAGCAAGCAACTCACTTGAACGCATCTGCTGCACCATATATACCTGTGTCCTTTAACAATAATGTCAAAGATAGTGCAATCAGCACCGTTCAGCCAACAGCATCTCACATAAAGGCAGAGACAACTGACACAGCAGAGTTTGTGAGGTACATACTTCGCAGAGAGCTCACAAAGACTGGTCTTACAAGTTTTGATGACCAACCTGAGAACTACAGAAGTTGGAAATGTGCTTTCAGAACTGCAATCAGCGATCTTGGCATTACAGCGGCTCAAGAATTGGATCTCCTGATTAGATGGCTTGGTCCTCTATCTGCTGCACGTGTTAAGCCATTAAGATCAGTTTTCATGGACAATCCTACAGCAGGCCTCACAGCTGCATGGGAGCGACTAGAGCAAAGTTATGGCAGTCCAGAAGCTATAGAAAATGCCTTGTTCATGCGCCTGGAAACTTTCCCAAAGATATCTGGTAAGGACAACAAGGAGTTCCAGAGAATGAGTGACCTTCTCCTTGAGCTTCAGCTAGCCAAGGCAGACCCAAAACTACCCGGACTCAGTTACTTTGACACTGCAAGAGGGGTAAACCCAATTGTCTCCAAGCTCCCGTATGGTGTACAAGAGAAATGGTCTGCACTAGGATCATCATACAAAAAAGAGAACAAGGTTTCCTTCCCACCATTCTCTTTCTTCTGCAACTTCATCAGGAGAATCGCAGAGACCAAGAATGATCCAAGTTTTTCCTACGGTGAGTACAGTCTCTTCTCACCATTTCCTAAGAGTACCAGTCTTCAGGGCAACTATAGAAGCCGTAGAGGCCCAGTATCCGTGAAAAAGACTGACATCCTTCCCACTCCTACCACAGTTGTTGCCACGGACAGACAGAGTAGGAAGATTGAAAACCCTAACAGAGAGTGTCCCATTCACAAGAAACCACACCCCCTCAAAAAATGTATCGGCTTTAGGAAGAAGCCTCTTGAAGAGCGTAAGGAGCTTTTAAAGACATTTAGGGTATGTTTCAGGTGCTGTGCTTCTACCGAACATTTTGCAAGGGACTGTAATGTATCCATCAAGTGCATAGAGTGTGGCTCCGAAGAGCATGTGCAAGCCCTACATCCGCTTGAGCCCAGCTCTGCACAACCTGCTAACTCTCCTCCCAGGTTAACACATGGCGGGGAGAATACAGACCAAGTGTCTAATTCTACCATCATTTCTTCATCCTGCACTGAAGTTTGTGGAGAAGACCGCTGCGATAAGTCCTGTGCTAAAATATGCTTGGTGAACATATACCACAAGGACCAACCAGAAAAGACTCTAAAAGCCTATGCTATCTTAGACGATCAGAGCAATAAATCGCTTGCAAAATCAGAACTGTTTAATCTATTTGAAATAAAAGGCGAAGCTCATCCTTACACCTTGGGTACCTGTAGTGGAACTACAGAGGTTTCTGGAAGAAGGGCTCATGGACTCATGGTATCTTCTCTCAAAGGTAACTTGCAATTACCAGGTGATCAAAAAAAATATTTGTAAAATATAAACATTCTAGTGAAAATGAATTATCAATGAAATAAAACAAGTATGACATAAAATTATAGTATTGAAAACAAATGTGTCAAATAACAAAAATAACCAAAAATAAAGTGGAAATGTTCAGAAGGAAATAGTCCTTAGAGCCAAAGCAGATTGAATAGGTGATCATACGGTTAAACACCCAACACCCAGTGAGAAATCCTCCACCTTAATAGATGTACGCTTAAAACTAGGAAAGTACCTCAAAAAATGGGATTTTAAGGGCAATGTAATGATTGGAAGTATTGAAATATCATTAAAATAGTTTATTTATACAAAAACAAAATAAATTAAATATACATTAGCATACACATTAATCCATAATTGAAAATATTGAAAAATATCAGACATGTAACAGTATATGATGCATCCTACTGCTAATTTGACGAATATCACCCCCGATAGGTGTGAGGCGTCCTGATAGCAGATTTCCAACGCGTTTCAACTTATTGTAAAAATCAAGTCTTCCTCAGGGAGGGACTGCATCACATTCTAAAATTTCAAGTAACAACATGATTACTAGTATGTGTTTATATATTCCTTGCATAAATCTACAAATCGCATCTGCATCAAATAGTATATGCGACTTACGTTTGCATCTGGCTGTGAAAAATCGCTTTCCCAGTGCTGGCCGGGGTCCTAACACATAATTGTCAGTACTGCTCAGATATCCTCTACGGAATGGCCTGGTGTATTTATAAAAAGACCAATATTTGGCAGTCGTGGTATTTAAACAACTGAAAAACATGAATGGTATGGGAGAAGTATTGGTAAAATTAAATCTCGCAAATGTAATGAGGATGGTAATGATGATGGTTCATAGGGGAAATAGAGTTCCCCAGAGCCGTCATCAAAAGAAAAAAAGGCAAAAAGCAATCAATTACCTTAAGTTGATTGTGTCAGATGAAAGGTTCCATGTATCAGGGAGCTTGGTTCCTGTAGTACCTCTCTGTAGCAAAGCCAGTTGTGGAATGCTGCCTGTGGCCATCCCTGGCGTCCTAATATATGAGGTGTGGGCGTGGCTAGGTAGTGGGTGTCACCCTAAATTGGTTAAGATCCCTTATTCATTGGTGGTGTGATGAGGGGGGTGTGGCTAGGTAGGCCGTCGTCACTGTTGTGTATTTGTGGATTAGCAAAAAAACGTCCACAAGCTGTGTTGTTGCCTGGGTAACGGACGCTTGTCCACCTCCCTTCTTGTCCCCACCCCTTAGCGTGAAGCCAATTGCTTACACGTAGCCCATATGATATGGACGTGAGGTGAGGCAGGGGGAGAGGAGCGTCCGGTCGCCCAGGCAACATGTATATGACGTCGGGGTCACATGGCCCCGACGTACGTTGCCAGGGAGGAGAGAAGCGCCGTGTGATTTCCCCATAGCCCATATAGCATGGGCGCGAGGTGGGGCGGGAGCGTCCGGTTGTCTGGGCAACATGTATATGACGTCGGGGTCACATGGCTCCGACGTGCGTTCCCAGGAAGGGGAAAGGCGCTGTGTGTCTCCACAGCGCTGTTTGCCAAATTCCGTCACTGTCTGTATCAACACAGGAGCGCAATGGCCTCACTGTCAGACAGGTGATACCAGAAAGCTGCGCAAGGTATCGTTTCATGTGGATGTCATGGTTGTCACTCCGATAAACATGACAAGGAGTAACAGTTATGTTCTCCCTCGTTTGAGAAAGATTTTTGGGAAATTGTTTTGAATGGGGATAGTCCAGGTACATTTTTGGTTTACATGAGATAAAAGAATATGTCTCATAAAAGAATTTATCTCATGTAAACCAAAAATGTACCTGGACTATCCCCATTCAAAACAATTTCCTAGCCACACCCCCCTCATCACACCACCAATGAATAAGGGATCTTAACCAATTTAGGGTGACACCCACTACCTAGCCACGCCCACACCTCATATATTAGGACGCCAGGGATGGCCACAGTTGTTTAAATACCACGACTGCCAAATATTGGTCTTTTTATAAATACACCAGGCCATTCCGTAGAGGATATCTGAGCAGTACTGACAATTATGTGTTAGGACCCCGGCCAGCACTGGGAAAGCGATTTTTCACAGCCAGATGCAAACGTAAGTCGCATATACTATTTGATGCAGATGCGATTTGTAGATTTATGCAAGGAATATATAAACACATACTAGTAATCATGTTGTTACTTGAAATTTTAGAATGTGATGCAGTCCCTCCCTGAGGAAGACTTGATTTTTACAATAAGTTGAAACGCGTTGGAAATCTGCTATCAGGACGCCTCACACCTATCGGGGGTGATATTCGTCAAATTAGCAGTAGGATGCATCATATACTGTTACATGTCTGATATTTTTCAATATTTTCAATTATGGATTAATGTGTATGCTAATGTATATTTAATTTATTTTGTTTTTGTATAAATAAACTATTTTAATGATATTTCAATACTTCCAATCATTACATTGCCCTTAAAATCCCATTTTTTGAGGTACTTTCCTAGTTTTAAACTTTTGAGGGATGATGGCAATGACACAGCCAACTCCCTGAGTCATATAAATTATGCAAATAGATGTACGCTTACCAGAGGTAAGCTAGATATCAGCTTATCTATGGACATCCACACAGGGGACACAACTCCTTAGATCTCCTCACAAGGAAGGGGCAGGCAGGATCTTTCCTTTCAGCGGACCTCAAACGGCATACCAGGGGGACCTTTTATCTGCAAATAACGGTCCTTTACACAGAGCCGGAACAAGAGAGCGTCCTTCACCTCCTCCCAGAGCGGCCCCTCACCTCCGGCCACTCTATTCCTGGAGCTCAGAGAACGGACAAGACGACACCGGCAGCTCACAGCTGTTTGCAGCCCCGGAGTTCTGTCAACAGGTAAGATTCTGCTAAGACAGTTATCTACTGAGAACATAGACTGGGATACTCCCTTACCTAGTGAGAATCAACACAAGTGGGAAAGGTGGAGACATTCTTTGAAGTCACTAGGAAAACTTCAGATTTCCCGTTGCTATGTTCCAGGTTCTATTTCAACTGTTTACCGGAGGGAAATTCATATTTTCTCAGATGCATCAGTTGAAGCTATTGCTACAGTAGCCTATTTGAAGACCTCTGAAATGAATGGGGAATCACACTGTAGTTTTGTCCTAGGCAAGGCCAAACCCACTCCCAAACAGGGCCGGTCCTAGACGGGGTGCACGGGGTGCAGTGCACCCAGGCGCCAGAAAGGTGGGGGCGCTGAAGCGCCGGAGTGCTCAGTTCCCTCCTCCTCCTCCTCTTGATTGCCTACGGCGGCGGCGCTCTCCGCCGGTGTTAAAAGAAGAAAGGCGCCGCCGCCGCTGTGTGTGCTGCTCATGCCCCTCCCTCCTGAGCGGCTGGTCTCTGCGTGGAGAGAGACCAGCCGCACAGTGATGTCGCGCGGGGCGGGGTGGGAGCGGAGGAGAGGAGGAGAGGAGCGGTATGTGCCCGACACATTCTGCTCTGTGTCTCTCACTCCTGCCTACTTTAAACTCCTCTGCTCTTCACCCGGGCGGCGCGGCCGGCTGCACACTGTTCTCTCCTCTTCAGCTGCCGCCCGGGTGTATATATGTACCCTAATGGGGGAGGGGGGGCTGTACTAATGGAGGGGACGCTGTACTAATGGAGGGGGGCTGTACTAATGGAGGGGGGGCTGTACTAATGGAGGGGGGGCTGTACTAATGGAGGGGACGCTGTACTAATGGAGGGGGGCTGTACTAATGGAGGGGACGCTGTACTAATGGAGGGGGGCTGTACTAATGGAGGGGACGCTGTACTAATGGAGGGGACGCTGTACTAATGGAGGGGACGCTGTACTAATGGAGGGGACGCTGTACTAATGGAGGGGACGCTGTACTAATGGAGAGGGGGCTGTACTAATGGAGGGGGGGCTGTACTAATGGAGGGGGGGCTGTACTAATGGAGTGGGGGCTGTACTAATGGAGGGGGGCTGTACTAATGGAGGGGGGCTGTACTAATGGAGGGGGCTGTACTAATAATGGGGGGGGTCTGTACTAATGGGGTCTGCACTAATGGAGAGGGGGTCTGTATTAATGGGGTCTGTACTAATGGAGGGGGGGCTGTACTAATGGAGGGGGGGCTGTACTAATGGAGGGGGCTGTACTAATAATGGGGGGGTCTGTACAAATGGGGTCTGTACTAATGGAGAGGGGGTCTGTACTAATGGGGTCTGTACTAATGGAGGGGGGTCTGTACTAATGGAGGGGGGGCTGTACTAATGGAGGGGGGGCTGTACTAATGGAGGGGGGTCTGTACTAATGGAGGGGGGGCTGTACTAATGGAGGGGGGGCTGTACTAATGGAGGGTCTGTACTAATGGAGAGGGGGTCTGTACTAATGGGGTCTGTACTAATGGAGAGGGGGTCTGTACTAATGGGGTCTGTACTAATGGAGGGGGGGTCTGTACTAATGGTGGGGTCTGTACTAATGGAGGGGGGCTGTACTAATGGTGGGGTCTGTACTAATGGGGTCTGTACTAATGGAGGGGGGTCTGTACTAATGGTGGGGTCTGTACTAATGGAGGGGGGGTCTGTACTAATGGTGGGGTCTGTACTAATGGAGAGGGGATCTGTACTAATGGGGTCTGTACTAATGGAGGGGGGGTCTGTACTAATGGTGGGGTCTGTACTAATGGAGAGGGGGTCTGTACTAATGGGGTCTGTACTAATGGAGGGGGGGTCTGTACTAATGGTGGGGTCTGTACTAATATGGGGGTCTCTACTAATGGAGGGGGGTCTGTCCTGGGGGGTCTGTATTAATGGAGAGGGGGTCTGTCCTGGGGGGTCTGTACTAATGGAGGGGGGTCTGTCCTGGGGGGTCTGTACTAATGGAGAGGGGGTCTGTACTAATGGAGAGGGGGTCTGTACTAATGGAGGGGGTCTGTCCTGGGGGGTCTGTACTAATGGAGAGGGGGTCTGTACTAATGGGGTCTGTACTAATGGAGGGGGGGTCTGTACTAATGGGGTCTGTACTAATGGAGGGGGGGTCTTTACTAATATGGGGGTCTCTACTAATGGAGGGGGGTCTGTCCTGGGGGGTCTGTACTAATGGGGGGGTCTGTACTAATGAGGGGGTCTGTACTAATGGAGGGGGGATCTGTACTAATGGTGGGGTCTGTACTAATATGGGGGTCTCTACTAATGGAGGGGGGTCTGTACTAATGGGGGGGGTCTGTACTAATGGAGGGGGGTCTGTCCTGGGGGGTCTGTACTAATGGAGGGGGGTCTGTCCTGGGGGGTCTGTACTAATGGAAAAGAAAAAAGGAGCAGAGAAGAGGATTGTGGGACATATAGTCCCGAGAACTGGCAGCCCCACTGTAACACGGAAACTGCAGCCCACACAGCATGCTCAGCTGAATGGGAAAGAGAGAGACAGGAGCCTGGGAAAGTTTTCAGGGAAGTACACCCAGGGCTCCAGAGGGAGCGGACAGTGCTGAGAGAACACCATCAGAGAGAGAACCCCGCTGCCCTGCGCCACCAGAGGGAAAGCCACACAGCCTAGCGCCATCGCTGGCATTGAAAGGAATGGAGTCATTGCAGGAATACAGCGGAGTCACCATGGGCAATTCAGAGTGAGCTGACTCCTGATCAGAGGAACCGTTGCTGTATCGCTGGGTCAGGTGAGAGGGCCGATCGGCCAATATGTACTATGTCTGCAGTCTCTGACCATCTCCTGTATTATGTCTGCAGTCTCTGACCATCTCCTGTATTATGTCTGCAATCTCTGTTCATCTCCTGTACTATGTCTGCAGTCTCTTATCATCTCTTGTATTATATCTGCAATCTCTGTTCATCTCCTGTACTATGTCTGCAGTCTCTGATCATCTCCTGTACAATATCTGCAGTCTCTGATCATCTCCTGTATCATGTCTGCAGTCTCTGATCATCTCTTGTATTATGTCTGCAGTCTCTGATCATCTCCTGTACTATGTCTGCAGTCTCTGATCATCTCCTGTACAATATCTGCAGTCTCTGATCATCTCCTGTATCATGTCTGCAGTCTCTGATCATCTCCTGTACTATGTCTGCAGTCTCTGATCATCTCCTGTACAATGTCTGCAGTCTCTGATCATCTCCTGTACTATGTCTGCAGTCTCTGATCATCTCCTGTACAATATCTGCAGTCTCTGATGATCTCCTGTACCATGTCTGCAGTCTCTGACCATCTCCTGTACTATGTCTGCAGTCTCTAATCATCTCCTGTACTATGTCTGCAGTCTCTGATCATCTCCTGTACTATGTCTGCAGTCTCTGACCATCTCCTGTACTATGTCTGCAGTCTCTGATCATCTCCTGTACTATGTCTGCAGTCTCTGACCATCTCCTGTACTATGTCTGCAGTCTCTGATCATCTCCTGTACTGTGTCTGCAGTCTCTGACCATCTCCTGTACTATGTCTGCAGTCTCTGACCATCTCCTGTACTATGTCTGCAGTCTCTGATCATCTCCTGTACTGTGTCTGCAGTCTCTGACCATCTCCTGTACTATGTCTGCAGTCTCTGACCATCTCCTGTACTATGTCTGCAGTCTCTGACCATCTCCTGTACTATGTCTGCAGTCTCTGACCATCTCCTGTACTATGTCTGCAGTCTGACCATCTCCTGTACTATGTCTGCAGTCTCTGATCATCTCCTGTACCATGTCTGCAGTCTCTGATCATCCCCTGTACTATGTCTGCAGTCTCTGATCATCTCCTGTACTGTGTCTGCAGTCTCTGACCATCTCCTGTACTATGTCTGCAGTCTCTGACCATCTCCTGTACTATGTCTGCAGTCTCTGATCATCTCCTGTACTGTGTCTGCAGTCTCTGACCATCTCCTGTACTATGTCTGCAGTCTCTGACCATCTCCTGTACTATGTCTGCAGTCTCTGACCATCTCCTGTACTATGTCTGCAGTCTCTGACCATCTCCTGTACTATGTCTGCAGTCTGACCATCTCCTGTACTATGTCTGCAGTCTCTGACCATCTCCTGTACTATGTCTGCAGTCTCTGATCATCTCCTGTACTATGTCTGGGGGCTCTTTCTAACAGACTCTCTAACAGAAGCCCTCTTTGTGTGCATCAGAGAGACTCCCCTCCAGGTCTCATTAGTGTACGCTCTTCCTGTATTTTTTTTTATTGTTAAAAGATCATGGGAGGATCCTAGGGTAACAAAGAGTTCTTAGGAGAGCATCTCTGTGTTTGAGTCATTGCCATAGAAACATTTGTAAAGGGGAGGAGTTGGTAAGATGACCACGCCCATGTGGGGGCGCAAAAAATATTTCTGCACCCAGGCGCCGGTGACCCTAGGATCGGCCCTGCTCCCAAACCTGCACATACCATACCAAGACTCGAACTTTGTGCAGCCGTGTTAGCGGTAGAAATTGCCGAAGTCATACGAAGTGAAATGGACACTAGAATTGATTCTTTCACCTTCTATACAGACAGTAAGGTAGTACTTGGTTACATATACAACCAAACAAAACAGTTTCATGTGTATGTCAGCAACAGGGTTGAACGTATTAAAAGATTCTCCCTACCAAGTCAATGGCATTACGTTCCCACTGAACTCAATCCAGCTGACTGTGGGACTAGAGCCGTGTCATCTGATGTTCTTCAGGACAGCTTATGGCTGTCACCTCCAAGGTTTTTGTGTGAGGACTCCTACTCACCCCCTACTGACAACACCTATGGGTTAGTAAGTCCTGAAGATGATAAGGAAATAAGAACTGTGAACATCTCACTTCACACTTCTGTAAATATAAAACAGAAGCTGCGGTCACACCGCTTTGAGCGTTTTTCCACCTGGTCATCTGCTGTAAGAGCCATCGCTCGCCTAATTCATATTGCTCGCAGCTTTAGGAAGAACACTGCGGCAGAGTGTCGTGGTTGGCACAGCTGTTCTGGACACTTTACAGCAGCAGATATTTCACACGCAGAAGAGGTAATAATCCGTTGTGTGCAACAAGAGGTGTATCAGGAGGAATTCGAGAGAATCAAAAATGGAACTGAATTGTCTAAAAACAGTTCTCTCTTCAATCTAAATCCTGTAGTTGACGCCAATCAGCTGCTGAGAGTTGGTGGCCGTATAACTAAATCCGACTTATGCAGCAAAGAAAAGAATCCAATAATCATACCAGGTCAACATCATGTTACTACCCTTCTGGTTCGTCATCACCATGAACTGGTACATCATCAAGGACGTCAGTTTACAGAAGGTGCCATCAGGTCAGCTGGCTTGTGGATTATTGGTATGAAAAGGTGTGTCTCCTCGTTGCTTTTCAGGTGTGTCAAGTGCCACAAGTTAAGAGGAAAACATCAACAGCAACAAATGGCAAGTCTTCCAGCTGATCGCCTAAGTACAGATCCACCCTTCACCTATGTTGGAGTAGATGTTTTCGGCCCATGGTCCGTCATCACTCGGAGAACTCGTGGTGGTGCTGCCAATAGTAAAAGGTGGGCTGTATTGTTTACCTGTCTCAGCATCTGAGCAATACACATAGAAGTAATCGAGTCTATGGATTCTTCTTCCTTCATCTGTGCTCTACGAAGATTCTTTTCTATCAGAGGACCAGTTAAGCAGCTGAGATCTGACTGTGGTACCAACTTCGTTGGAGCATGTAAAGAGCTACAATTGGACAATTTCCTGGCCAATAATGGATGTACTTGGTTGTTTAATCCTCCACATTCTTCACATATGGGAGGATCTTGGGAACGAATGATTGGAGTAGCACGAAGAATTCTCGACTCCATGTTGCAGACTCACAAGTCTTTACCACTCACCCATGATACTTTGTCTACCTTTCTCGCTGAAGTGTGTGCTATAGTGAACGCAAGACCTTTAGTACCGGTATCTTCAGATCCTGATGCTCCAGTGATCCTTACTCCAGCTTCGCTCCTTACTCAAAAGATTGGGACTGCTGTAATATCTTCAAGTGAGATTGAACCCAAGGATATCTACAGGCGTCAATGGAAGCAGGTGCAGCATCTCGCCAATGTGTTTTGGCATCGCTGGAGGAAGGAGTATCTTCATCACCTTCAAGGTCGTAACAAATGGCAAACATCTAAGCCTAATCTTAAGGTTGGAGATCTCATCCTTCTAAAAGACAAGGAAGTTTGTCGGAATGAGTGGCCTATGGGTCTTATTACCAAGGTTATGCCCAGTGACGATAACAAGGTCCGGAAGGTAGAAGTCAAGGTAACCAAGGGAGGATCCACACGAACCTTCACTCGACCAATTACAGAGTTAGTACTCCTTTTGCCAGGTGAGTGACTTATGCAAGGACTAGCCATGCTGTTGGCACGGCGGGGAGTACATTGCTGCTATCTACAGGTTCTACCTTGAACTTTGGAACTCTTTGAAGACGTCATACGTCGGACTACATGTTCTTCAATCCTGTTGGACTTATGTTTATACTTGCTTGTTGCATGTTTTTCATTACAGGTTCCAGAAAATTTAACAGTATTGGACTTATTGAATATATATATAATTGTTTATGGTTATGAAATCTAAAGATTTCAGACGGGGAGTGTTGTGTTACACTATGTGATTTATTATGCTCTGTGTCTTTAAGATTTGTTCCCTCTGTCTATCTGAACTCTTTCTCTCACCGTAGTTCTGTATATTCTCCTCCCCTTCCTCTCTCTGATTCATTGTGCACAGTATACCTCATTGCTGTAACATCTTACATGTGGCTTACAACTGCAACGTTTTTCTACCTATGAATATCCATCATTAAACGGAACATTCGAGAGGATTCATCGTCTGTCTTTCCATACAGTGAGTTATTCATTGAGTTAAGCTGCCTGAATTGATGCAAGGGATAAATAGATCACCAGGTCATGTAAGCTCTATATGAAGCTGAAGATAACATTTATAGCCTTGTAGTTGAGTCAGAACAAAGGATATACTTATTAAGTAAAAAGAAGAGCAAACTCACATTTGGTAAGATAGCATAGAGCAGCGTGAAGCGTCCAGGGCTTCTAACCACAAAGATGGCTGCCGTATCACCGTCCAACAGCGTCCTGCGTAGGGTGACCACATTTCCAAACTGCCATTCAGGGACACCCCCCCCCCCCCCCAAAAAAAAAAAAGATGATTTTTGACAAATTTTTTTGACGATTTTTGGGGCAGGGGCGTGCGAAATCAGTGGGCCCGTGTGCAAGATCAAAAGTGGGCCCTAGGCATCAAGAACAACAACAATATGGTGCGCAAAGCGTGTCGTAATGAACTGTGGACATGTCTTAAATTGCACTAAATATTAGCTTAAAGGGGGTGTTTTTAAAGAGAGTCTGAGATGACTTGTATAGTGCAGAATGTGGTAATGTTAAATAGGGAATGCAGAGTAATAAGTACAGGAGAGGAGTGCGGAATGTATGGCGGGGGGTAATATGTACAGGAGAGGAGTGCGGAATGTATGGCGGTGGGTAATATGTACAGGAGAGGAGTGCGGAATGTATGGCGGTGGGTAATATGTACAGGAGAGGAGTGTGGAGTGTATGGCAGAGGGTAATATGTATAGGAGAGGAGTGTGGAATGTATGGCGGTGAGTAATTTGTACAGGAGAGGAGTGCGGAATGTATGGCGGTGGGTAATATGTACAGGAGAGGAGTATGGAGTGTATGGTGGAGGGTAATATGTACAGGAGAGGAGTGTGGAATGTATGGCGGTGGGTAATATGTACAGGAGAGGAGTGCGGAATGTATAGCGGTGGGTAATATGTACAGGAGAGGAGTGTGGAGTGTATGGCAGGGGGTAATATGTACAGGAGAGGAGTGTGGAATGTATGGCGGTGAGTAATATGTACAGGAGAGGAGTGCGGAATGTATGGCGGTGGGTAATATGTACAGGAGAGGAGTGCAGAATGTATGGCGGTGGGTAATATGTACAGGAGAGGAGTATGGAGTGTATGACGGAGGGTAATATGTACAGGAGAGGAGTGCGGAATGTATAATGGTGGGTAATATTTACAGGTGAGGAGTGTGGAGTGTATGGCGGGGGGTAATATGTACAGAAGAGGAGTATGGAGTCTATGGCAGGGGTAGTTAGTGGAGAGAGGAGGAAGAGGAGTGCAATATCATCTCCTGATAGTCTGTCAGCCACTGCTTTACCACTTTGGTGGTGGGGCACTCCGAAGGATGTAAGGGGGCACTCTGGAGGCACTTAAGGGGGCACCCTGGAGGTTGTAAGGGGGGATGTAATGGGGCACTCTGGCGGTACTAACTTAGTCAGAGCCCCCTTACGTCCTCCGGGGTGCCCCCTTAGTGCCTCCGTACATCCTCCTCCAGAATTGCCCTGAATCTCTAGCAAAGTTCCCAGGATTCCAGACGGTACAATTGTCCCCTCAATAGCAGCCAGTTTGTCTTTGAAGATGGGGAAGGGGGCAAGTTGTGAAAGAAGAATACTTGCAGTGATTTTGGGGGATAAGAGCATGCTGTATGTGCTAGGGGGCACACTTTGGGAAGGGGGGGGGATTGTGCTGGAAGGGGGGTTAAATAAAAAATCTGAACCCCCCAGCACAATTTTTCTCCCCTCCTAAAGTGCCCCCTAGCACATACAGCATGCTCTTATCCCCCAAAATCACTGCAAGTATTCTTCTTTGACAACTTGCCCCCTGTCTCTGTGTCTCCTTTTCCTGCAAGTGCCAAGCATTAATATTCTGTACAAACCTCAGACCAGCACATCCCGTCCTGTTGAGTCCTGTGTCCATTCACCTCCCCCTCCTTCTCCTGTCTGTGACATCCGAGCCGAGGAAAAGGGGGAGGGGACTTCAGTCCGTGTGTTAGTGTGAGGTGGGCAGGAGGGGGGAGGAAGGGAGAGATGCCGTACACACTGTAATCGCAGCGTGTGGGAACAGAAACACCCCACACAAGCTGCAAGCCAGTCACTGGAGCCAAGTGCAGAGGTGAAAGAACCAGCAGTGACTCCCAGCAGCACTGGCGCGGAGGAGGAAGTGAAATCCTCCTCCGCTTTCAACACTGACTGGTTGCCAGATGCCAGGCGGCTATAGCAACCAGTGATCAGGAGTAGGTGGAGGAGGTGGAAGCGGAGCCAGAGCCAGCGCTATAGCGGCTCGGTCCGCCCCTGTTCCCAGATTGTCAGTTTCATTCCGGGACACTCTATTGTCCCGGAATGAAGGTGCCCGGGACCGGGGACAAAGATGTAAATTACGGGATAATCCCGGGCAATCCGGGACACGTGGGCACCCTAGTCCTGCGTCGCCAGTCTCTGACGTCGCCCAACGTTTCATCATCAACATGCGTCTTCAGGGGCGTGGTTATGATGCAAACAGACGTGTATTTATGGGAACAAGGAAACTGGACAGGCGGAAATCAGATGCATTCCAAGAACAGGAAGTATGAGTTACTTGTACCGGAACCAACACACCTCAAATAAATTTGTACATTAAGTAGTAATGGTATAAAGCCAATAGCAAGTGACATAAGTATATAACAATAAAAATGTCTTTGACATAATTCATAATAAAAAATGATTAACTAGGGTAATCATTAACCACAATGTAGAGACAAAGCAGTGGTGGTTATAGGAGGTGGCGGCATCTTGTGGTTAGAATACAAATTACAGCATAAATTGAAAATACAGAATTTGTACCAATAAATACCATATAGTGAAGAAAAAATCAATCCCGCTACATGATACCCATAAGAAAATTATGAAAAATTACAAAGGGACATAATTGATACAATTAATAGAAAAAAGGGGGGAATAAAAAGAAATAAAACAAAATTACCAAGGAGGGGAAATCTAGCTGTTGCTAATAAAGGCATTTAGGTCCCATTCCACAATAATTCCGTATGGTAAATAGGTCCTAGCTTGGAATATCCACTTAGTCTCCAGCTGAGAGACCCCTCTAGTCATATTGCTTCCCCTCCAATGTCCTGAAAATTTGTCGATTCCCAAAAAAATGGTGCCCTTTGGATTACAGTCATGCTTCAGAGCATAGTGCTTGGATAGGCTATGCTTGGGGAACCCCCTTTTGATTTCAAAGTATTTTATTATTTTGTAAGACATAACAAAGTACAATTCAAGACATTGTACGTCGTGCAACGACGTTTTTCTTAAGTAAAAGAGAGAGAGAAACAACTTAATTGATCCAGATATGATTAAATGTAAATAAATGCAAATAAATGTAATAGGCAGCAGCCTGACATTGGGCCTCTTGTATTCAGATGTGCTTAGGTAGAGAAACAAACTGTACTTTGGCTATGAGTTTATACCAGTATATATGTGTGTCTAGGGTGCCCTCTCCCATCGCAGCACCCCAAATGGGATCACTCTGTGCCGCGAGGGGATAACGCCCCCCAGGAATAGCAGGTGAGCACAGTCCATGTCATTTTTATTGAGGTGTGGAACCTCTAGTGAGGTCGGATTGTAAGTATAGGGGGCACATAAAGATTCACAGATTGCTCGGTCAAGAAGGTTTAAGGTCGTCATTGATTTTCTGGGTATGGACTGCAGCTTTGGTCCAGTTTATCCAGGGTAACCAATGTTTCTTGGCTTTGGATGGACGACCATTACTGGAAGCCATCATTGTTTCATAGCTGAAGTGGAGTGAGACCAGGTCCTTTGTTTGTGATATGGAAGGGGGAATGTCTGATTTCCAATTCCTTGTTATGTTGAGTCTGGAAGCTAATAAGATGTGGGTCGTTGTGTGTCTGAGTGGGCCTGGTATAGCCTCTATGTTTAGGTTTAGAAGTGCCATTTCGGGCGAAGGAGGGATTGTAGTTTTGTTGATGCTGGTGAGCAGATTAAACGTGTCTACCCAGAATTTTCGGATGGAGGGGCATGACCAAAAGATGTGGAACATGTCTCCTTTAGATGATTTGCAACGCCAGCAAATGTTGGGGGTGTTAGTGTTGAATTTGGCTAGTTTATCTGGGGTTAAGTACCAACGGAGTGATATTTTCTGTGTAAGCTCCCAGAGTGTTGAACATTGGGTTGCATTGTATATGGACTTGAGAGCTAGTTGCCATTGTGTGTCAGTAAATGATTTTGCGAGATCTTTTTCCCATTGATAGTGGGGGGTCATCTTAGTGAAGGATCTTTTAGTCTGTAGGAGGTTATAGAAGTAGGATATGCCTTTGGGCTTTGGTGAGGGGTTTATGAGGAAGTCCCATGACTTTTGGGGGATGTTGTAGAGAGGAAGAGGTATTTTATTGAAGCAATGTTGGATGCGGAGGTGCGTGAAGCTTTCAGAGGCGGGGAGAGCAAATTCCCTCTGTAGTTGGGAGAAGGGTTTAATTTGATTGCCTCGTAAAAGTTGTTGTAGTGTATGAATTCCACTATGGGACCATTTGGAAAGTACTAGGTCAGGTATTAAGTGGTGAAGCGTCTCTAGGGGTATGTTGTGGAGCGTGTTAGGGGGATTGTATTCTGAAGGGGATATCAATTGTTTCCAGGCGTAGACTGAAGCCTTCATGGTCGGGGAGATGGAGGGTGATATATAGGATCCCAGAGGAATGCTCATCAGCCATGTTTTTAGGTTTGGGCGTATCAGCGATGAATTTTCTATCTGTGCCCAAAGAGATTGAGTGGTAGATTGAAACCACTGGGGGAGTTGTGCAAGTATAGCTGCGAGATAGTAATCTCTAAAATCTATGGAGCCTGTGCCTCCCGCTAGTCTGTGTTTTATTAATTTTGTGTGTGCACATCTGGGTTTTTTCCCATTCCAAAGACACTTGTTGAAAATTGATTGAAGGGTTTTGAAAAAGGAGGCTGGGACTGGGATCGGGAGTGTGCGAAAGAAGTATAGTATTTGGGGAAGACATGTCATTTTGAAGGCTGCCAATCTCCCCGACCAGGAGAGCTCGTGCTTAACTATATTTTGTGTATCAGATTTAATTTTTTGTAGGAGTGGGAGAAAGTTAGAGGAATAGATATGTCTAGTGGTTTTTGGGAGTTGTATTCCCAAGTATGTGATTTCCTTGTCTGCCCATTCAAAGGAATACTGTGTCTGGAGTAGATTCTTGGTGGTGGAATCGATATTAATAGCTAGAATTGAAGATTTGGTTGTGTTTAGTTTATAATATGATATCTTACTGAACCACTTTAGAGTTTCATGTGCTGCTGCCAGGGAAGATGGAGGGTTGGTGAGTATTAGAATGACGTCGTCTGCGAAAAGGCTAATTTTGTGGCAGATGTTACCAATTTGGATTCCGGATATGGTAGTATTGGTTCTAATATGTTGTGCTAATGGTTCCATTAGTAGGTTAAAGATAAGTGGGGACAGGGGGCACCCTTGACGTGTGCCATTGGTAATGGGGAATGGTTTGGATAGCATACCTTGTGTAAAGACCTGGGCTGAAGGGGTTGTGTACATAGCCAGGATGGCTTTAAGGATGTGGTCCCTGAACCCGAATCTCTGTAGGACCATTTTGAGGTAGGTCCAATGAACCCTGTCGAACGCCTTCTCTGCGTCCAATGAGAGGAGCAGAGAAGGCGTTCCGGTGGATTCCGCATGATGTAACAAGTTGAGCATTCTTCTAGTGGCATCTGGTGCCTGTCGTCCTTTAGTGAATCCCGTCTGGTCTCTGTGTATGAGGGTAGGTATAATGTCTAATAAGCGTGAGGCAATGGTCTTAGCATAAATTTTCAAATCAAGGTTGAGTAGGGAGATTGGTCTAAAGTTTTTGGGGGAGTTTGGTTCTTTCCCTGGCTTAGGTATCGTAACAATTAGTGCATTTAAATAATCATTCGGAAGTTTAGAGGAGGAGGCAGCGTTGTTGTATAGTTCAGTAAGTTGTGGGACAATTTGGGGGGAGTATTGTTTGTAATATTCAGCTGTTAAGCCGTCTGGACCTGGAGCTTTGCCATTAGGTAGGGAGTTTATTGAGGAGAGAATTTCCTGATCTGTAAAGGGCTTATTGAGTTTCTCTAACTGGTTCTCATTCAGGGTAGGTAGTTTGATGGATTGAAGGAAGAGGTTGATCTCTTCTGGAGAGGGCTGTGGAGTATTAGTGTCGCGTTTCAAGTTGTACAGGTCGCTATAGTAATCGCTGAATGCGTCGGCTATGTCCTGGGGGTTGGTCTGGGGAACGTTAGTATGGGGGTGAATGATCTGGGCGATTTTAGTTTTAAGTCTTATACCCCTAAGTTTTGTTGCCAGAGATTTTCCTGCTTTGTTGGAGGTGGCATAGGAGGTGGCTTTAATTCTACGTTGGAGGTATTCAAATGATTGAAGGAGTAAGGTTTTCAGTTCTTGTCTTAGATTGAATAGTTGGTGGGTTAGTGGGTTTTGGGTTTTAGTCTTATGTTGTTGTTCTAGGGAGGCAATTTGAGTGGTTAACTCATCTATACGCTGCGTCCTCCTCTTTTTGTGGAGGGAGCTTAATTTGATTAACAAACCTCTAATACATGCCTTATGGGCATTCCACACCACCCCATGGTCAGACGCTGTGCCTTTGTTTATAGAGAAAAATTCTGAGAGATGTTGGGAAATTTCTGTTGTGTACTTTTCATTTTGTAGTATATAGTTGTTTGCGCGCCACAAGAATGTGTTGCGTTGTGGAGTGGAATCTGAGATAGAGATCGATATTGGGGCGTGGTCTGACCATGTTGTGGCGTGGATTTCAGACTTGCAAATATTCTGGAGTAGCCATTTATCTGTAGCAAAAAGATCAATTCGTGAATATGAATTATGCATGGGAGAATAAAAGGTAAAGTCCTTTTCAGAACCATGGTGGCAGCGCCACACATCGAATAATTCCTGTGTAGACAAGAATTTCTTCAATGGCGATGGTCGCCTCTTCGCAGGAGCTGTTGTGTCCATGGTAACGTCTGGAACACTGTTGAAGTCCCCGCATAGAATCACATGGCCTTTTTTTATCTGTTTGATTAACCTCTGTACTTTATGCATGAACTTCATCTGTTGAGTGTTTGGTGCATAGATGTTGGTCAAAGTGTAGAATATTTTGTTGATGGTGCACACTAAAATTAAGTAACGGCCGTCGGGGTCGATTAGTAGATTGGATAAGTGGAAGTCCACCGAGTCCTTGATTGCTATCATGACTCCCTTGGATTTGGTAGAGTGGCAAGCATGAAAAATGTGTGGGAACTGGCGGTTGTTGCATAATGATGAGTCTGAGTTTATCAGATGTGTCTCTTGGATACAGAGAATGTCGCTCTGGAGAGCTCTGGCGGTTTTCCATAAAGAGTGGCGTTTAGCCGGGTGGTTCAATCCTTTGGCATTAAGTGAGAGGACGTTTAGTGGCATTGTGGTGTGGGATGGAAGTAGATCTGAGTGAGAGTCACTTACAGTTAGTTGTCCTGGTCAAGGATATGGAGGATCCTGCGGTCTGTGGCTGATGACAGGAGGAGTTCGGTTCCCTGGTAGGGAGACGGTTGGCTAGGGGAGCTGCGGATAGAGCAAAATGTTAATCACACTTTGTAATAGTAGCCCAGTGGTCAAGCTGCCGATAAAGCAACAGTGCTTAGTTGAGGGGAGCAACGTAGAGGAGGTGTAAACACCGCTTCAGCCTCTATTTGGGGGTAAACAGTTTGTAACGAAGGGAGCTGAACAAACAGTGGAAAGTTGCGTGGTCTCCAGGGGAGGAGTGAAGTAGTAGTTAGGCCTACTATGACAATAACAGTGGGGACCCTTCAGCTAGGGTGTTGATCCCTGCGGTTGCGGGCATGAGAGGGGCCACTGCGGGTTGGTGGGGTCTTGGGAGATTCTGTGATTATTCCCCAGTTGTGGAGGAGGTGCAGGCCTTTGTTTAGGTCATGTATGGCGTGAGACTGCCCATTCCTAGTGACCAGAATAGTCGCAGGGTGGCGCCATTTGTAAGGGATTTTGTTGTTTTGTAGCCCCTTTGTGATCGGGTTCAGGTTTCTTCTTAGCTGGAGCGTGTGTTTAGAGAGATCCGGAAAGAACTGGATTCCCGTGTACGGAGCTGGTAGTGGAGATTTGTTTTTGACCCCTAGCAGGAGTTTCTCCTTGATGTGAAAGAAGTGGACTCTCATTAAAACATCTCTGGGAACAGAAGTAGCGAGGTGGGATGGCTTGGCTATCCTGTGTATTCTGTCTATGATTATGTCCCTGGGAGATGCTTCTGGGACAATGACGTGCATTAGTTCTTTCGCGTATCTTGGTAGATCAGCAGGCAATATGGTTTCGGGGACTCCACGCAGTTTGACATTGTTCCTGCGTGATCTGTCCTCTAAATCGGCCAGCTTGGCGCGGATCCATGCCTGTTCCTCCCTCACATCTTCACACACATCTATTACCTCATTAACTGTGGCTGTGCAGTCACTCATATTTTTTTCAATGGATGTCACTCTCCCATCTATAGTGTGTATGTCTGACGAGATTTTAGCAAATAATGAGGAGAGATCTGTCATGAGGGAGGTCTGCAGGGACAGTAGCATGTCCTTTAAGGTGGTGTCCATCACAGGCTGCCCCGATGTGGGGAATGATGCCATAGATGAGTGCAGGGCCTGGTTGCTGAGAAGGGGGTTGAAAGCCTGGGCCTCAATTTGTGAGGAGGGCGGGCGCTGCGGCAGCGCATCGAGCCTCATCTTAGCTTTCGCTGGGCTATTTAGGAGGTGGTCGCCTTCCAGGGGGTGTGTGAGTAAGGCTGGGGGGTCAGATGAAGCGGATTCTACCGGGATTTCGTCCGGTAGATCCGTGTAAGATTCGTTCGGCGCGGCCTGGCCGGCGCCATCTTGACTTTCACTGACCTGCTCCGCCGGCTTGTAAGAGAACTCTGTGAGTTTCTTGGGCTTGTATTCCGGGTTTCTCTTTCTGGATACGCTGGCCATGATCCCAAGTGTCTCAGGAGCAAGGATGGCGCTGGATTTAGTTGTCTGTGCGGCCTGGGTAGTTATAGTATCTCCCCTGTGAGACGAGCTGAGGATTCAGGCGTCCATCTTCAGCTCCGGTCGGCCACGCCCGGGGAACCCCCTTTTGATGTTATCAACATGTTCCTTAAGCCTGATATGCAGTTTACGAAGAGTACGTCCTATATACTAAAGCCCACAGGGGCAAATGATGATATACACCACATGTTTAGTAGTGCATGTGATAAAGGGTTTTATCAGAAAGGATTCCTGGGTGGAAGTGGATTGAAAGGAATCCATCCTCCTACATTTGTTGGTGTTGAGCTTACAAATCAGGCATTTCCTGCAAGGAAAAAAAACCCCATACTTTGGAAAAAAGAAATCTGCTTGTGTGGATTAATAATATTAGGAGCTACCTGTAGCCTCAATGGGGGAGCCCCCCTATACACCATATGAGGTAAATCAGGCAAATTAGGACCCAAAACCATGTCCCCCTTCAAAACTTTCCAATGCCTCTAAATTATTTTTTGGATGTCATAATATTGGTTGGAATAGGCAGTAATAAAAGAAAATTTGAAAGAAGTATCCTGGGCCTTAGTATTCACAGTCAGCAAATCTTCCCTATTTTTCTCTTTACCAAGGTTAAATGCCGCATCCAAGGCTTCCGCTGCATAACTTTTTTTGAGGAATCGCTTTCTGAGGATAGAGGCTTCAGACACGAAGTCCTCACATCTTGTGCAATTACGCCTCAACCTGAGAAATTGGCTCTTAGGTACTGATTCTAGCCAGGCCTTATGGTGACAACTTTTAGTGTCTAAACAACATAACATCAAAAGGGTGTTCCCCAAGCATAGCCTATCCAAGCACTATGCTCTGAAGCATGATTGTAATCCAAAGGGCACCATTTTTTTGGAAATTGACAAGTTTTCAGGACATTGGAGGGGAAGCAATATGACTAGAGGGGTCTCTCAGCTGGAGACTAAGTGGATATACCAAACTAGGACCTATTTTCCATACGAAATGAATGTGGAATGGGACCTGAATGCCTTTATTAGCAACAGCTAGGTTTCCCCCCTTGGTCATTTTATTTTATTTCTTTTTATTCCCCCCTTTTTTCTATTAATTTTATCAATTATGTCCCTTTGTAATTTTTAATAATTTTCTTATGGGTATCATGTAGCGGGATTGATTTTTTTCTTCACTATATGGTATTTATTGGTACAAATTCTGTTTTTTCAATTTATGCTGTAATTTGTATTCTAACCACAAGATGCCGCCACCTCCTATAACCACCACTGCTTTGTCTCTACATTGTGATTAATGATTACCCTATTTAATCATTTTTTATTATGACTTATGTCAAAGACATTTTTATTTTTATATACTTATGTCATTTGCTATTGGCTTTATACCATTACTACTTGATGTACAAATTTCTTTGAGGTGTGTTGATTCCGGTACAAGTAACTTATACTTCCGGTTCTTGGAACGCATCTGATTTCCGCCTGTCCAGTTTCCTTGCTCCTATAAATACACGTCCGTTTGCGTCATAACCACGCCCCTAAAGACGCATGTTGATGACGAAACGTTGGGCGACGTCAGAGACTGGCGACGCAGGACGCGGTTGAACGGTGATACGGCGGCCATCTTTGTGGTTAGAAGCGCTGGACGCTTCACACTGCTGTATGCTGATCAGTTGGAGGGAGGAGCCGGATGTGGGCATTGTGTTGGTGCCAATGCTGAGCCTGGGATGCCCGGCGTCTCCCCCCCTGTGATGCAGGCTTTGGCTCAGACGCGGGTCACCCCCTAGCTCGTCGCGGGCCCCTCGTCCCGCTGCCTTCGCCCCCCCCAGTCGCCCCCTTGGATATCTTTGTTCCATGTGTAGCCGTGGTTGGTACAGGCAGTGAGAGCGGTGCGCTCCATGTGCCTGTATAGGACTGGCAACATCGAGCAGATCTTTGCCGTAGCAGTGAGCGTAATCAATATACTTTTGTGGGAGCCGGCTGGCCTGTGTAATTCCCGCAGAACCTAGAGACAGAAACACGGAGCTTGGGGTGTCCGGCGCCTGGGAGGCCGACCCACAAGCCATCCATAAGTAACCTCAAGCTTGCGGTTGTCAGTGCCTGTTCAGGTATTGTGGAGGTTGCGGATCGGTATTAAGGAGCAGGGAAAAGCTTCAGAGGTTGAATGATTGGTAAGCCACTGAACTGTCCAAATTCATCTGATGGGGTAAGTGACTCTTAGATTTGTATGAACTATAAGAAGCTACATGTCACAGCCACATCCACCCTGTTCAACGAATTAAGGAAGAGGGGCAATTAGCAATATTTTATCAGACTTTAATCAGACTACAACAACTTTTTGGCACCTACATCTAACAGTGACTGGAACTATAATGCACAATGTTCAGGGTATAATACATGTCGTTTTAATCTCACACTATTCAGTCTCCAGGGAGCTGTAGTCACCGTAATCTCGGTGGCGAAAGCCAGAGACCTACCATACATTGCTCCTGTCAGGAACAAATTAACCGATAGCCCTCCAACCCAATAAAGAAAAAACAAAAACATACACTCACTGCAAACTCACTGCAAACTCATATTTACTGCAAACTTATAGTGCATAAGGAAGAAAGCGGACATGGGAGCCTGATGTTAATAGCGCATTTGTTTATTAGTGCAGACTGTTTGTTGGCTGTTTTTGTCTATTGAACAGCCTGAACTTTCATAGTAGCAGACTCGGTTCCCCCCCAGTGGAATACTTATTTACTATGTCTATTACATCTCCTTCCAACCCAGGATCCTTCACTGGCCGAGAGACCACTGGAGAGTGCACCCGTGCACAAGAGTGGGCTTGTTTGTGATGGTCGCTGAGGGAGAGTGAATTGAAGTGAGAGAAGAGGGGGGAGACGAGCGGGAGGGGACCGGGTATCCGCTCCAACCTGTCCTAACCGCACTAGATAGGAAAGGGAGAAAAAAAAAAAATATGAGAGGTAAATCAACGAAAGGGGCAACCGCCAACCCGCCTAGAACAAGTGTAAGCCTGGGAACCATCAGAAAATACATGGTACACGACAGCAGCAAGGAAAGCCCGGGAAAATCAACCGGGGCAAAAAGCAAAACTCCAGAATGTCTATCTAAAATTGGGACAAGAAGACAGTTGGTTGAGACTGATATCCGCTCCACTGGTTGCGAGACAACGGAAGAAGTAACAACGGATCCCCAACAAAAAAAACAGCTCCCTACAAAGGGAGAAATGTCAGAAATGTTTGCAAAGCTTGAAATATCGATAAAAGGAGAGATAGGAATCTTGTGTGAGAATATGAATCATATTCTAAAAAGAGTCACGAAAGTAGAAACCACGATGGATAGGCAAGGGGCCGAGATAAAAGAACTCAAGCTTCAGATGGAAGAGATGCAGAAAGAACAGAGAAATATAATGTATAGACTTGAAGGGGGATGTGTGGGGGATGGATGGGCACGGGAAATCCCCAATCGCAGGGGGAGTATCGGTCCCAAATATGACCACCTCTAGCTAGGGGGACAAACGGGAGGCCAGGAGGTGTCAGTGGGGCCACGGTTATCTGGGTCTATGGGAGGCCCATTACCCTCAACCGAATGGGGGGGGTTTGGGAGGGGGGGAAGGTGTGTGAGGCTGAGGGGGGAGGCAGGGTGGGGTAGGGAAGGGAAGGGAGGGGGGTTGGAGGTAAGCATGCACCCCATTGTCTACCACTCCTTCAGTTAGTATTGAAAGGTAAACCACCTTTCATTTCAGATAAAAGGAGATGTCTAGGCTAAACATAATCTCATATAATGTAAGAGGTCTAAACTACCCCATTAAACGTGCAAACATTTTGGGTGAATTGAAACTCCTGAAAGCGGACGTTGCTCTGCTACAGGAGACGCACCTCTTCCTGGGTAAGAGCCAGAGTATTTTTTCCTGAGAATACCCGACTTGGTTTTATGGAGATTCTCCGATCAGGGGCGCAAAGGGAGTGGCGATCGGATTCGCTAAGCATGTATCGTTTAAGTTAGAAGAGAGAATGGGCGACCCAGAGGGGCGTTTTCTGTTTCTAAATGGGTTAGATTGCTCAATAGCAAATGTATACGGCCCGAATAAAAACTCTAGCAGATATTTATGGGAATCCTCGCAAAGTTCGAAGGAATTTAGGCAAGAGGGGGCCATAATGGCAGGTGACTTCAACTTGTGTCTGGAACCAGGTAAAGACGGGTGTGTGCGGGGGACTGGTGGGATGTGGCTGAACAAATTAAAAAAGAAGCTGCGCCAATGTCAACTTGTGGACGTTTGGAGGACGCAACACTATGATCTAAGAGACTACACTTTCCACTCCCCCTTACATGTGACGTACTTTAGATTGGACTTCTTCCTCATGCAGCATTGTCTCCTGGAGGAGGTCGAGGGCACAGATATTGGTACGATGACCTTCTCCGATCACGCGCCTATAAGTCTACAGCTGAAAATAGGCAAGCGTAAAAACTGGGTTAACAGCTGGAGACTTGATGAGGATCTCCTCCACGATAGAATAATTGATAAACGAATCAAAGAGGAGCTGGAATTCTACTTTAAAACGAACGTATCGGGTGAGATGTCAGAAGCTATAGTTTGGGAGGCCCACAAAGCTTATATCAGAGGTATCTTTATGATGGTGGGCTCTGAGGTTAAGAGAAGAAAGGAGAAAGACAAACTAGTCCTGAAAAAAGAAATCCATGACCTAGAACAACTACATAAGAAAATGGAGAATAAGGAGGTCTTAATGAGTCTACTAAGGAGGAGAGAGGCAATGTAGGCTTTAATCGAACAAGAAACCCGAAAAATGTATAACCTCGTGAAAAAATAAAGATATATAGGCGGCAATAGAGATTTCTGGCTAAGGCCCTGAGAAAGAAGAAAACCTCCAACTATATCGATAAATCAAAAACAAAGGCAGGAGACATTAGATACAAAGATAAAGATATTGCGGAAATTTTCCATGATTACTATGGGGAGTTGTACGCTATCAATAAAAATGACACCCAGGATGGGAGGGAACAAAAACGTGAAAAAATTAAAAGTTATTGAAAAGATAGTGGTATGATTAAAATCACGGAAATGGACCAACACATTTTAGAGGCCCCCATAACGGAGGAAGAAGTAAGAAGGGCCCTTAAGGAAACGCCAGTGGGCAAGAGTCCTGGCCCTGATGGGCTGACAGTCCTTTATTATAAAAAATACCAGGATTACTTAATCCCCAAAATTTGTTCATACATGAATGAAATTGGGGATAAAGGGGAATTGAGGAGAGAAGCATTGGAGGCTAATATAGCCATTATTGTCAAAGAGGACAAAGACAGAACAGTGTTCCAACTAAAGACCCATCTCGCTTTTAAACGCTGACGCGAAACTATTCGCCAAAGTGCTTGCGGAAAGACTGAAACAAATAATTAATAAGATCATACATCCTGACTAGGTCGGGTTTATTCCAGAAAGAGAGGGACGTGATAACAGTATTAAAACACTCTTAGTAATACAGAAAATTAAAGAGAGTGGAGCCTCAGGTCTACTTCTGTCTATAGACGCTGAAAAAGCGCTCGACAGAGTAGACTGGGGCTTCATGACGTGCACTTTGGAGGAGATCGAATTAGGGAAAGAACCCTCAGATGGATAAAGGCACTATACTCTCGACCTACAGCGAGAGTGAGGGTAAATGGCCTACTCTCGGAGCCATTTGAAATGCTTAATGGCACAAGACAGGGGTGCCCACTTTCCCCGCTGCTCTTCGTGTTGGCTCTTGAACCCCTCCTCTCCAGGATTAGGCTAAACCTGGATATCAGCGGGTTAAAGATCGGCAAGGACGAGTATAAACTGGCTGCCCTTGCGGATGATATCCTGCTCTATGTTACGCGTCCAAGGATTTCCCTTCCGAATATTATTTCTACATTAACAGAATATGGGAAGCTTTCTAATTTTAAGGTTAACCCGACTAAATTAGAAACGTTAGATATCAATGGTGGCAAACTTAGAGATAATTCATACCAAAAATATTTCCCATTTATTTGGGGGAAAAAAGAACTTAATTACTTAGGGGTGAAAATAACCACAACAAAAGAGGCTCTATTCCAGGCGAATTTTATGCCCCTTCTCAATGAAATAAAGCAAGAGCTAAACAGAAGATCATGCGGACAGTTATCCTGGGCAGGTAGAATTAGTATATATAAAATAGTAATGCTACCCAAAATTACATACAAAATGCAGATGCTTCCAATTGCACTTCCACAGGCATACCTCAGGAGTCTACACACGATGTTCCTAAGATTTATCTGGAGAGGAAAAAAACCTAGTTTAAACTTCGCACAGCTGACTAAAGAAAAGAGCAAGGGAGGGTGGGGAGCACCAGACATTTGTAAGTATCATGAGGCAATTGCCTTGGCACGTGTAATAGATTGGGTGAAAAATAATAAAAAAAACATTGGGTAAAAATGGAAAATAAAATTAGTGATAACATGTTGAATAAGATAGTATGGATTCCACCTCACTTAAGAAAACTTAGTACTGAAACACAGCACATTACAAGACACGCACTTAAAATATGGGACTCACTGCATAAAAGGGAGGGTTGGGGGTTTAATTCACCCTTAATTTCACTTAAAGATTCAGAATATTTTGCACCGGGGATGGAGGAGCGGTTTGGAAAGTGGATTATGGAGGAAAACGCTCAACTAAAGGATGTAATGAACCAGGATAAAATATGCACATTCCAGGAACTCAAACATAGGGAAAATTTGTTAGTCATTGACCCATGGTGGTATAACCAATTGTGCCACTTTATAGACTCACTCCCGCAGCCAATTAGATTGGCAGACAACCTACTCCCACTAGAGAAAATTTGTATGGAAAAAAAAATGGAAGGGGGGTTCTCTAAGATCTATAAAGTATTAATGGAGTTGGGGAATATGGACGTCCCACCATATATTAGGAAGTGGGAAAAGGAGTTGGACAGTAAGATCACAGACCCAGATGCGTGGCAGATACTGAGGAGAGTGAGTGCCACGTCGGTTAACTGTAAAATACTGGAGTTGAACTATAAGTGTCTGGCGGGAATGTACATGACACCTGATCGAGTACATAAATGCCAGAAGGAAACTTTGCAATTTTGTTGGAGGGGCTGCAAAGAAACAGGGTCAATGGTGCATATTTGGTGGCACTGCCCGGAAATTCGAAAATTTTGGGGGGAGGTAAGAGGAATTTTCAAAGAGATTACCAATATTGCTATCCCGGACAACCCTTGGGAATGCTTATTTCACAAGAGCAAAATGCCCATAAAGACATATCTGAAAACGCTATTACCACAGCTCACCGATGCAGCTAAGAGCCTCATACCTAGGTATTGGCATAAGAAAGGAAGACCCACGATGAGAGATTGGTTTAACAAAATTAATGAAACTCATAGCATAGAAGTGGAGGGAATGGGTGGAGTTTAAAAACTCTCTAAGAGCGGCCGAGATATGGGGTTCTTAGCTCAGGGATGAGGATTATGCCAGATTGTGGAAAATGGTTAGGGGGTAACGAGGGGACATTTGGGAAGATAGGAGGAGAAAAGATTAGGAGTGGCAGAGGGGGGTGAAATAAAGGAGGGGTGGATGGGGGTTGGGGGGGGGGGGTGGGAGGGGGAGTGCTTTTGGTCAGGAAAATAAAATAACAGTGCATTTCAGTGTACTAAGGGTATTTCTTGCGATGTAATTGTTTTGTAAAAACATGGATAAAAGCTGCCACTATGATGTGAAGAAGTGAAGGGACAAGTTTGAATTTTAAAAATAAAAATGAAACATGACTCCCGGAGAAATATCTCGCTGATGTGGCAAAAAAAAAAGAGACTGGCGACGCAGGACGCGGTTGGACGGTGACACGGCGGCCATCTTTGTGGTTAGAAGCGCTGGACGCTTCACACTGCTGTATGCTATCTTACCAAATGTGAGTTTGCTCTTCTTTTTACTTAATAAATATATCCTTGGTGATGGAGTTTGCGCAATGAGCGTTCTTTTTTACTCCCCATATACCACAAATCTCGAGGTTGCACACTTGGTTCAAAATCTTGGTTTAAAGAGGAAACCCTAGGCTTTCTATCTGGTCCAGAGGGGAACGAATATGTCTGTGCTATTCTACTAGGAGATTGTTGGTTTATCCCAAGAAGACTGCCTTCGCTATCTGTTTTCAGCATGTGTATAACCCATACACTGATGGTAAGGGTCAGTTTATTTGGATGTTGATGGTGTTTTTACCCCCTTTTGAGTTTTCTTCCACAATGGATCTCGCACATTAGAGGGTTGCTACTTCCTCCTGATGGAGAGGACTCTGGTCTCATTTATTTTTATGCTGGGACATTATTACCTAATTTTTAGCACTGCACCTATTTCTTCATATCCCTTTAATTGTATCCAACAATTTTTGTGTCAGCTGCTTTTTTTTCATTTTACGTTATATTAAGCGCAACAGATTTTATTTTTATTTCTGTATTTTGGTTATATTGTGTTGCAGCTTTTTCATAGTGTCTACTATGGATATCTTTGAATTTAGAGCTACCCATTTAATTAATATAGAGGGTATTTTTAATGAAGAAAATAACCCCACGGATGATATCGGCGGTTTGTTCATGAAGCTTAAGAATTTGCTAACCACTGAGTTGCATACCAATTGGAATATAGCCTTTTTTGAACAATACCTAGCCGACAAAATGGTTCCACGTAGTTTACAATGGGACATCACTCCTCTGAGTGATGTCACTGATACTACAGAATGGTTTCAATTCTTTAATATAGCTGTCTTGGATCTTATTTGATTCTTGCTTAAGAGAAAGCAGCAGAAACTCCTCAAGGTGGATGGAGAGATCGGCGTTATTAAAGAAAAGTTGAATCCATTCAAGGACAATGATGATTATAAGAAAAAGTCTGATCTTTTAAAAAAACATCTTGAAAAAGAGGAGTTAGAGCAAAGGAATAAGAAAAGGAAAAAGTATCTTAGAGATGTCACTGACTATAAAAGCAAAATCGTCTTTAAATGGCAAACTAAAACTACGGAAAGTCAAGTTTTAGATTCTGGGACTAGGATTGCAAGTGGGACACTTTTTTCTCAAGGCACTGCTCTAAATTCATTAAAATCCTCCCTCAATTACTTCCAGTTTCCAATCAATTACCCCCACAGAGGTTACCTTTTAAAGGAGGTCCCAAAAAGAGAGGGGGTGGAGGTAGGAGAGGAGGACAACATGCACCCCATAAACAGTTTCCCGCGGTGGTCCATAATCGTTTTGAACCACTGCGTGGACTGGATAGTCCACGCAGAGATGATAGGTTTACCACTGATTGTCATGACAATTGGGGTCCCCCTTATTATCCACAACAAGGTTACTCCCCCAGAACTCCGGTAGGTGAGAACTGGTGGCAACCACAACATTATCCCCTAGGGCCCACTCATCCAAGGAGGGATAGAGAGGCCTTGGGAGGGTATGAAAGAATTTTTTTTCCCGAAGTCAAGCAAAACAAAAGGGTTATAGACCTAAAAGGGGTGTCAGAGGGGGGAGGTGGGTCCGCGCAAAAAAGGAGGCGCACATAAGAGATACTGGTCTTTTCAATTTAAGTAAAGCCAGCCTCTCTAACAAGGAGAAACACGTCTTGAATCATGGACTGAAATTTTCCCCCTCAAAGCCCTTAAATAAGTTTGAAACTTTTATAGACATTCAAAAATTCATTCGGAGGATGAACGTCCAGCGTCACTTTATGACAAATCCCTCTCGCCCTAATGTGGCAGTGTCAGCAGAAATAAGACTATCTAATTTAAGGAATGCCTCATTATTTAACCCCCCTACACAACCAGTCCTGGCCATCTCTGTTTTTAGAGACTTAGTGAACAAGGATCTACTTGCCTTACAGGTCAAGAAGAACAGGAGGGAATACATGTTCAATAAGGGTTTAGAACAACTTAAAGATCATGTCGATATCATTGTACGCCCAGCGGACAAAGGGGGAGGTATTGTGATCTTGGACAAAGAGGCCTATGACAAGGAAATGTCTAAGTTGCTCTCGGATCGAGATCGGATCCCTTTGCGAGGCAATCCAACTTCTCAATATAAGAAGGAGTTGGTTATGGTGGTAGATGAGGGTTTTAAACATGGAATTATTTCCAAAAAAGAAAAAGCTTTTCTTATTCCATCAGCCCCTAGGATCCCAGTGATCTACTACTTACCTAAAGTTCATAAGGATCCCATTTGCCCCCCTGGAAGGCCGATAGTCAGCGGTATTGACTCGGTTACTTCCAGGGTGGGCAAATATGTAGACCATTTTTTGCAGCCTCTTGTGATTAGGGCTCCTTCCTACCTAAGAGACTCCATGCAAGTGATCAATGAACTTAAGAATGTACAGTGGAAAGATTCTTATATCTTTGCGACTGCGGATGTTGCCTCTCTCTCTACACTATAATATCGCACCATCATGGTAGAGAGGTGGTAGAGCATTTCTTGAAGAAAGATACTCTCTATTGGCACCAAACAACTTTCATTTTGAATTTATTGGATTATGCCATGCAACATAAATATTTTTGGCACGATGGCTCTTATTACTTACAAAATAGGGGCGTAGCCATGGGGGCCCAGTTCGCACCAAGTATGGCTAATCTTTTTATGGTCAAATGGGAGGAGGATGTCGTCTATCAGGAACCCAGGGCAGAGCTGGTGTTCTGGAAAAGATACATAGACGACATCCTCCTCCTATTGGATGGCGACTTTGAGTCTTTGAGTTTATTGCGGGCCTCAATACTAATGATAGGGGTATTGCCCTTACATTCAAGGCTAGGACTATTGAGATACATTTTCTTGACCTTAGAATTAGAGTGAATGAAGGACAAATCATTACCTCTACCTTTTTTAAGGCCACAGACCGCAATGTCTATATAGACACTAAAAGTTGTCACCATAAGGTCTGGCTAGAATCAGTACCTAAGAGTCAATTTCTGAGGTTGAGGCGTAATTGCACGAGATGTGAGGACTTCGTGTCCAAAGTCTCTATCTTCAGAAAGCGATTCCTCGAAAAAGGTTATGCAGCGGAAAGCCTTGGATGCAGAATTTAACCTTGCTAAAGAGAAAAATAGGGAAGATTTGCTGACTATGAATACTAAGGCCCAGGATACTTCTTTCAAATTTTCTGTTATTACTGCCTATTCCAACCAATATTATGACATCAAAAAAATAATTCAGAGGCATTGGAAAGTTTTGAAGGGGGACAAGGTTTTGGGTCCTAATTTGCCTGATTTACCTTGTATGGTGTATAGGGGGGCTCCCCCATTGAGGCTACAGGTAGCTCCTAATATTATTAATCCACCCAAGCAGATTTCTTTTTTCCAAAATATGGGGGTTTTTTTTCCTTGCAGGAGATGCCCGATTTGTAAGCTGAACACCAACAAATGTAGGAGGATGGATTCCTTTCAATCCACTTCCACCCAGGAATCCTTTCCGATAAAACCCTTTGTCACATGCACTACTAAACTTGTGGTGTATATCATCATTTGCCCCTGTGGGCTTCAGTATATAGGGCTTACTATTCGTAAACTGCATATCAGGCTTAAGGAACATGTTGATAACATCAAAAGGGGGTTCCCCAAGCATAGCCTATAAAAGCACTATGCTCTTAAGCATGATTGTAATTCAAAGGGCACCATTTTTATGGGAATTGACAAGTTTTCAGGACATTGGAGGGGAAGCAATATGACTAGAGGGGTCTCTCAGCTGGAGATTGGGTGGATATACCAAGCTAGGGCCTATTTTCCATACGGAATGAATGTGGAATGGGACCTGAATGCCTTTATTAGCAACAGCTAGGTTTCCCCCCTTGGTCATTTTATTTTATTTCTTTTTATTCCCCCCTTTTTTCTATGAATTTTATCAATTATGTTCCTTTGTAATTTTTAATAATTTTCTTATGGGTATCATGTAGCGGGATTGATTTTTTCTTCACTATATGGTATTTATTGGTACAAATTCTGTATTTTCAATTTATGCTGTAATTTGTATTCTAACAACAAGATGCCGCCACCTCCTATAACCACCACTGCTTTGTCTCTACATTGTGATTAATGATTACCCTATTTAATCATTTTTTATTATGACTTATGTCAAAGACATTTTTATTTTTATATACTTATGTCACTTGCTATTGGCTTTATACCATTACTACTTAATGTACAAATTTCTTTGAGGTGTGTTGGTTCCGGTACAAGTAACTCATACTTCCGGCTCTTGGAACGCATCTGATTTCCGCCTGTCCAGTTTCCTTGTTCCTATAAATACACGTCCATTTGCGTCATAACCACGCCCCTGAAGACGCATGTTGATGACAAAACTTCAGGAAACGTCAGAGACTGGCGACGCAGGACGCAGTTGGACGGTGACACGGCAGCCATCTTTGTGGTTAGAAGCCCTGGACGCTTCACACTGCTCTATGCTATCTTACCAAATGTGAGTTTGCTCTTCTTTTTACTTAATAAATATATCCTGGGTGATGGAGTTTGCGCAACGAGCATTCTTTTTTACTCCCCATAGACCACGAATCTCGAGGTTGCACACTTGGTTCACAATCTTGGTTTAAAGAGGAAACCCTAGGCTTTCTATCTGGTCCAGAGGTGAATGAATATGTCTGTGCTATTCTACTAGGAGATCGTTGGTTTATCCCAAGAAGACTGCCTTTGTTATCTGTTTTCAGCATATGTGTATAACCCATACACTGATGGTAAGGGTCAGTTTATTTGGGTGTTGGTGATGGTATTTTTACCCCCTTTTGAGTTTTCTTCCACAATGGATCTCGCTCATTAGAGGGTTGCTACTTCCTCCTGACGGAGAGGACTCTGTTTGGTCTCATTTATTTTTATGCTGGGACATTATTAGCTAATTTTTAGCGCTGCACCTATTTCTTCATATCCCTTTAATTGTATCCAACAATTTTTGTGTCAGCTGCTTTTTTTTCATATTATGTTATATTAAGCACAACAGATTTTGTTTTTAGATTACAAGGAGAGCCTGTACAGTGGGACACAGAGACACAAACTACAAAACCTGACAGTGTATGTGAGTACCTAAGTATTGTATGTACTTGAGTATTGTGAGTACCTGAGTATTGTGTGTACCTGAGTATTGTGTGTACCTGAGTATTGTGTGTACCTGAGTATTGTGAGTACCTGAGTATTGTGAGTACCTGAGTATTGTGTGTACCTGGGTATTGGGAGTACCTGAGTATTGTGAGTGTTGGGAGTACCTGAGTATTGTGAGTGTTGGGATTACCTGTGTATTGTGAGTATTTGAGTGTTGTGTGTATCTGTGTGGACTGTGGACTGGAATATGAGTACACATGAGCCGGGAGTGCACGTGGACTGTGAGTACACGTGGGCTGCGAGTGCACGTGGACTATGACTCACGTGAACTGCAAGTGCAAGTGGGCTGCGAGTACACGTGGGCTGCTAGTGCACGTGGACTGCGAGTGCACGTGGACTGTGAGTACACATGGGCTGTGAGTACAAGTGGGCTGCGAGTGCACATGGTCTATGTGTACACGTGGACTGCGAGTGCACATGGGCTGCAAGTACACATGGGCTGCTAGTACACGTGGACTGTGAGTGCACGTGGGCTGCGAGTACAAGTGGGCTGCGAGTGCATGTGGACTGTATGTACATGTAGGCTGCGAGTCCATGTAGACTGCGAGTACACGCAGGCTTCGAGTGCACGTGGACTGCGAGTGTGCGTGGACTGTATGTACATGTGAGCTGCGAGTGCACGTGGACTGTGAGTACACGTGGGTTGTGAGTACCTGTGTATTGTATTGTTGAATACCTGTGTATTGTTGAGTATTAGTGTCAGGAAGCTAGTTGTTAATTTGGACAGGGTATAATCCCCAATCCTCATTTAATTAGTAGGTACGATGCCGGCCGGATGTGGAGATGCGACTCGGTGTACATCTTGCGGCATGTATGCGTTCCTTGATCATCTGATCGAGGTTGAATACTGCTGTACAAAATGTAAGCACATTGTTTCCCTGGAAGCCCGGGTTCTGAATCTAGGGAAGCAACTGAAAGCACTGAGAAGTCCATCCATACTAAAGGAGAGCCGGGACTGCGTCATGCACTGCAGATGCAGTCAAGACAAACAGAGCTTAGTTTGATAGATCACCCACTGATATAAGGGATCCTAATGGAAAATGGAAAGAAAGGTATGATCTCTAGATGTTACCACATGCTTCTCAACACAATTCAAGACCCAGCCAGTCTGCCTTGCAGACATAAATGGGAGGAGAATGTGGGTACCATGGATGGGGAGACATGGAATCTTTGCCTCGCCTCCGCCCCCCCCCCCCCGGTCTCAGTGTCCGCCTCTCAAAAACTGTCCCACCTTTATTCGTTGCATCGGGCATACAGAACGCCGGCATTCCTTCACAAATGGGGAGTACATGACACACCCCTATGACCAAAATGCCACAGGGACATTGATGACCTTTTGCACATGCTCTGGAAGTGCCCCAAAATTTTCTGTTATTGGAAGGAAGTCCTTGACACACTTTCTCAGGTATACGCTTTCACCATACCACAAAACCCTACGATATGCCTAATGGGTGCCCTGGACGACGAGATGTTATCCCCCTCAGCACACACGGCCATTCCTCGACTGTTAAATGCTGCTCGCAAACTAATTGCACAACTTTGGATAACTCCCAGGGTTTCTACTAGGCGCCGATTATAGACCTACTGATTACTAACAACACAGACCTGTAAATTTAGGAAACAGCGATCACAGGTCAATTAGCTTCAGTATAAATCACGCAAATAGGAAGCATAAGAGAAAAACAAAGACACTGAATTTCAAAAGAGCAAACTTCCCTAAACTACGAACCTATATATAGAAGATATAAATTGGGATAAAATCTTAGGAACAAAGAACACAGAGGAGAGATGGATTTACTTTAAGAGCATATTAAATAAGGGCATTAGCCAGTGCATCCCATTGGGAAATAAATTTAAAAGAGCAAGGCCTTCAAGAAATGCAAGGCTGAAGGATCATCATCAGCATTCAGACTTTATAAAGAATGCAACAAGAAATGTAACGGTGCAATTAGGGCGGCTAAGATAGAACACAAAAGACACATAGCGGAGAAGAGCAAAAAAAATCCCAAGAAATGTTTAAGTATATAAACAGTAAAAAAGGGAGGACAGACCATATTGGCCCCATAAAGAATGAGGAAGGAAATCTGGTTACAATGGATAGAAACAGTGGTAGTGCGTTCATAAGGGCGCACGGCGCTGCCCCTCAATCCAGCCACCCCTCTATCACCAATAGATAGATTCATGCAATGCACAAATCTATCTATGGCCGCCGCTGCCACCCCTTATTCAGGCGCCCGGCCCCATTTCGGGCTCCAGGCGCCTGAATTACAGTAGCAGGGGTTTTTTTTGAAGCACCTGATCAGAGCCATAGGCTCCAATAGGCGTCAAAAAAGGTGACCTGCGAGCGCCATGCTGGGCGCTCGCAGGTCATTCAGCTGTGTTAGAAAAGCAAATGAACATTCGCTTTCCTAACACTAAACCGCCTCTCCGCCAATCAGGTGCTCAGATCTGTTACCCGTCATCTGATTGGCTGAAACGACAGGCTCTGTGATCAGGCGCCCAATCATAGCAGAGGATGGGAAGAGAGGACAGGAGAAAACATCGAGGAGCTGTCCCACTGCCACAGAGACAGGGTAAATACAGACGGCGGGCGGGGGGCACACTGGCAGCATTTAATATGGCACAGTGGCTGCGTTTGATGGGGCACAGTGGGAGCATTTGATGGGGCACAGTGAGGCTGCATTTGATGGGGCACAGTGAGGCAGCATTTGATGGGGCACAGTGGCAGCATTTGATGGCACAGTGGCAACGTTTGATGGCACAGTGGGAGCGTTTGATGGGAACAGTGGCTGCGTTTGATGGTACAGTGGCGGCAATTGATGGGCACAGTGGCTGAATTTGATGGCACAGTGGCTGCAATTGATGGTACAGTGAGGCTGCAATTGATGGGGGGTTTTTTTTCAGAATTTTTCAGTTTGTTTGCACCCCCCCAAAAAACTGGATGGGAAGTTGGCGAAGGTTTTGAATTTATTCTTCTCCTCAGTCTTCACAAGGGAATCGGGGGGATTCAGTAACCAAAACTGCAGTGTGTATCCTTGTGACACATCACAGGAAACACCCTCATGGCTAACAGAGGACAGAATTAGAAATAGACTTGGAAAACTGAACATTAATAAGTCACCGGGACCAGATGGCTTGCACCTGAGGGTCCTTAGGGAACTCAGTCAAGTAATTGCCAGACCATTGTTTCTAATTTTTACAGACAGTCTACTGACTGGAATAGTACCAGCTGATTGGAAAAAAGCCAATGTATCACCAATATTTTAAAAAGGGCCAAAATACATCCCTGGGAACTACAGACCAGTTAGCCTAACATCAATAGTATGCAAGCTCTTGGAGGGGATGATAAAGGACTATATGCAAGATTTAGTAATGAAAACTGTATCATTAGCATAGCAGTAATCAGCATGGATTCATGAAGAATCGTTCTTGCCAAACCAATCTAATAACCTTCTATGAGGAGGTGAGTTGCCATCTATATAAAGGAAGGTAGATGTGGTGTATATGGATTTTGTAAAAGCATTTGACACAGTTTCCCATAAACGTTTACTGTACAAAATAAGGTCTGTTGGCATGGACCATAGGGTGAATACATGGATTGAAAACTGGCTACAAGGGCGAGTTCAGAAGGTGGTGATAAATGGAGAGTACTTGGAATGGTCAGGGGTGGAAAGTGGGGTCCCCCAGGGTTCTGTGCTGGGACCAGTCCTGTTTAATTTGTTCATAAGCGACCTGGAGGATGGGGTAAACAGTTCAAATTCTTTATTTGCGGACAATACTAAGCTAAGCAGGGCAATAACTTCTCTGCAGGATGTGTAAACCTTGCAAGAAGAGCTGAACAAATTAATGGGGTGGGCAACTACATGTCAAATGAGGTTTAATGTAGAAAAATGTAAAATAATGCATTTGGGTGGCAAAAATATGAATGCAATCTACTCACTGGGGGGGGGGGGGGGAGAACCTCTGGGGGAATCTAGGATGGAAAAGGACCTGGGGGTCCTAGTAGATGATAGGCTTAGCAATGGCATGCAATGCCAAGCTGCTGCTAACAAAGCAAACAGAATATTGGCATGTATTAAAAAGGGGATCAACTCCAGAGATAAAATAATATTTCTCCCGCTCTACAAGGCTCTGGTCTGGCCTCACCTGGAGTATGCTGTCCAGTTCTGAGCACCAGTCCTCAGGAAGGATATACTGGAAATGGAGCAAGTACAGAGAAGGGCAACAAAGCTATAAAAGGACCGGAGGATATTAGTTATGAAGAAAGGTTTTGAGCACTGATCTTATTCTCTCTGGTGAAGAGATGCTTGAGAGGGGATATGATTTCAATCTAAAAATATTGTACTGGTGACTAGGGATGAGCTTCGTGTTCGAGTCGAACCCATGTTCGACTCGAACATCGGCTGTTCGGTCGTTCGCCGAATTG
Source organism: Lithobates septentrionalis (assembly GCA_037952835.1). Classification (NCBI taxonomy): domain Eukaryota; kingdom Metazoa; phylum Chordata; class Amphibia; order Anura; family Ranidae; genus Lithobates; species Lithobates septentrionalis. The sequence goes on along the minus strand of JBBDGP010000141.1, from coordinate 1,005,730 downwards.
CGAACGATATGGGCCGTTCGCGCCAAATTCGTGTGGCGCGTCACGGCCCATAATTCACTGCGGCATCGCAGTGCATTGCTGGCTGATGATTGGCCAAGCATGCACTATGACCCGCATGCTTGGCCAATCATAGCGCCGTCAGTAGAGAGAGCTGTAATTGGCCAAAGCCAGGGTGGCTTTGGCCAATTATGGCTCAGGGGATTTAGTACACGCCCCACACTATATAAGGCCGCCTGCACGGCGGCCCTGTGTAGTGTGTGTTCCGGTGCTGAGAGATAGAGAGAGAGACAGACAGTGTCATTTGATTTGAGTTAGATAGATTAGGCAGAACAGTCAGTCAGTTAGCTGCACTTACAGTGTATTGTGTATATATATGCATCCCTGGTGTTGCATATATATATATACACTGTATTCAGTTTAGCTAGATCCGTTCCTGTTATCTTCTATCTAGACTATTTACATTTGGTGCAGTGCGTCCTGCTCACAGTGTTCAGCTAGATCCGTTCCTGCTATTTACATTTAGTGCAGTGCGTCCTGCTCACAGTGTTCAGCTAGATCCGTTCCTGCTATTTACATTTAGTGCAGTGCGTCCTGCTCACAGTGTTCAGCTAGATCCGTTCCTGCTATTTACATTTAGTGCAGTGCGTCCTGCTCACAGTGTTCAGCTAGATCCGTTCCTGCTATTTACATTTAGTGCAGTGCGTCCTGCTCACAGTGTTCAGCTAGATCCGTTCCTGCTATTTACATTTAGTGCAGTGCGTCCTGCTCACAGTGTTCAGCTAGATCTGTTCCTGCTATTTACATTTAGTGCAGTCAGTGCGTCCTGCTCACAGTGTTCAGCTAGATCCGTTCCTGCTATTTACATTTAGTGCAGTGCGTCCTGCTCACAGTGTTCAGCTAGATCCGTTCCTGTTATTTACATTTAGTGCAGTGCGTCCTGCTCACAGTGTTCAGCTAGATCCGTTCCTGCTATTTACATTTAGTGCAGTGCGTCCTGCTCACAGTGTTCAGCTAGATCTGTTCCTGCTATTTACATTTAGTGCAGTCAGTGCGTCCTGCTCACAGTGTTCAGCTAGATCTGTTCCTGCTATTTACATTTAGTGCAGTCAGTGCGTCCTGCTCACAGTGTTCAGCTAGATCCGTTCCTGCTATTTACATTTAGTGCAGTGCGTCCTGCTCACAGTGTTCAGCTAGATCCGTTCCTGCTATTTACATTTAGTGCAGTGCGTCCTGCTCACAGTGTTCAGCTAGATCTGTTCCTGCTATTTACATTTAGTGCAGTCAGTGCGTCCTGCTCACAGTGTTCAGCTAGATCCGTTCCTGCTATTTACATTTAGTGCAGTGCGTCCTGCTCACAGTGTTCAGCTAGATCTGTTCCTGCTATTTACATTTAGTGCAGTCAGTGCGTCCTGCTCACAGTGTTCAGCTAGATCCGTTCCTGCTATTTACATTTAGTGCAGTGCGTCCTGCTCACAGTGTTCAGCTAGATCTGTTCCTGCTATTTACATTTAGTGCAGTCAGTGCGTCCTGCTCACAGTGTTCAGCTAGATCTGTTCCTGCTATTTACATTTAGTGCAGTCAGTGCGTCCTGCTCACAGTGTTCAGCTAGATCCGTTCCTGCTATTTACATTTAGTGCAGTGCGTCCTGCTCACAGTGTTCAGCTAGATCCGTTCCTGCTATTTACATTTAGTGCAGTGCGTCCTGCTCACAGTGTTCAGCTAGATCCGTTCCTGCTATTTACATTTAGTGCAGTGCGTCCTGCTCACAGTGTTCAGCTAGATCCGTTCCTGCTATTTACATTTAGTGCAGTGCGTCCTGCTCACAGTGTTCAGCTAGATCCGTTCCTGCTATTTACATTTAGTGCAGTGCGTCCTGCTCACAGTGTTCAGCTAGATCTGTTCCTGCTATTTACATTTAGTGCAGTCAGTGCGTCCTGCTCACAGTGTTCAGCTAGATCCGTTCCTGCTATTTACATTTAGTGCAGTGCGTCCTGCTCACAGTGTTCAGCTAGATCCGTTCCTGTTATTTACATTTAGTGCAGTGCGTCCTGCTCACAGTGTTCAGCTAGATCCGTTCCTGCTATTTACATTTAGTGCAGTGCGTCCTGCTCACAGTGTTCAGCTAGATCTGTTCCTGCTATTTACATTTAGTGCAGTCAGTGCGTCCTGCTCACAGTGTTCAGCTAGATCTGTTCCTGCTATTTACATTTAGTGCAGTCAGTGCGTCCTGCTCACAGTGTTCAGCTAGATCCGTTCCTGCTATTTACATTTAGTGCAGTGCGTCCTGCTCACAGTGTTCAGCTAGATCCGTTCCTGCTATTTACATTTAGTGCAGTGCGTCCTGCTCACAGTGTTCAGCTAGATCTGTTCCTGCTATTTACATTTAGTGCAGTCAGTGCGTCCTGCTCACAGTGTTCAGCTAGATCCGTTCCTGCTATTTACATTTAGTGCAGTGCGTCCTGCTCACAGTGTTCAGCTAGATCTGTTCCTGCTATTTACATTTAGTGCAGTCAGTGCGTCCTGCTCACAGTGTTCAGCTAGATCCGTTCCTGCTATTTACATTTAGTGCAGTGCGTCCTGCTCACAGTGTTCAGCTAGATCTGTTCCTGCTATTTACATTTAGTGCAGTCAGTGCGTCCTGCTCACAGTGTTCAGCTAGATCTGTTCCTGCTATTTACATTTAGTGCAGTCAGTGCGTCCTGCTCACAGTGTTCAGCTAGATCCGTTCCTGCTATTTACATTTAGTGCAGTGCGTCCTGCTCACAGTGTTCAGCTAGATCCGTTCCTGCTATTTACATTTAGTGCAGTGCGTCCTGCTCACAGTGTTCAGCTAGATCTGTTCCTGCTATTTACATTTAGTGCAGTCAGTGCGTCCTGCTCACAGTGTTCAGCTAGATCTGTTCCTGCTATTTACATTTAGTGCAGTCAGTGCGTCCTGCTCACAGTGTTCAGCTAGATCCGTTCCTGCTATTTACATTTAGTGCAGTGCGTCCTGCTCACAGTGTTCAGCTAGATCCGTTCCTTCTATTTACATTTAGTGCAGTGCGTCCTGCTCACAGTGTTCAGCTAGATCTGTTCCTGCTATTTACATTTAGTGCAGTCAGTGCGTCCTGCTCACAGTGTTCAGCTAGATCCGTTCCTGCTATTTACATTTAGTGCAGTGCGTCCTGCTCACAGTGTTCAGCTAGATCTGTTCCTGCTATTTACATTTAGTGCAGTCAGTGCGTCCTGCTCACAGTGTTCAGCTAGATCTGTTCCTGCTATTTACATTTAGTGCAGTCAGTGCGTCCTGCTCACAGTGTTCAGCTAGATCCCTTCCTGCTATTTACATTTAGTGCAGTGCGTCCTGCTCACAGTGTTCAGCTAGATCCGTTCCTGTTATCTTCCTACTGACAGGCAGGCTTGTCTGGTTACAGTATATAAAGCTACCTGAAGAAAATTACAGGTGTTCTATCCCAGCTTAGTGCAGCTACAGGCCATTAGTATGTCTGGAAGGCCAAGAAGGAGAGGCAGACAGTCACAAGCCAATAAGAGAGGGCAAGCAGGCTCTGTGTCTAGTGCTGGTCGTGGAGACGGTGCATCCTCATCAGCACGTGGCCATGGGACACGCTTGGCCTTTTTTTCGGCAGCTGGCCGTGTTGAGCCGCAACATGCGGAAGACTTGGTCGAGTGGATGACCAAGCCGTCCTCGTCCTCCTCATCCTCTCTCACCCATGCCCAGGGTGCTTTGTCTGGCAAAGCAGCGGCCTCTTCCCTCAGCTCAATGTCATCAGTGACTCCTTCCCTAGCTCCACCATGTCCTCCTGAGGATTCCCTCGAACTGTTTGACCACAGTGTTGGGTACATGCTCCAGGAGGATGCCCAGCGTTTGGAAGGCTCTGATGATGATACTGAGCTCGATGAAGGCAGTAACATGAGCACGGACAGAGGGGGTGCCCAAGAAGGACAGCAATCTGGCAGTCATGCTCCCCCTGCTGCAGCATACTGCCAGGTTTTCTCCAGTGATGAGGAGGGAGGGGATGATGAGGTCACTGACTCAACGTGGGTGCCTGATAGGAGAGAGGAGGAGGAGGAGGCGGCACATCACCAACGAGGCAGGATGCCCTCCAGGGGCCAGCCTAAGGGCAGCACATTGACTGCATCACACCCCAAAGCTCCACATGTGCAGGGCGCTGCAGTCTCTGCGCGTTATTCAAAAAGTTCTTTGGTGTGGGCCTTTTTTGAGACGAGTGCATCAGATCGCACCGCTGCTATTTGCAACATATGTCTCAAGCGTATCTCGCGTGGCCAAAACATCTCCCGCTTGGGTACCACATGCTTGACCAGACATATGTTGACCTGCCATGCAGTTCGTTGGCAAGCGTATCTAAAAGACCCACACCAAAGAACAAAGAGGATCTCTCCTTGCTCCTCATCAGCTGAGATTTCCAACCCCACTAGACCTTCAGTCCTCTCTGAGACCTGCAGTGAGAGGAATGAAGGTGTAGAATTAGGTGTGTCACAGCCAAGTACTTGTGGGCAATCTGCTTTTGGTACACCGACGTCAGATTGTACCAGGCAAATTTCCCTGCCCCAGCTGCTGCACCGCCGAAAGAAGTTTGCTCCCAGTCATCCACATGCCCAGCGGTTGAATGCTAGCTTGGCAAAATTGCTAGCACTTCAACTGCTGCCTTTTCAGTTGGTAGACTCTGCCCCCTTCCGTGAGTTTGTGGAATGTGCGGTTCCTCAGTGGCAGGTACCCAAACGCCACTTTTTCTCACGGAAGGCGATTCCGGCTCTCTACCGGCATGTGGAAGGCAATGTCCATGCCTCGCTGGACAGGGCGGTCAGCGGTAAGGTGCATATTACCGCTGACTCATGGTCCAGCAGGCATGGACAGGGACGTTACCTAAGTTTCACGGCGCATTGGGTGACTCTGCTGGCAGCTGGGAAGGATGCAGGACAAGGTGCAGTAGTGTTGGAGGTTGTTCCGCCACCACGCCTCCAAAATGCTGATTGTGACACACCTCTCTCCTCCACCCCCTCCTCTTCTTCTTCCTCCATGGCCTCTTCCTCGGAACCAGCGGTGCTCCGTAGGCGTTCAAGGGGCTACGCAAGTACGCAGGCCAAAAGATGCCATGCGGTGCTTGAGCTGGTGTGCTTGGGGGACAGGAGCCACACTGGGGCAGAGGTTCTGTCAGCTCTGCAGGGGCAGGTTCAGAGGTGGTTGACGCCACACCAACTTAAGGCAGGAATGGTGGTTTGCGACAATGGCACCAACCTCCTCTCTGCCCTCCGACAGGGACAACTGACCCATGTGCCCTGTTTGGCTCACGTCCTTAACTTGGTGGTGCAGCGGTTCTTGGGCAGGTACCCGGGCTTACAGGATGTCCTGAGGCAGGCCAGGAAAGTCTGTGTGCATTTCCGCCGGTCATATAATGCCAGTGCTCGGCTGACGGACCTCCAAAAGGAGTTTAACCTGCCCAAGAACCGCCTAATCTGTGACATGCCCACCAGGTGGAACTCAACGTTGGCCATGCTGCAGCAGCTGCACACGCAGCAGAGGGCCATCAATGAGTACCTGTGCGACTATGGCACCAGGACAGGGTCAGGGGAGCTTGGTTTTTTTTCCCCACGCCAGTGGGCCATGATCAGGGATGCATGCACTGTCCTGTCACCATTCGAGGAGGCCACGAGGATGGTGAGCACTGACAGTGCATGCATCAGTGACACTGTCCCCCTTGTCCACCTGTTGGAGCACACGCTGCGTGGAATAATGGACAGGGCACTTGAGGCAGAACAGAGGCAGGAAGAGGAGGACTTCCTTAGCTCTCAAGGCCCCCTTTATCCAGACAGTGTTCCTGCGTGCCCGCCGATCACACAGGAAGAGGACGAGGAGGAGGAGGAGGAGGAGGAAGATTGTGTCAGTATGGAGGTGGAGCCTGGCACTCAGCATCAGCAGCAGTCTTTAAGGGATCAGTCCCAAGGAACACATGGACTTGTACGTGGCTGGGAGGAGGTGGCTGCGGACGTTGTTGTCCTTAGTGACCCAGAGGACTCCGGACCGAATGCCTCAGCAAACCTACGCTGCATGGCCTCCCTGATCCTGCAAAGCCTGCGTAAGGATCCTCGTATTCGTGGTATCAAGGAGAAGGACCAATACTGGCTGGCAACCCTCCTTGATCCACGTTACAAGGGTAAGGTTGCGGACCTTATCTTGCCATCGCAGAGGGAGCAGAGGATGAAACATCTTCGGGAGGCCTTGCAGAAAGGTCTGTGCAACGCGTTCCCAGAGACTGGGAGGTTACAAACTCCTGTTTCTGGACAACGTGTTGCTGAGGCTTTGGTCAGTCAAAGAAGGAGCGGTGGAGAAGGTGGCCGTCTGACCGATGCGTTCAGACAATTTCTTGGTCCGCAGCCCCAAGGTATGATCGGTTCCAGCAACCATCGCCAGCGTCTGTTTTACATGGTGCAGGAATACCTAGGGGCAAGATCAGACTTGGACACCTTTCCCACCGAAAATCCTCTGGGTTACTGGGTCTTGAGGATGGAACACTGGACAGAGCTTGCACAGTATGCAATTGAGCTACTGGCCTGTCCTGCATCCAGCGTTCTTTCGGAACGCACATTCAGTGCTGCTGGAGGTGTGGTAACCGATCACAGGGTGCGTCTGTCCACCGACTCGGTCGATCGGCTGACCTTCATAAAAATGAATCAGTCTTGGATCACCACCAGCTACCAAGCACCTGATGCTGATGTAACCGAATAATTTTTTTTGAAATCTCAGATCCCTTCAAAGACTGCCTATGCTGATGCTGAGTGACTATCCCTGAGTAATTATCCTCTTCCTCCTCAATCATCACGCTGATAGCTTGTAAGAACATTTTTGGTTCTGGGCGCCACCACCAGTGCCTAAGGCACAATTTTTCAGCCCCTGTTTAACAGGGGCGTGTAATTACAATTTTTGATGTAATACTTTGCAGCAGGGCTCGTTCCTGCATTCCAACTAGAGTGTCTGTGAGGGGTTGCAGTGTTGTGGCACCAGCACCAGTGCCTAAGGCCCAATTTTTCTGCCCCTGTCTAACAGGGGCGTGTAATTACAATTTTTGATGCAATACTTTGCAGCAGGGCTCGTTCTTGCGTTCCAACTAGAGTGTCTGTGAGGGGTTGCAGTGTTGTGGCACCAGCACCAGTGCCTAAGGCCCAATTTTTCTGCCCCTGTCTAACAGGGGCGTGTAATTACAATTTTTAAAGCAATACTTTGCAGCAGGGCTCGTTCCTGCGTTCCAACTAGAGTGTCTGTGAGGGGTTGCAGTGTTGTGGCACCAGCACCAGTGCCTAAGGCCCAATTTTTCTGCCCCTGTCTAACAGGGGCGTGTAATTACAATTTTTGAAGCAATACTTTGCAGCAGGGCTCGTTCCTGCGTTCCAACTAGAGTGTCTGTGAGGGGTTGCAGTGTTGTGGCACCAGCACCAGTGCCTAAGGCCTAATTTTTCAGCTCCTGTTCAACAGGGGCATGTAATTACAATTCTTGATCTAATATTTCACAGCAGGGCCCTGTGAGGGCTTACAGTGTTGTGGCCACAGCAACACCTAAGGCCCAAATTTCTGCTGAGTATATAGGGCAGGACCCTACTTTCAAACATCTAACTTACAAACGACTCCTACTTGCAAACGGAAGGAGACAACAGGAAGTGAGATGAAATCTACCCCTAGGAAGGGAAATTCTCTCCTGTAAGAGTTAATATGGGAAAACAATTTCTCCTTTCCACTGATGCTTTCCAATCCTTGTTCCACAAAAAAACCCAAATTTTCAAAAAACATTTGTCATTGGGACAAAAAAGTGAGGTGAAATCTTCTGAAGAGGAGGAAAGACAGCAAAACAAATGTCACAGGGGTGATAACCCTTCCCTATGTTTTCCAAAAAGCTTAAAAAAGATTTTTTGGCTGGAGCTAAACACGTTAAAAATGTACCCGTTCAAAATTACAAAGAGATTCTACTTAACAACAAACCTACAGTCCCTGTCTTGTTTGCACCGCCTGTATACTGCTGTTCAGAGTATATAGGGCCTTTCCTTATTTTAATTTGGGTGCGGGGTCCCCCTTAATATCCATACAGGACCCAAAGGGCCTGGTAATGGACTGGGGGGGTACCCATGCCGTTTGTCTCACTGATTTTCATCCATATTGCCATGACCCGACATGACATTAAACCCGCAAGCAGTTTTAAATGAGATTTTTTCCTTTAAAAATGACATTTGGTGCAGGGACTGTTCTAAACATGGGAAATACGCGTTACTTTACAGGCATACTATAGACACCCCCCAGGTACGATAGTTAAAGGAATATTTCACTTTTTTTTTTTTTACTTTAAGCATCATTAAAATCACTGCTCCCGAAAAAACGGCCGTTTTTAAAAGTTTTTTTTGCATTGATACATGTCCCCTGGGGTAGGACCCGGGTCCCCAAACCCTTTTTAGGACAATACCATGCAAATTAGCCTTTAAAATGAGTACTTTTGATTTCGAACGTTCGAGTCCCATAGACGTCAATGGGGTTCTAACGTTCGTGCGAACTTTCGGTCCGTTCGCGGGTTCTGGTGCGAACCGAACCGGGGGGTGTTCGGCTCATCCCTACTGGTGACCCCACAATAGGGATACAACTTTTCCAAGGAGGGGAGTTTAATTAGACACGTGGCCACTCATTAAAATTAGATGAAAAGAGATTTAACCTTAAACTGCGCAGAGGGTTCTTACTGTAGGAGCGGCAAGGGTGTGGAATTCCCTTCCACAGGCGGTGGTTTCAGCAGGGAGCCTCGATAGTTTAAAAAAACGATTAATTCAATCTTATTTCATCGAGATAGAAAAATTGTACAGTAGACATATATGTCATTCAATATCACATAAACAGAAATATACATCCTTGCAACACTGGTGTCATACCGTCTCATGGTTTAGATAATTTGAGAGCTTCGATTGATTTAGTGTGGAATATAAGCCTGTATACCTACAGCGTCTAACCTGGCTTATTAAGGGTAGGTGAGCACCACTATCTACTCAACGAGTGGTGCCCACTCATTACAAGTAGGCTAGGGCTTTTCTTGCTGTGCTGAACGCCTTTTCTCTGAGGGGGAAGCTCCGTGTGTGCCACCGTTCCGCTTTGATGAGACTAGAGATTGTGATTTAGGTGATCATGTAACACTGCAACATTTAACTGGAAAGGAGAAAAAGAGAGAGTGGGGAGAGAGGGGTCAAGGCAGTAAGCAATGTAGAAATTAAGAGAGAAACATTCCACTCTGGCTACACAGGTGCGTCGGTGGAGTCCTCTATGGCCCATGGAATAAATTCTGGTGAGTATCCAAACATAGACCACGAGGTCCAGGTCTTGGAGAATTGCTCCTCTTTACCCATTTCCTGCGACATTTGTTCCTTAGCTATTGCTTTGGTCCACTTCAATTGCCCAATCCCCCAGGAAAGGCATGCTCGTTGACTTCCAATGTCTGGGCAGAACCATTCTAGCAGCCACCAGAAAGTGACGCAAAACGTCTTTTTTGACCGATTTAAGCGGTCCAGGGAGCAAAGATAGCAGAACTACCTCAAGAGAGGGTGTGATTGAGGTTGCCATGAGTCTGCAGTACAAGTCGAGGATAAAAAAAACTATTAGATAAGCACCAGAATGACCACAACTTACAGGGATATACAATGTAATACTGACATATAATCATACACATAGGTTGGACTTGATGGATTTTTGTCTTTTTTCAACCTCACCTACTATGTAACTCTGTAACTATGTAGGGCAGCGTACAGAGGTCAGTATGATTTATGGTGGCGTTCAGAGGACGGTAGCATGTAGGGCGGCGTACAGAGGTCAGTAACATATGGTATGGTATGGTAGGTAGGTATATATATATATAATGTATATATATATATGGTAGGTATACCATATGGTATGGTATGGTATGGTATAGTAGGGGCCAGGAGGGCATGGTACAAGGAGGTCAGGTACGGGGGCGGGTTCAGGAGAGTATGGTACTGGGAGATATGGAGGGCACAGTACTGGGGGATCAGGAGGGCTGGGGTCTCAAGAGGGCATAGCACTGGGGGAACAGGAGGGTATAGTATTGGAGAAATCAGGAGGACTGGGGATCAGGAGGACTGGGGTGTCAGGAGGGTATGGTATTGATGGGGTCAGGAGGGCTGGAGTGTCAGTAGGGATGGAGTGGCAGGAGGGCTAGGGTGGCAGGAGGGCTGGGGTGTCAGAAGGGCTGGAGTGGCAGGAGGGCTGGGGTGGCGGGAGGTTACGGTATTGGGGGGATCAGAAGGGTATTGAGGGGGGATCAGGAGGTTATGGTATTGAGGGTTTCAGTAGGGCTGGAGTGGCAGGAGGGCTGGGGTGGCAGGAGGGCTGTGGTGTCAGTAGGGCTGGAGTGGCAGGAGGGCTGGGGTGGCAGCAGGCTATGGTATTGGGGGGGATCAGGAGGGTATGGTATTGGGGGGATCAGGAGGGTATGGTGTTGGGGGGATCAGGAGGGTATGGTATGGGGGGGGATCAGGAGGGTATGGTATTGGGGGGATCAGGATGGTATGGTATTGGGGGGGGTTCAGGAGGGCTGAAGTGGCAGGAGGACTGGAGTTTAAAGAAGTTTTATATGCAGAGTGGCGCAGGCAAGGTGCAGTGGCCCTGATCCCTGCCGCCTCTCTCACCTTCCCTTGGATCGGTGAGGAGGGCCGGTGGCGAGGGGTGCCAAGCGCTCGGGCATGTTCGGAGAAGAGCCCAAACCTGCCTGAGCGTATTCACATATGCAAGGGATGGGGACTGCCTCTGCAGCCTGGAATTGCGTCAGCGTGCGCATGCGCCGGTCTGGAGCAAGGACCGAGTCGGTGGATTCTGCAACAGCGGGACGTCTTTGCGGGCTACCTGTCACCTGTCGGCCGTCGATAGGTAGCCCGTGATCAACGGGTTGTCGACCCTGCTTATAAGTAAATGAATGCACATTTTTTTTTACCTGCAAAAAATAAATGTGCATTTATTATTTTTTTTCTAAAAAGTTAACTTATCTTTTAAAGATTAAAATACAGCCATCGTGTTTGGGGGTGTTTCTTCAGAGCTTGAGCATTTGATGTTAAATGGATCACAACAGAATGCACCAAGGGACTTGTGTAAGTGTTAAAGTGGTTGTAAACTTTAGATTTTTTTAAAAATAATAATCATGTCTATATTAACCTGCACTGTGCATGGTTTTGCACAGAGCAGTCCTTTTTTTTCTGGGGTCCCCTGCTGGCACTCCAGGCCCCCCCCCCTCTTCATCGGTGCCCACACTGAAAGCCATTTTTCATGGGGGTACCTGTGCAGGCTGGCTCCCGAGTCCCACTGCTGCATCCATTGACACAAACAGTGGTACTGGGCCCCACTCCCTGCATCACAGCTTTTGATTGACAGCAGCAGGAGCCACTGGCTCCTGCTGATATCAATCTGTCCAATGAGGAGATTTAATTAATGCTTGCAACTTGTACAGTATAGTATGGTTGTTTGCTGCCCCCCAAACAAAAAAGCAAGGGCCGCCACTGATCTAAACTAAAAAAAAAAAAAAAAAAAAAAAGTAGTGTTAGCTTCTTTCTCTTTCTTAGATGGGGAGGCGGCATTTGTTTTCTTCTTGCAGACTTTCTTTATTTTTACTTAGTGATTGAGTGACTATGCTCACTCACTCCACTTTATGTATAGAAGAGCCCAGTGGCGGCCCGTGGTTATTTTCTTTAGGGGGGTGGGGGGTGGCAAACAGTACCACCCCCCACCCCCACATCCGTCGCTGGTGTAAGTCTACCCCATCTAATCTGCACTTTTCCTCTCCCGGGCTCTCTCTCGGCGGCAGCGGCTCTCCCTCAATTTCCTCCCTCCATCCTTCCTCTGCTGCTCTCCATGGGCAGCCAATCCGGAGTTGTCTCATATAGGGGGGTGGCTGGAGAAGGGGGGGGTTGCCGAGGTGCCCCTAATGGAAGAGCCATGGTTGTTACTCTAGGCTAATCTCCTGATTTGGACTCCAAACATGTGCTTCTCTCGTCATCTTTATTACTTTGGTGTACGGGTAGTTGGTAGTTTACAGCACTGCAGATAGCTTTGATAGAAGTGAAGCACCCTGGTGTTTAGGCAGGGTTGCTCCTAAATTTACCTGCCAGGTATAGCTACCTTGGCCCATTGTTAGGTATATAGTGAAATGAACCACTGAAGGTCAGATATGTTGCCTTCAAAAAGTTGCCAACATCCCGGATCAGTACAAAAAATAAGACCCTTCGGTTAGGGAACTTATGTACCCCCCAGTATAATGGGACTTTGTAGGCGAACCATACGATTGAATTAGATAAAAAATGAGGGGCGTGGCTAGCTGCAGAACGAGCTGGCTGCACTGTGAGGGACCTCTGTAATCACGGACATCCCTGAGCTACACACAAAGCAACAGAAAAGCCCTGGAGACATACCCCGAATCCGGAAAGCGGCGGCAACCTGATGATAATGTCAGCAAAACGAAAGACCAGAGAGGGACCCCGCAAATTAGGTGAATTCCTCGGTCCGTCCAGGACACAGGAGATCAAAGATGGCGCTGACTCCTCCCTCCTTCATCACAGCTCTGTACACAACATTGCAGACTCAGGAGAGGAAGAGGAGACACACAGTGGTCAGCAGCGGTATAGCAGCCTTGACACACAGGCTGAATTTACAAGCCCTCTCAAACAAAGAAGGAGGATTTCTTCTGCTGAAGGTAATAATCCCACACAAGATAATAATTACACACCAGATATAAATCCATATGATGAGAAGCTGAATGCAATCCCCACAGCAGGACAACCCATATTGGACTCCACTATAAAAGATATGATAATCTCCCTAAGAGGCGCACTACAATATGATATGTTAAATTTCATGCAGAAATCAAAAATGGAAATTGATGCGTTAGGAGAGAGAGTGGACTATGTAGAAAATAAAATGTGTGAATTTACATCTGCCCACAATGAAATGGTCGATTCTCACTTTGAATTAGAAGATGAAGTTAAACATATCAAAATGAAAATGGCAGACTTAGAAGATCGCGCAAGACGCAATAACGTGAAATTCAGAGGCATACCTGAAAATGTTAAACCACCGCAACTGAAGCGATTTCTTAAAGACATGATTAAAAAATTAATCCCAACAATCCCACATCAACAACTAGAAATCGACAGAGCTCATAGATTGTCCAAACCGCCTCACATTTCAGAAAAACTACCAAGAGACGTCATAGCCAAAATACATTTCTATGAAGTGAAAGATCAACTGATGCAATACGCACGACGAAACTCTCCACTACCTGACCCATACACAGGTATTGTCTTATATGCAGATCTCTCACAAGCTACGATCCTGGCACGTAAGAACCTAAACTCAATTACCAAGATCCTACGGAATCACAGCATGATTTACAGATGGGGATTCCCTACGAAAATACTCGTAGAACATAAAGGCACCTCATACTCGATCAACAACTTGGAGCAAGGTTTGAAAATCTTACGTTCATGGGGCATTCTCCCAAAAGATGAAGTCATCACATCGGATAAATCCACACCTGGAAAAATGCCACAAGACTGGCAAAAAAATCACAGATGAATACCCTGTATATAGCGACATGCTGCTGTCTTTTTTTTTTCTGGAGATTAAAACTCCTCCAAGATTAAAGATCCAAGGTTTTTCTTTTACTGAAGATCAGGGATCCTGATACCTGATTCACCCCGTGTTTTTCCCTGTAACCCCTGGAAATTAGTACAAGTTCAATGTACACTAGAGTTGCCCCGCAACTCTTTAATTTTTTCTACCTTTTTATGTTTGAGTTAAAAGACTGTGTTTTTTATTCTCATCTCTTTAAAACCACTTATATTGAATTTATGGTCCAACACCACCATCTACTGGATGAAAAACATATCTACATCAAATACATTACCTTTACAACTTATCTGTATATAAAACATACGACTACTTTCAGCAAGTGCACACGAAACTACAATGAATCTTAAACTCTACTCATTAAATGTAAAAGGACTTAACAGCCCTTACAAAAGAAAAGCTCTGTGGACGGATGCCCTAAAACATGAATGTGACATCATTTGCATCCAGGAGTCCCATTTCGCACTAGATAAAACTCCTAAATTCAACCATCACAAATTTCCTCATATCTTCTTATCCAGCTGCAAAAAAAAGAAAAAAGGAGTGATAACAGCAATCAAAGACACTATCTCTTTCAAGCTTATCAACCTAATAACCGACACTCAAGGCAGATACATAATCTTGGTGGCTTCAATAGACAATGTAATCTACACAATTGTGAACATCTATGCTCCCAATAAAAATCCGCATCAATTCATCCAAAAGATTCTCAAGAAAACAAGGAAAATACAGAAAGGAAATCTTATATTCTGCGGCAACTTCAATGCACCTATGGACCCCGTTATGGACACCTCCAAGGAAGGAACTATCTCCAGGAAGGGATTATCTCCCATTTTTGCCTCAGAAGACATGTATGATGCCTGGAGATGCATGCACACAACGGAAAGGGACTTCACTTTTTTTTCACATGTTCACAAATCCTATTCTAGAATAGACTACTTCATTGCCGACAAGCTTCTCCTGCCAAAGATCACTAAAGCCTGCATCCACAATATAACTTGGTCCGACCATGCACCAATCACACTTGAAATTAACCAAGGGTTACCTTGCTCGAATAGCTACATATGGAGAAATAACACCTTTATTCTTTCGCAGGAGAATCACTTGTCGGTTCTGAGAAAAAATTTGGAGGAATTTTTTGTAATTAATGATAAAGAACCGATAAACTGCACTACTCTATGGTGTACACACAAAGCCTATGCTAGAGGCCTCCTTATACAGGCAGCAACGAGGGAAAAAAAAAAGAAAACCAATATGGTAAATAATATCTTAAAAGACATAGCCAAATTAGAAGAATTACACAAAAAAAACCCCAAAGACATTAACCTAGATCACCGTCTTACTCAACTAAGATCTGAACTAAGAGCCATTCTAATATCGGACCAAGACAAAATTTTAAAAAAAATGAAAGTAAACTATTCCTCCCAGAACAACAAAGCAGGGAAACTACTAGCCTCCCAACTCCGGCAACGCCAAATAAAGAATAAAATACATAAATTAGCACATCATACCTCCGGTAAAGTAGTAATCAACCCCCAAGAAATAGCAGATACATTTGCACAATACTATGAGTCACTATACAACCTAAAAGACGAAAGCAATACGCCCCAACCTAACCTAGACAATATAACAAAATTCTTAGATAATATAAAATTACCAAATATCGACCCTATTGATCTAGAACGATTGAATAAACCAATATCACCTGAAGAAACCCTTAAAGTAATCAAAGAACTACCCAAAAACAAAACACCAGGAGCTGATGGCCTATCAGCGGAATATTACATGGCCTTCAAAGAAACTCTAGTTCCATATCTAACTAACATGTATAACCATCTAGCTAACTCTAATTCTTTTCCCAAAGAACTATTGGAAGCAATTATAATAAAAATACCGAAACAGGGGAAAGACCCCTCATCCCCTCTAAATTATAGACCCATTTCATTATTAAATTCTGACCTAAAAATCTATGCAAAAATCCTAGCCAACAGATTAGTAAACATAACCCCCCAACTAATAGGACCCGACCAAGTAGGATTCACTAAAGGGAGACAAGCACCAGACAGCACTAGAAGAATTCTTAATATAATTGACCAAATTCATACTGATCGAACTCCCTCCTTACTTCTAACATTAGATGCAGAAAAGGCGTTCGATAGAATGCACTGGATATACATTTCCAAAACTCTAGACAAATTCGGATTTCAAGGATTCATCCACTCGGCAATTATGGCACTATACTCTCATCCTACGGCCAAAGTACTCACATCAGGTATAATTTCTAAAACTTTCCCCCTTACCAACGGAACCAGACAAGGATGCCCACTATCCCCATTAATTTTCTCACTAGCAATAGAACCACTTGCGGAATATATAAGATCAAGCCCCAACATTAAAGGTATAACTATAGGACGATATGAACATAAAGTAGGATTATTCGCAGATGACATCATACTTACATTAACCAATCCTACCTCTTCCCTACCTGAAGCTCAAAAATTACTAGATAAATTTGGGGAGGTATCATACTATAAAATAAACCAAAACAAATGCTATGCTCTCCCTATGAACATTCCCAAGACACTAACTAATACACTACGCAAGAAAAATGGCTTTAACTGGGATAACTGCACAATAAGCTATTTGGGAATACAACTTACCTACCCTCCAACCAAAATATACGAAGCTAATTACCCCCACCTTTTAGACCTAGTCAACAAAGATTTACAAAACATACAAAAAACACAACTTTCTTGGGTAGGGAAAATAGCCGCATTTAAAATGCAAACCCTCCCTAAAATACTATACCATTTTAGATGTTTACCCATCCCAATCCAGTCCAAATTTTTCACGCAACTGAATACAAAACTTAAAAGGTGCATATGGAATGGAAAGAAACCCAGAGTGGCATTTTCCATCTTAACTACCAGAAAATCTTTAGGAGGAATGAACCTACCTGACATCAAAAACTACTATTATGCAACCTTATTAGATCAGATGAGATATTGGTTTAACAACACGGAAGACAAACTATGGCTAAACATAGAGAAACAAGTCACAAAAAGACACGACCTGTATGCCCTAGCAATAGCTTACGCTATACTACCAAAGATTAATATACCTAAACTACTCAGTATAAGAACCACATTAATAGCTTGGAAACATATACTTTCAAAAACGAAAAATATCCAAAATAAAAGCAAGTTAATGATTCCGACAGGAGCAATCAATTATTGTAAAATACGTCTAAATTCTGACGAATGGGTTAAAGAAGGTTATCATCTTTACGTAAATTTACCCTTGCATTATAAAGAGATCACTCTAAATAAATTGAGGAAACAAACCAAACTAAAAGATTTCAACCCGACTAACCCTGTAGAAATCCCTTTAACTATATGGCAATTTTTCACACGTCAAAATCAACTATCAATAAAAGGAATTTCTCTTTTTTATGATCTATTATCGACTCACCCATTTGACAATAAAAACACACACATGATTAAATGGGAGAGAGATCTAGAACAAAATTTTACCTGGGAACAATGGAAAAAAGCCATTCATATATCTAGCAAGTCATCAGCATGTATCGAGCACTGGGACAATGCACAAAAAATACTCAATAGGTGGTATCTGACCCCATATAGATTATCAAAAATATATCCCTCTACATCTAATTTATGCTGGAGATGCAATGATCAGACGGGTAACCTTTTACACATTCTATGGAACTGTAAAAGTTTGCAAAGCTTCTGGAATTCAATAACTTCCTTCATTGCAGACCTTACGGGCATCCTAAATAAACTAAATCCTGCCACAGCCTTGCTAGGTATTAATTTAGATATATATCCTAAAGAATTCAGAACAATTGTATTCCACACACTAATAGCAGCAAGACTCACTATATCCAGCCTCTGGAAATCCAGTAATGCACCCAATTTATCGACAGTAATAGCCAGAATTAACACACAGGCCCAATACGAATTAATGCTGGCTTATAAAAACTATTCCACCATTACATTTAGAAAGAAATGGAGTACTTGGATATCCCATCCCAAAGCATCCAATTACTTAAAACAATGTACCGTATATACTCGAGTATAAGTCGTCCCGAGTATAAGTCGAGACCCCCAATTTACCACAAAAAACTGGGAAAAACTTATTGACCCGAGTATAAGTCGAGGGTGAGAAATGCAGAGGGTCAATAATGTCCATCTGCAGCTGCCTGCCTCCCTGTGTCCTGTGCAGCCTACCTGTACCCTGTACATGTGTGTCCTGTACATGTGTGTCCTGTACATGTGTGTCCTGTACATGTGTGTCCTGTACATGTGTGTCCTGTACATGTGTGTCCTGTACATGTGTGTCCTGTACATGTGTGTCCTGTACATGTGTGTCCTGTGTGTATGTGTGTCATGTGTGTCCTGTGTGTATGTGTGTCCTGTGTGCATGTGTGTCCTGTGTGTATGTGTGTCATGTGTGTCCTGTGTGTATGTGTGTCCTGTACATGTGTGTGTGTCCTGTACATGTGTGTGTGTCCTGTACATGTGTGTGTGTCCTGTACATGTGTGTCCTGTACATGTGTGTCCTGTACATGTGTGTCCTGTACATGTGTGTCCTGTACATGTGTGTCCTGTACATGTGTGTCCTGTGTGTATGTGTGTCATGTGTGTCCTGTGTGTATGTGTGTCCTGTGTGCATGTGTGTCCTGTGTGTATGTGTGTCATGTGTGTCCTGTGTGTATGTGTGTCCTGTACATGTGTGTGTGTCCTGTACATGTGTGTGTGTCCTGTACATGTGTGTGTGTCCTGTACATGTGTGTCCTGTACATGTGTGTCCTGTGTGCATGTGTGTCCTGTGTGTATGTGTGTCATGTGTGTCATGTGTGTCCTGTGTGTCCTGTGTGTATGTGTGTCATGTGTGTCCTGTGTGCATGGGTGCATGTGTGTCCTGTGTGCATGTGCAGCCTACCTGTGTCCTGTGTAGCCTTCCTGTGGCGATCTCCATCCTCAGACAGCGGCCGTGTGATGATACTGTTCGGCGGCCATTCCACAGTTCAAAAGCCGCGCCTCCTTCTCGTCTGTGATAGGCTGACCGCTGACTGCCTATCACGGACATTCTCTCATTCTCATACCACGGACGAGGATGAGAGAATGTCCGTGATAGGCTGTACACTGACAGCTGTTCAGCCTATCACAGAAGAGCAGGAGGCGCGGCTTTTGAAAGCTGGAATAGCCTCCGTGCATTATCAGCACACGCCGGCCGCCGTCTGCCTGCATGACACGCTGATCATGCAGACAGACAGCGCGGACTCGAGTATAAGTCGAAGGGAAACTTTCAGCCCAAAAAAAAGGGCTGAAAAATTCGACTTATACTCGAGTATATACGGTAATATATAATCTTAAGACAAGTTGGAAGTACACTGAAGTCATATATAAACACACCTCAGATGTAGTATATCATCCTGGACCCACTTTATTAACCTATGCAACAAGTTTTGTTCAGTTAATTTAGATGTATGTATGTGTATATGTATGTATATATATATATGTATGTATATATATGTATATATTTTGTTTTCTGTTTTTTTTTTGTTTTCCTTACAATTTTCTGTATTCAACTAATTAACGCAATTGATGGCCTATCCATGCCTACAGTTTGAACCCAATAGGGGTAGGCTGGTACAGACTATCAATTACTGTATTTGTATAAGAATATTCTTAAAAACTATTGCAAAGAAGTTAGTCACAATTACTATCATGACAATGTCAATCTGTATTGTTAAGAAAATTCCTTCAATAAAAATCTATTGTAAAAAAAAAAAAAAAAAGAATTAGATAAAAAATATTTTATTTATTTGAAAAAGCATAAAAACAAGATGCATTGGACATGAATCTCAACAATAGTACTTATACAATAGAATTTGCTTTCATATAACAATTTTGTATACTTCCATTTGTAATAGGATATTTTCTCTAAAGGCCTGACATGTTTCAGGACGATGTCCCTTCTTCAGAGGCGTATTGCAGAGAGAAAAATCATATATGTAGGAGATACATTCTGAAACAACAAATGAAAATGATTTGCACAATATGACAATATGAACAGAAGGAGGTTTAGCAACCCAGCATACCACAGTGTCCACCATACATACCAGTGAAGAGTTTTCAAGAATGAAAGATACATGCATAAGTATGCACAAGCATCCAATTTTGGATGAGGCAGCAAATTATATCTTTTGGATAAAAAAGCACTGGCTGTCGGCTGACCAACCCGTGTAGAATAATGGTTATCCCTCGGCTTCAGGAATGACCTCGCAAAGGCCCCCAAGTGGAAGGACAGCCCTGCTAGGTCCCAGATTAACCTTTGAAAAGGAAAGAAGAAAAAACTTTTGAGTAATTTACTCAAAACCCATTGATTTGCACATATTTTATTACCCATTGGCCATAGAGGACTTTCTCTTTCATTTAGTCTTAAGTAAAAAATATATATAATAATATATATATAAAGCCAGTATCTCATGTAGTACAAGATCATACTGTCTTCAAAACTTCAAGTATTCAGGAAAAGGCGTTTAGAAAAACCTGCTAAATTAAGGAAATTAACAGTGCCACCGTCAACTACTAAAAAAAAAAAGAAAAGGAGAAAACAAGCCTTTCTGCCTGTGTATAGGAATGGAACAATTATTAGGCAGCTGAACCGTTTTACCAGATAGGTGTAAAATAGGAAATAAATGAAAAAAACATAAAGGGGGGTTTGCTTGTTTTTATCTCTCATAAAGTGTGTCTTAGAAAGAGATATATCGCCCATAACAGGGAGGAAGAGGTTCAAAATTACTAACTTATTGGAAGCAGAGATGATGCACAGGCAGCTGGAGCAAAGAACGCTTTGGAGCCTAGATGGTGGGATAACACATTGGGCAGGACGTCCAGACGTGGCTTAAATAGCCGCCGGCGCCTGCGCAGTGAGATTCATATCAGAAGTGTCAGCAGAGGGAAGAAAACCACTCTGCGGAGCGCGCATGCGTCAGACGGAACGACGCATCCAGGGAGGGCGGGCGCCAGGGATCCTAAAGAGGAAGAAACCCCGGGGTCGCGCCGTCGCTGAGAATAGCGTCATCACGCACGACGCAGAGCGCAGCAGCATATTGATGGACCGGTGTTTATGATCGGGCAAATACAATGGAGAGAAACAACCATTGTTATGGCAAGTAGGAGCACGGTCACATAAACAAAGAAAGAAAGAAAAGAGAAAAGAGAAAGGGAGGATGAACAAGAGAAGCAATTAGTGGAAAAAGAAAGAAGGAAGAAAAAAGCAATTAGAGGAATTAAAGCGACCGTGTAAAGAAAAAATTGCATGAAAGAATTATATTAAAAAATAAAAAAATATATATAAAGAATGAAATGAGAATCACCCAACTGATTCCCCTTCATTTTTTTGTTTGGAAAACAGAATGAAGGAGGGACCCAGGGCGTCCAAAAGTGGAGCCCCAGGGGAGGGTCTGCACGGCGCCCACCCAGAGCCGAAGTGCTGGGGGAGCGTCATGCAGGTCCACCCCACCGACGCACGAAAACACCGTCATGACAAGCCCGTGATCGGACGAGTCTGCAGTGTAGGAAGGTAAAACGGTTCAGCTGCCTAATAATTGTTCCATTCCTATACACAGGCAGAAAGGCTTGTTTTCTCCTTTTCTTTTTTTTTTTTTTTTTTTTTTTTAGTAGTTGACGGTGGCACTGTTAATTTTCTTAATTTAGCAGGTTTTTCTAAACGCCTTTTCCTGAATACTTGAAGTTTTGAAGACGGTATGATCTTGTACTACATGAGATACTGGCTTTATATATATATTATTATATATATTTTTTGCTTAAGACTAAATGAAAGAGAAAGTCCTCTATGGCCAATGGGTAATAAAATATGTGCAAATCAATGGGTTTTGAGTAAATTTTCAAAGGTTAATCTGGGACCTAGCAGGGCTCTCCTTCCACTTGGGGGCCTTTGCGAGGTCATTCCTGAAGCCGAGGGATAACCATTATTCTACACTGGTTGGTCAGCCGACAGCCAGTGCTTTTTTATCCAAAAGATATAATTTGCTGCCTCATCCAAAATTGGATGCTTGTGCATACTTATGCATGTATCTTTCATTCTTGAAAACTCTTCACTGTTATGTATGGTGGACACTGTGGTATGCTGGGTTGCTAAACCTCCTTCTGTTCATATTGTCATATTGTGCAAATCATTTTCATTTGTTGTTTCAGAATGTATCTCCTACATATATGATTTTTCTCTCTGCAATACGCCTCTGAAGAAGGGACATCGTCCTTAAACATGTC
The DNA here is from genome assembly GCA_037952835.1 of Lithobates septentrionalis. Taxonomy (NCBI): domain Eukaryota; kingdom Metazoa; phylum Chordata; class Amphibia; order Anura; family Ranidae; genus Lithobates; species Lithobates septentrionalis. The sequence goes on along the minus strand of JBBDGP010000141.1, from coordinate 983,734 downwards.
AGGCCTTTAGAGAAAATATCCTATTACAAATGGAAGTATACAAAATTGTTATATGAAAGCAAATTCTATTGTATAAGTACTATTGTTGAGATTCATGTCCAATGCATCTTGTTTTTATGCTTTTTCAAATAAATAAAATATTTTTTATCTAATTCAATCGTATGGTTCGCCTACAAAGTCCCATTATACTGGGGGGTATATAAGTTCCCTAACCGAAGGGTCTTATTTTTTGTATTGGCCCATTGTTAGGGATCAATTGATTTCACTCTTATGCCCCGTACACACGGTCGGATTTTCCGATGGAAAATGTCCGATCGGAGCGTGTTGTCGGAAATTCCGACCATGTGTGGGCTCCATCGGGCATTTTCCATCGGATTTTCCGACACACAAAGTTGGACAGCAGGAGATAAAATTTTCCGACAACAAAATCCGTTGTCGGAAATTCCGATCGTGTGTACACAAATCCGACGGACAAAGTGCCACGCATGCTCAGAATAAATAAAGAGATGAAAGCTATTGGCCACTGCCCCGTTTATAGTCCCGACGTACGTGTTTTACGTCACCGCGTTTAGAACGATCAGATTTTCCGACAACTTTGTGTGACCGTGTGTATGCAAGACAAGTTTGAGCCAACATCCGACGGAAAAAATCCTAGGATTTTGTTTTCGGAATGTCTGAACAAAGTCCGACCGTGTGTACGGGGCATAAGTCTGTAATCACTGCACTTCCCTCTTTTGCCGCTAGGTGGCCAGATACCTGGTGGCACTAGACACATGAAGGGCAATGCAAGGTCAGATTATGGGTATATGGGGTATCCCAGGGAATGGGTAGGGGTTTTCTTAAATCCGATGGCCTGCTGGGAGAACCTATATATTTGGGTGGAGTCAGGTGATCAGTGTTCTGTGCCACCTGGACGGCTGTCTGGGTGGATGCGTATTGTATTGCCCGGGCTGCTAGGCCAGAGTTTGGGCCTATCCCGGGCACATCTGGCTACTAGGCTGTCTGAGAGCCTATCCAGAAGCAAGAGAACAGCGCAGGATTGGGATTGGGGCTTGCAGTCCAACCAGAATTGACAGTTCTGCTGGCTGGAGAACCTGTCGTGGTCGGAGGTAGAGGGGAAGCAGACCAACCACCTTATTACCAGGGACCACAGTGAGTAGCTGAAGCAAGTACCGGAGCAGAACTCTCACTAACCGGGGTTAAGAATCGGGAAACTTCAGTGGGTATCAAGCCAGGGACCCAGCCAGCGGAGGTGACGCTTGCAGAGCAGCCTTATGTGTCAAGCCAGGGACCGAGCAGGCCAGTGGGGTGAAGCTTGAGAAGTATCTGTAGTGCCAAGCTAGGGACCCAGCAGAGAAACAGGGGTGACACTTGAGGAAGATACTACAGTGAAGATTGGAGGAGCTCACGGGATTCCGTGGCAGTGAATCATCTAGCATAGTGAGAGAGACTGGGAACTCAGTGGTCTGAAAAACTACAAAAGTGATTAAAGTGGAAGTAAAGGAACTGTTACATCTTGTGTTAGAAACTGTTAAAGACTGTTTTCATAGGAGATAGCATTCCTACACATGCAGATGTGGCATCTTGCCTAATGCCTTTCCCTGCATGGCTGACCTCCTGTTTAAATCTCGGAGTTTGCCAATTACCATTGCAACTACCTAAGGGGTGGCACAAAATGCACCCACAGCCACCCCCCTGGTCGGTTGGGTAATACGCACCTCCCACCCCATGGGTCGGTCGGGTCCACCCACAACCACCACAACTAACGGTTGGCCGATAAGCACTTACCCGCAGGCAGCGCTTCCCTTCCCGGTGGCGGCTATGTCCCCTGCGTCTCCTCCAGCGGCCTCCACGTCTCCTCCCTACTCCTCTCTCCTCATCGTGGTCCAATAGGATCACTTGCCAATTTGGCCAATTGAGAAACGGGTCTCATAACCCGCTTCCTGATTAGCAGGGAGGAGATTCAGTGTGACAATAGCTATTATCACACAATTGGGTCGGCTAAGAGCGCAGTGCTTTGTGCCCCGGGCCCATCCTTTTTTGAAGCCTATTAGAGCCTCTGGCTCTAATCACGTCCTTCAAGAAAACCCCCCCATTGGAATCCATGCGTCCGGTGCCCCGAATGTAGATTCCAATGGGGGGGCGCATGGATGGGGGGCAGTGCCCTTACGCCCCTGATGGACGGGCCGCCACTAAAAGTGAATGAATTATTTTGGCAGTCCCTCATACTGTACAGTAGATATTGTACAATTTTAAATGGGATTGTCCAGGTATTAAAATGGTTGTAAAGGCAGAAGTTTTTTTTTTTTTCTGTGTTCTTTGCAGTAAGGTTAAAAAATGCTTCTGCATGCAACTTCCTCTACAGGCACCTCCAGCCGATCTTGATCCATCGATGTGCATGAGAGCCAAGGCTCTCTCACTCCTCATTGGCTCAGATACAGAAGCAGGAGCCATTGGCTCCCTCTGCTGTCAATCAGAGCCAGTGACGAGGGAGCAGGGGGCGGGGTCAAGCTCTGTTCTGTGTGTCTTATGGACACACAGAGCGAAGCTGAGGAGCGAGCATGCACAAGTGCCGCCATAGCAAGAGGCTTGCTATGGGGGCATTCGGTGGGGGGTAGGAGTCAGGAGCGCCAGCAGCGAACCCAAGAACAGGAGGACCAGGGCTGCTCTGTGCAATACCAATGCAGAGAGTAGATAACTGCATACCACCCAACTTTTGAACTTCAGTATGAGGGACAAATGAGGGAGCAAGTGAGCTGCAGCATGCATAATGGCAAAATGTGGGCATTTCCAAAGTCTTAATAGTGGGAGGGGCTTAGGGGGTGTGGTTAAACAAAACTCAGCTCTCTCACCAGTGTCCCCAGCTCTCACTAATGCCCCCAGCTCTCTCACCAATACCCCCCAGCTCTCTCACAAATGCCCCCCAGCTCTCTCACCAATGCCCTCAACCTGGCTTTCTCAGCAATTACCCCCCTAGCTTTCTGAGCAATGCCCCCTCCAGTTCTCTTACCAATGCCCCTCCTCCTCTTACAAATGCCCCCCAGCTCTCAGCAATGCCCCCTCCCCAGCTCTTTCACCAATGCCCCCCTCTTCTCTTACTAATGCCCCCCCCAGCTCTCTCACCAATTCCCCCCTCTTTCTTACTAATGCCCCCCAGCTCTCTCACCAATTCCCCCTCCTCTCTTACTAGTGCCCCCCAGCTCTCTGACCAACTCCCCCCTCCTCCCTTGGTAATGTCCTTCCCAGCTCTCTCACTAATTCCCCCTTCTCTCTTACTAGTGCCCCCCAGCTCTCTTACCAATTCCCCCCTCCTCCACTACTAGTGCCCCCCCCAACTCTCTCACCTCCTCCCCTCCTCCACTCTTACTAATGCCCCCCCAGCTCTCTCACCAATTCCCCCCTCCTCTCTTACTAGTGTCCCCCCTCAGCTCTCCCACAAATGTAGATTGATGTGTATCCCTGTGCTTTTTTAAGTACAGTGCCTCTGACAGCTCCAAGTGTCAGGACTGTAGCCTGAAGCTGAGGACGAGTTTCACAGCACTTCATCGGCTCCATGCTACAGTCCTGACAGGTGGGAAAGGAAGACACCTCTGGCATCTCCAATGTGAGGGCAGCAATGTGGGCAGTTGTGGAGCCAGGGCACCTACCAGCAAATGTGGGCCATGTCCCCCCTGGGTGCCTGGCGCAAACAAACAGAAGCAGGTGGAGTGCTTCTGTGTGACAATTTCAGTTCCTCTTACCTTTCACGAGCCAATGACGGGCGGAATCTGGGGTGTTGAGGGGGCGATCCGGGGCCGCTGGCAAATGGGATGGGGCCCCTGGGAGCCGGTGATCTGGGATGTCTGCAGATGGGATCTGGGCTGCTGAGAGCCGGCATGAGGATCGCTGAGAGGCAGGATCAGGACAGAAGAGGAGGGCGGAGATGTGAGGTGGCCTGCAAGTGATGTCATTGGTTGCTAGGACGCTGGCGGTCCTAACTTATTGAGAGGGGGGAACAGATATTGGCAGGTAGATCTTCTCTCAGGAATCCTCACTCGGTGCTGTGTGTGAGAGCACACATTGCACCCATTGGGGATACCACTTGTTCCAGCCCTGGGCTTCAAGACTCCAGCCCAGATCCGCGGGAGCCTGGGACTTACCTCAAAGCGCAGGATGGTCCTGCGGGAATTTGGGATGGTTGGAAGGTATGGGTAACTATAACATGTTTATTATTTGAATAAAAAAACAAACCAAAACAAAGCTTTGCAATTACTGCATATGGATGCAGGAGTCTCCCCCCACTGCACTATTGTATTCTGACAGTGGGAAATCCCCCCCGGCAGAATACACTGATCAGAGCTGCAGCCATTTGGTTTGCTGATCACATGTTGGGTTTCCAGCAGGATCATTCAACAGAAACTGCTCTAACTGGCTCCCATTAAACAGAGAGGGCTACACACTGGTTGAAATTCAAAACATAAATACCCAGCTTTATACACCTATACCCTGTACACACAGTCGGACTTTGTTCGGACATTCCAACAACAATATCCTAGGATTTTTTCCGATGGATGTTGGCTTCAACTTGTCTTGCATACACACGGTCACACAAAGTTGTCGGAAAATCCGATCATTCTAAACACGGTGACGTAAAACATGTACGTCGGGACTATAAACGGGGCAGTGGCCAATAGCTTTCATCTCTTTATTTATTCTAAGCATGCGTGGCACTTTGTCCGTCGGATTTGTGTACACACGATCGGAATTTCCAACAATGGATTTTGTTGTCGGATGGAAAATGTGTGATGGAGCCTACACACGGTCGGAATTTCCGACAACAAGGTCCTATCACACATTTTCCGTTGGAAAATCCGACCGTGTGTACGGGGCATAACACGTCTGAGCAGTTGGATAGTGGTCCCTTAATCAGGTCAAAATTAAATCATACAAAAAATAAACCAAATAAAGACCACAATCACAGCAGAAAAACAGGAGACAGGGCAGCTTGCCGTATGTAACATAGAGGTCAAACTAAGAAACAGCGCTAAATTTCCAAAAGGTGAAACAAAACACTATACGGAACAGCTGCTGGAGCGATAAAGCGTTCTGGCAGTTCTCTTTTCCTATGTGAATGTGTGTGGCCAGTGGTGGCCGGTCCATAAGTGGTGCAGGGCACCACCCCCCTGCCAAAGTTTAAAAAAAATGATAAGACTAACATTTTTAGCATATTAAAGTTAAAAAATGTTAGTCATTTTATAATTTATTTAAAAATAAACCACTCTGTGTGTGCACTTGAAGGATGCCGGACTAATGGGTGTCTATTATGTTTATTATGCCCGTCATTTTTTGACAAGCATGTGATTAGAGCCTGATGCTCTAATTGGCTTGTTTTAAGTAGTCCTTGGGGCGCAGAACCCTCCCACTTTTGATTTTAGGGAACCAGTATTCACCATCATGTCACTTCAGTTTCTGGCTTCTCGTCTCGGCCAATCAGAAGGCTGTAGATTTGGAACCTGGAAAGAAGACCGGGTTAACACGGAAGCTGCAGGCGGGGGGGGGGGGGGGGGGGGGGGCATATCAGGGAAAACGTGACCATGGTGATTGCAGACCTGGAGGGGTTTGTGTGCACCCCCCAAATTTTTTTAGCACCAGCCACCACTGTGTGCGGCCCTGTTCCTAACAGGCCACAGACCAGTACCAGGTTGGGGACTTCTGGGTCAAAGTGACAGAGAGATGAACTCATCACTATGCAGTATCTCCTTTCACTGTCCAGTCACAGGCTAATGGAGGGTCTAGGATGACCTGGGCTCATAGGAATTAAATCAAATGATGCCGGTCATTAGACTGAGGACATCTGGAGGCAGAAAATTACTGTGGGGAAAATTTCTTGAATAAAAGTGAATATTGCAGCAAAAGTTGGTTTTGCTCTTTTATTTTTTAGTAGGCTTTTAATTTTTTTATCTTGTTATGTTTGCCTGACGTTCTGCTTTCGGTGACAAATATTATGAAGCTTATCTGACATGATTGAGAGTTTGCTTGAAGCTATCCTAGTCATGTGTTTTATTTGCTGCACATGGCCTAAAATAAATCACCAGTGTAAACCTTATTAACACAATGTTAATTTAGAGAAATTGAAAGGTTTACTGTATGCAGTGGCGGAATTATCAGGGTCACAACAGTCGCAAGTGCGACTGGGCCCTGTAGTTCTCCGCCACTTCAGGGGGCCCACCAGCAGCCCACCTGCCGCGTGAGGGGCTCACCTGTCTGTCCGGGGTGTGTGTCCGTGTCTGACTGTCGAGTTCATGCCGTGGGGAGGGGGGCTTTCACCTGCTATGCCTGAGGGGAGAGACCGTGAGAGAGAAGCGCTGAGAGACTGTTTGTGGGCTCCGCCCCCACCCCCGCCTATCCAGAATCAGAGAGACTGTAAGGGAGGCGGCGCGGACACTGAAAAAACTCAGCAGACCAATTCAGTAGGGGTGCGCATCTTCACTGGTCTCGCAATTTGATTTGATTACGATTATCTGGTCAACGATTTGATTCCACAATGCATCACGATTACCGACAAGCTCCCACTTCTGCTTGAGCCGCCTAGGCGGCCCTTCCACCCTGCAATCTTCTGCCTGTCAAATGCAGCCACTGTGCCCGTCAAACGCAGCCACTTGTGCCTGTCAAATTCAGCCACTTGTGCCTGTCAAACGCAGCCACTTGTGCCCGTCAAACACAGCCACCTGTGCCCGTCAAACGCAGCCACCTGTGCCCGACAAACGCAGACACTTGTGCCCGTCAAACGCAGCCACTTGTGCCCGTCAAACACAGCCAACTGTGCCCGTCAAACGCAGCCACTTGTGCCTGTCAAATTCAGCCACTTGTGCCTGTCAAACGCAGCCACTTGTGCCCATCAAACACAGCCACCTGTGCCCGTCAAACGCAGCCACCTGTGCCCGACAAACGCAGACACTTGTGCCCGTCAAACGCAGCCACTTGTGCCCGTCAAACACAGCCAACTGTGCCCGTCAAACGCAGCCACCTGTGCCCATTAAATGCAGCCACCTGTGCCTATTAAATGCAGCCATCACTTCCCTAACCCCCCCCCCCACAATGCACGGGCTACCACTGGTGCTGACAGTTCCTTGGCATTCCTGTTTGCACCTTCCAGCACACTAGGAGCTAACAGTGGAATGTGCAAACGGAAGCCCAGGGACCTGTCAACACGGAGCGTGAGTTGTAAGTAGAGTACAAACACATTTGTACTCTACTTACTGTTGTTAAAATTACTTGCTTTTAATAAATGCCATGTTACAATGAATGATGTGCCCCGCTGTATGTGCTTTTTAAAAAAATATGTCACTTTATAACGAATTTCACAGTAGTACAATACACCCCGCCACTTTCCGCTCTCCTCTCACGTCTCCTGAGTTCTGACATTAGCGAGGAATTCTCAGTCCCGCCCGCCTCTCTTCTGATATGATAGCAATAGTCAGCGGGCGGGGCTATGAATTCCCCGCTGACGTCAGGACTCAGGAAACGTGAGAGGAGAGTGGAGAGAGGCGGGACAGGCCGGGAGTCACATGAGCGGGATGTATTGTACTACTGTGAAATTCGGTATGAAGTGATATATTTTTTCAAAAAGCACATACAGCGGGGCACATCATTCATTGTAACACGGCATTTATTAAAAGAAAGTAATTTTAAAAATACGCTCCGGGCGCTATCCCCGGAGGAGCGGGGCAAGTCGGGATGACGTCACCTGCAATTGATTTTCCGCTCCTTATGCATCGATGCTGCATCAGGGACACCCGAATCGCGATGCATCGATGCAACGATTAATTTCAGCACCCCTTCAGCGAAGGCGGGGGAGGAGCTCTCCCCTCTGCGACTGCGCATTGTGTGGAGTACTTACGGTGAAGGTTTATGGTGTGACCTGAGGCAAGCAAGACATTCCTGGAGAAGGCACGCCATGAAGGATAATTTCTGAGGAGGGGGAATCGATCGATTAATTGGCGGTAAGTCACCATTTTGCACTGCAATCGATCCATCCCAACCTCCACCACCTCTGCGGCTTTACCTCTTACTGATCCAACCCACCCCCCACCAACACCACTGATCTCATCCCTATCCCCCCACCCCCCATCACCTCTACAACAGAGGTGATGGGGGGGTGGGGGGATAGGGATGAGATCAGTGGTGGTGGTGGGGGAATGGGATCAGCAAGAGGTCCCCCTCCAGTACCACCACCACCCCCCTCCAGTACCACCACCCCCCTCCAGGCTGCACCAGTGACACAGGTTGCATTGGTGACACAGGCTGCACTGGGGACACAGGTTGCATTGGTGACACAGCCTGCACCAGTGACACAGGTTGCACTGGGGACACAGGCTGCATTGGTGACACAGGCTGCATTGGTGACACCCGCTGCACTGGAGACACAGGCTGCATTGGGGACACCGGCTGCACTGAGACACAGGCTGCATTGGTGACAACGGCTGCACTGCGGACACCGGCTGCACTGGGGACACAGGTTGCATTGGTGACACCGGCTGCACTGGGGACAAAGGTTTCATTGGTGACATAGGCTGCACTGGGGACACAGGTTGCATTGGTGACACAGGCTGCATTGGTGAAACCGGCTGCATTGGTAACACCGGCTGCACTGGGGACACAGGTTGCATTAGTGACACCGGCTGCAATGGGGACAAAGGTTGCATTGGTGACACAGGCTGCATTGGTGGCACCAGCTGCACTGGGGACACAGGATGCATTGGTGACACAGGCTGCACTGGGGATACAGGCTGCACTGAAGACACCGGCTGCACTGGGGACACAGGTTGCATTGGATGACACAGGCTGCACTGGGGACACAGGCTGCACTGGTGACACAGGTTGCACTGGTGACACAGGCTGCACTGGGGACACAGACTGCACTGGGGTAACCAGCTGCACTGGGGACACAGGTGGCATTGGGGACAGCGGCTGCACGGGGGACACAGGCTGCATTGGTGACACAGGTTGCACTGGTGACACAGGTTGCATTGGTGACACAGGCTGCACTGGGGACACAGGTTGCATTGGTGACACAGGCAGCATTGGTGACACCGGCTGCACTGGGGACACAGGCTGCACTGGGGATACAGGCGGCACTGGGGACACGGCTGCACTGGGGACACAGGTTGCATTAGTGACACCGGCTGCACTAGGGACACATGTTGCATTGATGACACAGGCTACACTGGGGACACAGGTTGCATTGGTGACACAGGCTGCATTGGTGACACCAGCTGCACTGGGTACACAGGCTGCACTGGGGTAACCAGCTGCACTGGGGACACAGGTTGCATTGGGGACAGCGGCTGCACTGGGGACACAGGCTGCATTGGTGACACAGGTTGCACTGGTGACACAGGTTGCATTGGTGACACAGGCTGCACTGGGGACACAAGCTGCACTGGGGACACAGGTTGCATTGGTGACACCGGCTGCATTGGTGACACCGGCTGCACTGGGGACACAGGCTTCACTGGGGACACCGGCTGCAATGGGGACACAGATTGCATTGGTGACACAGGCTGCATTGGTGACCCTGGCTGCACTGGAGACACAGGTTGCATTGGTGACACAGGCTGCACTGGGGACACCGGCTGCACTGGGGATACAGGCTGCACTGGGAACACAGGTTGCATTGGTGACAAAGGCTGCACTGGGGACATAGGTTGCATTGGTGACACAGGCTGCACTGGGGACACAGGCTGCACTGGGGACACCGGCTGCACTGGGGACAAAGGTTGCACTGGGAACACAGGTTGCATTGGTGACACAGGCTGCATTGGTGACACCGGCTGCACTGGGGACACAGGTTGCATTGGTGACACAGGCTGCACTGGGGACACAGGCTGCACTGGGGACACCGGATGCACTGGGGACACAGGTTGCATTGGTGACACCGGCTGTATGGGGGACACAGGCTGCATTGGTGACACAGGTTGCACTGGTGACACAGGTTGCATTGGTGACACAGGCTGCACTGGGGACACAGGTTGCATTGGTGACACAGGCTGCATTGGTGACACAGGCTGCATTGGTGACACCGGCTGCACTGGGGACACAGGCTGCACTGGGGACACGGCTGCACTGGGGACACAGGTTGCATTAGTGACACCGGCTTCACTGGGGACACAGGTTGCATTGATGACACAGGCTACACTGGGGAAACAGGTTGCATTGGTGACACAGGCTGCATTGGTGACACCAGCTGCATAGGGTACACAGGCTGCACTGGGGTAACCAGCTGCACTGGGGACACAGGTTGCATTGGGGACAGCGGCTGCACTGGGGACTCAGGCTGCATTGGTGACACAGGTTGCACTGGTGACACAGGTTGCATTGGTGACACAGGCTGCACTGGGGACCCTGGCTGCACTGGAGACACAGGTTGCATTGGTGACACAGGCTGCACTGGGGACACCGGCTGCACTGGGGATACAGGCTGCACTGGGGACACAGGTTGCATTGGTGACACAGGCTGCATTGGTGACCCTGGCTGCACTGGAGACACAGGTTGCATTGGTGACACAGGCTGCACTGGGGACACCGGCTGCACTGGGGATACAGGCTACACTGGGGACACCGGCTGAACTGGGGACACAGGCAGCACTGGGGACACAGATTGCACTGGTGACACCGGCTGCATTGGTGACCCTGGCTGCACTGGAGACACAGGTTGCATTGGTGACACAGGCTGCACTGGGGACACCGGCTGCACTGGGGATACAGGCTGCACTGGGGACACAGGTTGCATTGGTGACAAAGGCTGCATTGGTGACACCAGCTGCACTGGGGACACGGGTTGCATTGGTGACACAGGCTGCACTGGGGACACAGGCTGCACTGGGGACACCGGCTGCACTGGGGACACAGGTTGCACTGGGGACACAGGTTGCATTGGTGACACAGGCTGCATTGGTGACACCGGCTGCACTGGGGACACAGGTTGCATTGGTGACACAGGCTGCACTGGGGACACCGGCTGCACTGGGGACACAGGTTGCATTGGTGACACAGGCAGCATTGGTGACACCGGCTGCACTGGGGACACAGGCTGCACTGGGGACACAGGCTGCACTGGGGACACGGCTGCACTGGGGACACAGGTTGCATTAGTGACACCGGCTGCACTGGGGACACATGTTGCATTGATGACACAGGCTACACTGGGGACACAGGTTGCATTGGTGACACAGGCTGCATTGGTGACACCAGCTGCACTGGGTACACAGGCTGCACTGGGGTAACCAGCTGCACTGGGGACACAGGTTGCATTGGGGACAGCGGCTGCACTGGGGACACAGGCTGCATTGGTGACACAGGTTGCACTGGTGACACAGGTTGCATTGGTGACACAGGCTGCACTGGGGACACAAGCTGCACTGGGGACATAGGTTGCATTGGTGACACAGGCTGCATTGGTGACACAGACTGCATTGGTGACACTGGCTGCATTGGTGACACCGGCTGCACTGGGGACACAGGCTTCACTGGGGACACCGGCTGCAATGGGGACACAGATTGCATTGGTGACACAGGCTGCATTGGTGACCCTGGCTGCACTGGAGACACAGGTTGCATTGGTGACACAGGCTGCACTGGGGACACCGGCTGCACTGGGGATACAGGCTGCACTGGGGACACAGGTTGCATTGGTGACAAAGGCTGCATTGGTGACACCGGCTGCACTGGGGACATAGGTTGCATTGGTGACACAGGCTGCACTGGGGACACAGGCTGCACTGGGGACACCGGCTGCACTGGGGACACAGGTTGCACTGGGGACACAGGTTGCATTGGTGACACAGGCTGCATTGGTGACACCGGCTGCACTGGGGACACAGGTTGCATTGGTGACACAGGCTGCACTGGGGACACAGGCTGCACTGGGGACACCGGATGCACTGGGGACACAGGCTGCACTGGGGACACCGGATGCACTGGGGACACAGGTTGCATTGGTGACACCGGCTGTACGGGGGACACAGGCTGCATTGGTGACACAGGTTGCACTGGTGACACAGGTTGCATTGGTGACACAGGCTGCACTGGGGACACAGGTTGCATTGGTGACACAGGCTGCATTGGTGACACTGGCTGCACTGGGGACACAGGCTGCACTGGGGACACAGGTTGCATTAGTGACACCGGCTGCACTGGGGACACAGGTTGCATTGATGACACAGGCTACACTGGGGAAACAGGTTGCATTGGTGACACAGGCTGCATTGGTGACACCAGCTGCACTGGGGACACAGGTTGCATTGGGGACAGCGGCTGCACTGGGGACACAGGCTGCATTGGTGACCCTGGCCTGCACCAGTGCAGCCTGTGTCACCAGTGCAGCCGGTGTCACCAGTGCAACCTGTGTCACCAATGCAGCCTGTGTCACCAGTGCAGCCGGTGTCACCAGTGCAACCTGTGTCACCAATGCAGCCTGTGTCCCCAGTACAGCCGGTGTCACCAATGCAACCTGTGTCACCAATGCAACCTGTGTCCCCAGTGCAACCTGTGTCACCAATGCAACCTGTGTCACCAATGCAGCCTGTGTCCCCAGTGCAGCATTTGTCACCAAGGCAACCTGTGTCCCCAGTGCAGCCTGTGTCTCCAGTGCAAGCTGTGTCCCCAGTGCAGCCGGTGGCTCCAGTGCAGTCTGTGTCCCCAGTGCAGCCTGTGTCACCAATTCAACCTGTGTCCCCAGTGCAGCCGGTATCCCCAGTGCAGCCTGTGTCCCCAGTGCAGCCGGTGTCCCCAGTGCAGTCTGTGTCCGCAGTGCAGTCTGTGTCCGCAGTGCAGTCTCTGTCCCCAGTGCAGCCTGTGTCACCAATGCAACCTGTGTCCCCAGTGCAGCCGGTGTCATCAATGCAATCTTTGTCACCAATGCAACCTGTGTCCCCAGTGCAGCCTGTGTCACCAATGCAACCTGTGTCCCCAGTGCAGCCGGTGTCACCAGTGCAACCTGTGTCACCAATGCAACCTGTGTCCCCAGTGCAGTCTGTGTCACCAGTGCAACCTGTGTCACCAATGCAACCAGTGTCCCCAGTGCAGCCTGTGTCACCAGTGCAACCTGTGTCACCAATGCAACCTGTGTCCCCAGTGCAGCCGGTGTCACCAATGCAACCTGTGTCCCCAGTGCAGCCTGTGTCACCAGTGCAACCTGTGTCACCAATGCAACCCGTGTCCCCAGTGCAACCTGTTTCACCAGTGCAACCTGTGTCACCAATGCAGCCAGTGTCCCCAGTACAGCCAGTGTCACCAATGCAACCTGTGTCCCCAGTGCAGCCGGTGTCACCTATGCAGCCTGTGTCACCAATGCAACCTGTGTCCCCAGTGCAGCCTGTGTCCCCAGTGCAGCCGGTGTCCCCAGTGCAGCCTGTGTCACCAATGCAACCTGTGTCCCCAGTGCAGCCGGTGTCATAAATGCAATCTTTGTCACCAATGCAACCTGTGTCCCCAGTGTAGCCTGCGCCACCAATGGAACCTGTGTCCCCAGTGCAGCCGGTGTCACCAGTGCAGCCTGTGTCACCAGTGCAGCCGGTGTCACCAGTGCAACCTGTGTCACCAATGCAGCCTGTGTCACCAGTGCAGCCGGTGTCACCAGTGCAACCTGTGTCACCAATGCAGCCTGTGTCCCCAGTACAGCCGGTGTCACCAATGCAACCTGTGTCCCCAGGGCAGCCGGTGTCCCCAGTGCAGCCGGTGTCACCAATGCAACCTGTGTCCCCAGTGCAGCCGGTGTCACCAATGCAACCTGTGTCACCAATGCAACCTGTGTCCCCAGTGCAACCTGTGTCACCAATGCAACCTGTGTCACCAATGCAGATTGTGTCCCCAGTGCAGCATTTGTCACCAATGCAACCTGTGTCCCCAGTGCAGCCTGTGTCTCCAGTGCAAGCTGTGTCCCCAGTGCAGCCTGTGTCCCCAGTGCAGCCGGTGGCCCCAGTGCAGCCTGTGTCCCCAGTGCAGCCTGTGTCACCAATTCAACCTGTGTCCCCAGTGCAGCCGGTATCCCCAGTGCAGCCTGTGTCCCCAGTGCAGCCGGTGTCCCCAGTGCAGTCTGTGTCCCCAGTGCAGTCTGAGTCCCCAGTGCAGCCTGTGTCACCAATGCAACCTGTGTCCCCAGTGCAGCCGGTGTCATCAATGCAATCTTTGTCACCAATGCAACCTGTGTCCCCAGTGCAGCCTGTGTCACCAATGCAACCTGTGTCCCCAGTGCAGCCGGTGTCACCAATGCAACCTGTGTCCCCAGTGCAGTCTGTGTCACCAGTGCAACCTGTGTCACCAATGCAACCAGTGTCCCCAGTGCAGCCTGTGTCACCAGTGCAACCTGTGTCACCAATGCAACCTGTGTCCCCAGTGCAGCCGGTGTCACCAATGCAACCTGTGTCCCCAGTGCAGTCTGTGTCACCAGTGCAACCTGTGTCACCAATGCAACCCGTGTCCCCAGTGCAACCTGTGTCACCAGTGCAACCTGTGTCACCAATGCAGCCAGTGTCCCCAGTACAGCCAGTGTCACCAATGCAACCTCTGTCCCCAGTGCAGCCGGTGGCCCCAGTGCAGCCTGTGTCCCCAGTGCAGCCTGTGTCACCAATGCAACCTGTGTCCCCAGTGCAGCTAGTGTCACCAATGCAGCCTGTGTCACCAATGCAACCTGTGTCCCCAGTGCAACCTGTGTCCCCATTGCAGCCTGTGTCACCAATGCAACCTGTGTCCCCAGTGCAGCCGGTGTCACCAATGCAGCCTGTGTCACCAATGCAACCTGTGTCCCCAGTGCAGCCTGTGTCCCCAGTGCAGCCGGTGTCCCCAGTGCAGCCTGTGTCACCAATGCAACCTGTGTCCCCAGTGCAGCCGGTGTCATCAATGCAATCTTTGTCACCAATGCAACCTGTGTCCCCAGTGCAGCCTGCGTCACCAATGCAACCTGTGTCCCCAGTGCAGCCGGTGTCACCAGTGCAGCCTGTGTCACCAGTGCAGCCGGTGTCACCAGTGCAACCTGTGTCACCAATGCAGCCGGTGTCATCAATGCAACCTGTGTCCCCAGTGCAGCCTGTGTCACCAATTCAACCTGTGTCCCCAGTGCAGCCTGTGTCACCAATGCAACCTGTGTCCCCATTGCAGCCGGAGTCCACAGTGCAGCCTGTGTCCCCAGTGCAGCCTGTGTCACCAATGCAACCTTTGTCCCCAGTGCAGCCGGTGTCATCAATGCAATCTTTGTCACCAATGCAACCTGTGTCCCCAGTGCAGCCTGTTTCACCAATGCAACCTGTGTCCCCAGTGCAGCCGGTGTCACCAATGCAACCTGTGTCCCCAGTGCAGCCTGTGTCACCAATGCAACCTGTGTCCCCAGTGCAGCCTGTGTCACCAATGCAACCTGTGTACCCAGTGCAGCCTGTGTCCCCAGTGCAGCCTGTGTCAACAGTGCAGCCTGTGTCACCAATGCAACGTGTGTCACCAGTGCAACCTGTGTGACCAATGCAGCCCGTGTCCCCAGTGCAGCCAGTGTCACCAATGCAACCTGTGTCCCCAGTGCAGCCGGTGTCATCAATGCAAT
Source organism: Lithobates septentrionalis (assembly GCA_037952835.1). Taxonomy (NCBI): domain Eukaryota; kingdom Metazoa; phylum Chordata; class Amphibia; order Anura; family Ranidae; genus Lithobates; species Lithobates septentrionalis. The sequence goes on along the minus strand of JBBDGP010000141.1, from coordinate 968,166 downwards.
CTTTGTCACCAATGCAACCTGTGTCCCCAGTGCAGCCTGTGTCACCAATGCAACCTGTGTCCCCAGTGCAGCCGGTGTCACCAATGCAACCTGTGTCCCCAGTGCAGTCTGTGTCACCAGTGCAACCTGTGTCACCAATGCAACCAGTGTCCCCAGTGCAGCCTGTGTCACCAGTGCAACCTGTGTCACCAATGCAACCTGTGTCCCCAGTGCAGCCGGTGTTACCAATGCAACCTGTGTCCCCAGTGCAGTCTGTGTCACCAGTGCAACCTGTGTCACCAATGCAACCCGTGTCCCCAGTGCAACCTGTGTCACCAGTGCAACCTGTGTCACCAATGCAGCCAGTGTCCCCAGTACAGCCAGTGTCACCAATGCAACCTCTGTCCCCAGTGCAGCCTGTGTCCCCAGTGCAGCCTGTGTCACCAATGCAACCTGTGTCCCCAGTGCAGCTAGTGTCACCAATGCAGCCTGTGTCACCAATGCAACCTGTGTCCCCAGTGCAACCTGTGTCCCCATTGCAGCCTGTGTCACCAATGCAACCTGTGTCCCCAGTGCAGCCGGTGTCACCAATGCAGCCTGTGTCACCAATGCAACCTGTGTCCCCAGTGCAGCCTGTGTCCCCAGTGCAGCCGGTGTCCCCAGTGCAGCCTGTGTCACCAATGCAACCTGTGTCCCCAGTGCAGCCGGTGTCATCAATGCAATCTTTGTCACCAATGCAACCTGTGTCCCCAGTGCAGCCTGCGTCACCAATGCAACCTGTGTCCCCAGTGCAGCCGGTGTCACCAGTGCAGCCTGTGTCATCAGTGCAGCCGGTGTCACCAGTGCAACCTGTGTCACCAATGCAGCCGGTGTCATCAATGCAACCTGTGTCCCCAGTGCAGCCTGTGTCACCAATTCAACCTGTGTCCCCAGTGCAGCCGGTGTCACCAATGCAACCTGTGTCCCCATTGCAGCCGGAGTCCACAGTGCAGCCTGTGTCCCCAGTGCAGCCTGTGTCACCAATGCAACCTTTGTCCCCAGTGCAGCCGGTGTCATCAATGCAATCTTTGTCACCAATGCAACCTGTGTCCCCAGTGCAGCCTGTTTCACCAATGCAACCTGTGTCCCCAGTGCAGCCGGTGTCACCAATGCAACCTGTGTCCCCAGTGCAGCCTGTGTCACCAATGCAACCTGTGTCCCCAGTGCAGCCTGTGTCACCAATGCAACCTGTGTACCCAGTGCAGCCTGTGTCCCCAGTGCAGTCTGTGTCAACAGTGCAGCCTGTGTCACCAATGCAACGTGTGTCACCAGTGCAACCTGTGTGACCAATGCAGCCCGTGTCCCCAGTGCAGCCAGTGTCACCAATGCAAACTGTGTCCCCATTGCAGCCGGTGTCCCCAGTGCAGCGTTTGTCCCCAGTGCAGCCTGTGTCACCAATGCAACCTGTGTCCCCAGTGCAGCCTGTGTCACCAATGCAACCTGTGTCCCCAGTGCAGCCTGTGTCCCCAGTGCAGCCTGTGTCCCCAGTGCAAACTGTGTCACCAATGCAGCCTGTGTCCCCAGTGCAGCCGGTGTCACCAATGCAACCTGTGTCCCCAGTGCAGCCGGTATCCCCAGTGCAGCCTGTGTCCCCAGTGCAGCCGGTGTCCCCAGTGCAGTCTGTGCCCCCAGTGCAGTCTGTGTCCCCAGTGCAGCCTGTGTCAACAATGCAACCTGTGTCCCCAGTGCAGCCGGTGTCACCAATGCAACCTGTGTCCCCAGTGCAGCCTGTGTCACCAATGCAACCTGTGTCCCCAGTGCAACCTGTGTCTCCAGTGCAACCTGTGTCACCAGTGCAACCTGTGTGACCAATGCAACCTGTGTCCAAAGTGCAGCCTGTGTCACCAATGCAACCTGTGTCCCCAGTGCAGCCTGTGTCCCCAGTGCAACCTGTGTCACCATTGCAGCCTGTGTCCCCAGTGCAGCCGGTGTCACCAATGCAACCTGTGTCCCCAGTGCAGTCGGTGTGCCCAGTGCAGCCTGTGTCCCCAATGCAACCTGTGTCCCCAGTGCAGCCTGTGTCACCAATGCAACCTGTGTCCCCAGTGCAGCCGGTGTCACCAGTGCAACCTGTGTCACCAGTGCAACCTGTGTGACCAATGCAACCTGTGTCCAAAGTGCAGCCTGTGTCACCAATGCAACCTGTGTCCCCAGTGCAGCCTGTGTCCCCAGTGCAACCTGTGTCACCATTGCAGCCTGTGTCCCCAGTGCAGCCTGTGTCACCAATGCAACCTGTGTCCCCAGTGCAGCCGGTGTCATCAATGCAATCTTTGTCACCAATGCAACCTGTGTCCCCAGTGCAGCCTGTGTCACCAATGCAACCTGTGTCCCCAGTGCAGCCGGTGTCCCAATGCAACCTGTGTCCCCAGTGCAGTCTGTGTCACCAGTGCAACCTGTGTCACCAATGCAACCAGTGTCCCCAGTGCAGCCTGTGTCACCAGTGCAACCTGTGTCACCAATGCAACCTGTGTCCCCAGTGCAGCCGGTGTCACCAATGCAACCTGTGTCCCCAGTGCAGTCTGTGTCACCAGTGCAACCTGTGTCACCAATGCAACCCGTGTCCCCAGTGCAACCTGTGTCACCAGTGCAACCTGTGTCACCAATGCAGCCAGTGTCCCCAGTACAGCCAGTGTCACCAATGCAACCTCTGTCCCCAGTGCAGCCGGTGGCCCCAGTGCAGCCTGTGTCCCCAGTGCAGCCTGTGTCACCAATGCAACCTGTGTCCCCAGTGCAGCTAGTGTCACCAATGCAGCCTGTGTCACCAATGCAACCTGTGTCCCCAGTGCAACCTGTGTCCCCATTGCAGCCTGTGTCACCAATGCAACCTGTGTCCCCAGTGCAGCCGGTGTCACCAATGCAGCCTGTGTCACCAATGCAACCTGTGTCCCCAGTGTAGCCTGTGTCCCCAGTGCAGCCGGTGTCCCCAGTGCAGCCTGTGTCACCAATGCAACCTGTGTCCCCAGTGCAGCCGGTGTCATCAATGCAATCTTTGTCACCAATGCAACCTGTGTCCCCAGTGCAGCCTGCGTCACCAATGCAACCTGTGTCCCCAGTGCAGCCGGTGTCACCAGTGAAGCCTGTGTCACCAGTGCAGCCGGTGTCACCAGTGCAACCTGTGTCACCAATGCAGCCGGTGTCATCAATGCAACCTGTGTCCCCAGTGCAGCCTGTGTCACCAATTCAACCTGTGTCCCCAGTGCAGCCGGTGTCACCAATGCAACCTGTGTCCCCATTGCAGCCGGAGTCCACAGTGCAGCCTGTGTCCCCAGTGCAGCCTGTGTCACCAATGCAACCTTTGTCCCCAGTGCAGCCGGTGTCATCAATGCAATCTTTGTCACCAATGCAACCTGTGTCCCCAGTGCAGCCTGTTTCACCAATGCAACCTGTGTCCCCAGTGCAGCCGGTGTCACCAATGCAACCTGTGTCCCCAGTGCAGCCGGTGTCATCAATGCAATCTTTGTCACCAATGCAACCTGTGTCCCCAGTGCAGCCTGTGTCACCAATGCAACCTGTGTCCCCAGTGCAGCCGGTGTCCCAATGCAACCTGTGTCCCCAGTGCAGTCTTTGTCACCAGTGCAACCTGTGTCACCAATGCAACCAGTGTCCCCAGTGCAGCCTGTGTCACCAGTGCAACCTGTGTCACCAATGCAACCTGTGTCCCCAGTGCAGCCGGTGTCACCAATGCAACCTGTGTCCCCAGTGCAGTCTGTGTCACCAGTGCAACCTGTGTCACCAATGCAACCCGTGTCCCCAGTGCAACCTGTGTCACCAGTGCAACCTGTGTCACCAATGCAGCCAGTGTCCCCAGTACAGCCAGTGTCACCAATGCAACCTCTGTCCCCAGTGCAGCCGGTGGCCCCAGTGCAGCCTGTGTCCCCAGTGCAGCCTGTGTCACCAATGCAACCTGTGTCCCCAGTGCAGCTAGTGTCACCAATGCAGCCTGTGTCACCAATGCAACCTGTGTCCCCAGTGCAACCTGTGTCCCCATTGCAGCCTGTGTCACCAATGCAACCTGTGTCCCCAGTGCAGCCGGTGTCACCAATGCAGCCTGTGTCACCAATGCAACCTGTGTCCCCAGTGTAGCCTGTGTCCCCAGTGCAGCCGGTGTCCCCAGTGCAGCCTGTGTCACCAATGCAACCTGTGTCCCCAGTGCAGCCGGTGTCATCAATGCAATCTTTGTCACCAATGCAACCTGTGTCCCCAGTGCAGCCTGCGTCACCAATGCAACCTGTGTCCCCAGTGCAGCCGGTGTCACCAGTGAAGCCTGTGTCACCAGTGCAGCCGGTGTCACCAGTGCAACCTGTGTCACCAATGCAGCCGGTGTCATCAATGCAACCTGTGTCCCCAGTGCAGCCTGTGTCACCAATTCAACCTGTGTCCCCAGTGCAGCCGGTGTCACCAATGCAACCTGTGTCCCCATTGCAGCCGGAGTCCACAGTGCAGCCTGTGTCCCCAGTGCAGCCTGTGTCACCAATGCAACCTTTGTCCCCAGTGCAGCCGGTGTCATCAATGCAATCTTTGTCACCAATGCAACCTGTGTCCCCAGTGCAGCCTGTTTCACCAATGCAACCTGTGTCCCCAGTGCAGCCGGTGTCACCAATGCAACCTGTGTCCCCAGTGCAGCCTGTGTCACCAATGCAACCTGTGTCCCCAGTGCAGCCTGTGTCACCAATGCAACCTGTGTACCCAGTGCAGCCTGTGTCCCCAGTGCAGCCTGTGTCAACAGTGAAGCCTGTGTCACCAATGCAACGTGTGTCACCAGTGCAACCTGTGTGACCAATGCAGCCCGTGTCCCCAGTGCAGCCAGTGTTACCAATGCAACCTGTGTCCCCATTGCAGCCGGTGTCCCCAGTGCAGCGTTTGTCCCCAGTGCAGCCTGTGTCACCAATGCAACCTGTGTCCCCAGTGCAGCCTGTGTCCCCAGTGCAGCCTGTGTCACCAATGCAACCTGTGTCCCCAGTGCAGCCTGTGTCCCCAGTGCAGCCTGTGTCCCCAGTGCAAACTGTGTCACCAATGCAGCCTGTGTCCCCAGTGCAACCTGTGTCCCCAGTGCAGCCGGTATCCCCAGTGCAGCCTGTGTCCCCAGTGCAGCCGGTGTCCCCAGTGCAGTCTGTGCCCCCAGTGCAGTCTGTGTCCCCAGTGCAGCCTCTGTCAACAATGCAACCTGTGTCCCCAGTGCAGCCGGTGTCACCAATGCAACCTGTGTCCCCAGTGCAGCCTGTGTCACCAATGCAACCTGTGTCCCCAGTGCAACCTGTGTCTCCAGTGCAACCTGTGTCACCAGTGCAACCTGTGTGACCAATGCAACCTGTGTCCAAAGTGCAGCCTGTGTCACCAATGCAACCTGTGTCCCCAGTGCAGCCTGTGTCCCCAGTGCAACCTGTGTCACCATTGCAGCCTGTGTCCCCAGTGCAGCCGGTGTCACCAATGCAACCTGTGTCCCCAGTGCAGTCGGTGTGCCCAGTGCAGCCTGTGTCCCCAGTGCAGCCTGTGTCACCAATGCAACCTGTGTCCCCAGTGCAGCCGGTGTCACAAATGCAACCTGTGTCCCCACTGCAGCCTGTGTCCCCAGTGCAGCCGGTGTCCCCAGTGCAGCCTGTCCCCAGTGCAGCCGGTGGCCCCAGTGCAGTCTGTGTCCCCAGTGCAGCCTGTGTCACCAATGAAACCTGTGTCCCCAATGCAGCCGGTATCCCCAGTGCAGCCTGTGTCCCCAGTACAGCCGGTGTCCCCAGTGCAGTCTGTGTCCCCAGTGCAGTCTGTGTCCCCAGTGCAGCCTGTGTCACCAATGCAACCTGTGTCCCCAGTGCAGCCAGTGTCACCAATGCAACCTGTGTCCCCAGTGCAGCCTGTGTCACCAATTCAACCTGTGTCCCCAGTACAGCCGGTGTCACCAATGCAACTTGTTTACCCATTGCAGCCGGTGTCCACAGTACAGCCTGTGTCCCCAGTGCAGCCTGTGTCACCAATGCAATCTGTGTCCCCAGTGCAGCAGGTGTCATCAATGCAATCTTTGTCACCAGTGCAACCTGTGTCCCCAGTGCAGCCTGTGTCACCAATGCAACCTGTGTCCCCAATGCAGCCGGTGTCCCCAATGCAGCCGGTGTCCCCAGTGCAGTCTGTGTCCCCAGTGCAGTCTGTGTCCCCAGTGCAGCCTGTGTCACCAATGCAACCTGTGTACCCAGTGCAGCCGGTGTCACCAATGCAACCTGTGTCCCCAGTGCAGCCTGTGTCACCAATGCAACCTGTGTCCCCAGTGCAGCCTGTGTCACCAATGCAACCTGTGTCAGCAGTGCAACCTGTTTCACCAATGCAGCCTTTGTCCCCAGTGCAGCATGTGTCACCAATGCAACCTGTGTCAGCAATGCAACCTGTGTCCCCAGTGCAGCCGGTGTCACCAGTGCAACCTGTGTCCTCAGTGCAGCCTTTGTCACCAGTGCAGCCTGTGTCACCAATGCAACCTGTGTCCCCAGTGCAGCCTGTGTCTACAGTGCAACCTGTGTCACCAGTGCAACCTGTGTCACCAATGCATCCTGTGTCCCCAGTGCAGCCGGTGTCACCAATGCAACCTGTGTCCCCAGTGCAGCCTGTGTCCCCAGTGCAGCCTGTGTCACCAATGCAACCTGTGTCCCCAGTGCAGCCGGTGTCAGCAATGCAGCCTGTGTCACCAATGCAACCTGTGTCCCCAGTGCAGCCTGTGTCCCCAGTGCAGCCGGTGTCCCCAGTGCAGCCTGTGTCACCAATGCAACCTGTTTCTCCAGTGCAGCCGGTGTCACTAATGCAACCTGTGTCTTCAGTGCAGCCGGTGTCCCCAGTGCAGCCTGTGTCCCCAGTGCAGCCACTGGCCCCAGTGCAGTCTGTGTCCCCAGTGCAGCCTGTGTCACCAATTCAACCTGAGTCCCCAGTGCAGCCGGTATCCCCAGTGCAGCCTGTGTCCCCAGTGCAGTCTGTGTCCCCAGTGCAGCCTGTGTCACCAATGCAACCTGTGTCCCCAGTGCAGCCGGTGTCATCAATGCAATCTTTGTCACCAATGCAACCTGTGTCCCCAGTGCAACCTGTGTCCCCATTGCAGCCTGTGTCACCAATGCAACCTGTGTCCCCAGTGCAGCCGGTGTCACCAATGCAGCCTGTGTCACCAATGCAACCTGTGTCCCCAGTGCAGCCTGTGTCCCCAGTGCAGCCGGTGTCCCCAGTGCAGCCTGTGTCACCAATGCAACCTGTGTCCCCAGTGCAGCCGGTGTCATCAATGCAATCTTTGTCACCAATGCAACCTGTGTCCCCAGTGCAGCCTGCGTCACCAATGCAACCTGTGTCCCCAGTGCAGCCAGTGTCACCAGTGCAGCCTGTGTCACCAGTGCAGCCGGTGTCACCAGTGCAACCTGTGTCACCAATGCAGCCGGTGTCATCAATGCAACCTGTGTCCCCAGTGCAGCCTGTGTCACCAATTCAACCTGTGTCCCCAGTGCAGCCGGTGTCACCAATGCAACCTGTGTCCCCATTGCAGCCGGAGTCCACAGTGCAGCCTGTGTCCCCAGTGCAGCCTGTGTCACCAATGCAACCTTTGTCCCCAGTGCAGCCGGTGTCATCAATGCAATCTTTGTCACCAATGCAACCTGTGTCCCCAGTGCAGCCTGTTTCACCAATGCAACCTGTGTCCCCAGTGCAGCCGGTGTCACCAATGCAACCTGTGTCCCCAGTGCAGCCTGTGTCACCAATGCAACCTGTGTCCCCAGTGCAGCCTGTGTCACCAATGCAACCTGTGTACCCAGTGCAGCCTGTGTCCCCAGTGCAGCCTGTGTCAACAGTGCAGCCTGTGTCACCAATGCAATGTGTGTCACCAGTGCAACCTGTGTGACCAATGCAGCCCGTGTCCCCAGTGCAGCCAGTGTCACCAATGCAACCTGTGTCCCCATTGCAGCCGGTGTCCCCAGTGCAGCGTTTGTCCCCAGTGCAGTCTGTGTCACCAATGCAACCTGTGTCCCCAGTGCAGCCTGTGTCACCAATGCAACCTGTGTCCCCAGTGCAGCCTGTGTCCCCAGTGCAGCCTGTGTCCCCAGTGCAAACTGTGTCACCAATGCAGCCTGTGTCCCCAGTGCAGCCGGTGTCACCAATGCAACCTGTGTCCCCAGTGCAGCCGGTATCCCCAGTGCAGCCTGTGTCCCCAGTGCAGCTGGTGTCCCCAGTGCAGTCTGTGCCCCCAGTGCAGTCTGTGTCCCCAGTGCAGCCTCTGTCAACAATGCAACCTGTGTCCCCAGTGCAGCCGGTGTCACCAATGCAACCTGTGTCCCCAGTGCAGCCTGTGTCACCAATGCAACCTGTGTCCCCAGTGCAACCTGTGTCTCCAGTGCAACCTGTGTCACTAGTGCAACCTGTGTGACCAATGCAACCTGTGTCCAAAGTGGAGCCTGTGTCACCAATGCAACCTGTGTCCCCAGTGCAGCCTGTGTCCCCAGTGCAACCTGTGTCACCATTGCAGCCTGTGTCCCCAGTGCAGCCGGTGTCACCAATGCAACCTGTGTCCCCAGTGCAGTCGGTGTGCCCAGTGCAGCCTGTGTCCCCAGTGCAGCCTGTGTCACCAATGCAACCTGTGTCCCCAGTGCAGCCGGTGTCACAAATGCAACCTGTGTCCCCACTGCAGCCTGTGTCCCCAGTGCAGCCGGTGTCCCCAGTGCAGCCTGTCCCCAGTGCAGCCGGTGGCCCCAGTGCAGTCTGTGTCCCCAGTGCAGCCTGTGTCACCAATGAAACCTGTGTCCCCAATGCAGCCGGTATCCCCAGTGCAGCCTGTGTCCCCAGTACAGCCGGTGTCCCCAGTGCAGTCTGTGTCCCCAGTGCAGTCTGTGTCCCCAGTGCAGCCTGTGTCACCAATGCAACCTGTGTCCCCAGTGCATCCAGTGTCACCAATGCAACCTGTGTCCCCAGTGCAGCCTGTGTCACCAATTCAACCTGTGTCCCCAGTACAGCCGGTGTCACCAATGCAACTTGTGTACCCATTGCAGCCGGTGTCCACAGTACAGCCTGTGTCCCCAGTGCAGCCTGTGTCACCAATGCAATCTGTGTCCCCAGTGCAGCAGGTGTCATCAATGCAATCTTTGTCACCAGTGCAACCTGTGTCCCCAGTGCAGCCTGTGTCACCAATGCAACCTGTGTCCCCAATGCAGCCGGTGTCCCCAATGCAGCCAGTGTCCCCAGTGCAGTGTGTGTCCCCAGTGCAGTCTGTGTCCCCAGTGCAGCCTGTGTCACCAATGCAACCTGTGTACCCAGTGCAGCCGGTGTCACCAATGCAACCTGTGTCCCCAGTGCAGCCTGTGTCACCAATGCAACCTGTGTCCCCAGTGCAGCCTGTGTCACCAATGCAACCTGTGTCAGCAGTGCAACCTGTTTCACCAATGCAGCCTTTGTCCCCAGTGCAGCATGTGTCACCAATGCAACCTGTGTCAGCAATGCAACCTGCACTGGAGACACAGGCTGCACTGGAGACACAGGCTGCACTGGGGACACAGGTTGCATTGGTGACACAGGCTGCACTGGGGACACAGGCTGCATTGGTGACACAGGTTGCATTGGTGACACAGGTTGCACTGGGGACACAGGTTGCATTGGTGACACAGGCTGCACTGGGGACACCGGCTGCACTGAGGACACCGGTTGCATTGGTGACACCGGCTGTACTGGGGACACAGGCTGCATTGGTGACACAGGTTGCACTGGTGACACCGGCTGCACTGGTGACACAGGCTGCATTGGTGACACAGGTTGCACTGGTGACACCGGCTGCACTGTTGACACAGGCTGCACTGGTGACACCGGCTGCACTGGGGACACAGGTTGCATTGGTGACGCAGGCTGCACTGGGGACACAGGTTGCATTGGTGACAAAGATTGCATTGATGACACCGTCTGCACTGGGGACACAGGTTGCATTGGTGACACAGGCTGCACTGGGGACACCGGCTGCACTGGGGACACAGGCTGCACTGGGGACACAGGTGGCATTGGTGACACAGGCTGCATTGGTGACACCGGCTGCACTGGGGACACAGGTTGCATTGGTGACACAGGCTGCAATGGGGACACCGGCTGCGCTGGGGACACAGGCTGCACTGGGGACACAGGTTGCACTGGGGACACAGGCTGCACTGGGGACACAGGTTGCATTGGTGACAAAGATTGCATTGATGACACCGGCTGCTCAGGGGACACAGGTTGCATTGGTGACACAGGCTGCACTGGGGACACCGGCTGCGCTGGGGACACAGGCTGCATTGGTGACACAGGCTGCATTGGGGACACCAGCTGCACTGGGGACACAGGTTTCATTGGTGACACAGGCTGCACTGGGGACACAGGCTGCACTGGGGACACTGGCTGCACTGGGGACACAGGTTGCATTAGTGACACTGGCTGTACTAGGGACACAGGCTGCATTGGTGACACAGGTTGCACTGGTGACACAGGTTGCACTGGTGACACAGGCTGCACTGGTGACACAGGCTGCACTGGGGACACGGGTTGCATTGGTGACACAGGTTGCACTGGTGACACAGACTGCACTGGGGACACCGGCTGCACTGGGGACACAGGTTGCACTGGGGACACAGGTTGCATTGGTGACACAGGCTGCATTGGTGACACCAGCTGCACTGGGGACACAGGTTTCATTGGTGACACAGGCTGCACTGGGGACACAGGCTGCACTGGGGACACTGGCTGCACTGGGGACACAGGTTGCATTGATGACACTGGCTGTACTAGGGACACAGGCTGCATTGGTGACACAGGTTGCACTGGTGACACAGGTTGCACTGGTGACACAGGCTGCACTGGTGACACAGGCTGCACTGGGGACACGGGTTGCATTGGTGACACAGGTTGCACTGGTGACACAGACTGCACTGGGGACACAGGTTGCATTGGTGACACCGGCTGCACTGGGGACACAGGTTGCATTGGTGACACAGGCTGCACTGGGGACACAGGTTGCATTGGTGACAAAGATTGCATTGATGACACCGGCTGTACTGGGGACACAGGTTGCATTGGTGACACAGGCTGCACTGGGGACACAGACTGCACTGGGGACACCGGTTGCACTGGGGACACAGGCTGCACTGGGGATACCGGCTGCACTGGGGACACAGGTTGAATTGGTGACACAGGCTGCACTGGGGACACAGACTGCACTGGGGCCACCGGCTGCACTGGGGACACAGGCTGCACTGGGGACACCGGCTGCACTGAAGACACAGGTTGCATTAGTGACACCGGCTGCACTGGAGAAACAGGTTGCATTGGTGACACAGGCTGCACTGGGGACACCGGCTGCACTGGGGACACAGGCTGCACTGGGGACACAGGCTGCACTGGGGACACAGGTTGCATTGGTGACACAGGCTGCATTGGTGACACCGGCTGCACTGGGGACACAGGTTGCATTGGTGACACAGGCTGCAATGGGGACACCGGCTGCACTGGGGACACAGGTTGCATTGGTGACACCGGCTGCACTGGGGACACAGGCTGCATTGGTGACACAGGTTGCACTGGTGACACAGCTTGCACTGGAGACACAGGCTGCACTGGGGACACAGGTTGCATTGGTGACACATGCTGCACTGGGGACACAGGCTGCATTGGTGACACAGGTTGCATTGGTGACACAGGTTGCACTGGGGACACAGGTTGCATTGGTGACACAGGTTGCATTGGTGACACCGGCTGCACTGGGGACACAGGTTGCATTGGTGACACAGGCTGCACTGGGGACACCGGCTGCACTGGGGACACCGGCTGCACTGGGGACACAGGTTGCATTGGTGACACCGGCTGTACTGGGGACACAGGCTGCATTGGTGACACAGGTTGCACTGGTGACACCGACTGCACTGGTGACACAGGCTGCATTGGTGACACAGGTTGCACTGGTGACACCGGCTGCACTGTTGACACAGGCTGCACTGGTGACACCGGCTGCACTGGGGACACAGGTTGCATTGGTGACGCAGGCTGCACTGGGGACACAGGTTGCATTGGTGACAAAGATTGCATTGATGACACCGTCTGCACTGGGGACACAGGTTGCATTGGTGACACAGGCTGCACTGGGGACACCGGCTGCACTGGGGACACAGGCTGCACTGGGGACACAGGTTGCATTGGTGACACAGGCTGCATTGGTGACACCGGCTGCACTGGGGACACAGGTTTCATTGGTGACACAGGCTGCAATGGGGACACAGGCTGCACTGGGGACACCGGCTGCACTGGGGACACAGGTTGCACCTGGGACACAGGTTGCATTGGTGACGCAGGCTACACTGGGGACACAGGTTGCATTGGTGACAAAGATTGCATTGATGACACCGGCTGCACTGGGGACACAGGTTGCATTGGTGACACAGGCTGCACTGGGGACACCGGCTGCACAGGGGACACAGGCTGCACTGGGGACACAGGTTGCATTGGTGACACAGGTTGCACTGGTGACACCGGCTGCACTGGTGACACAGGCTGCACTGGTGACACCGGCTGCACTGGGGACACAGGTTGCACTGGTGACACAGGCTGCACTGGGGACACTGGTTGCATTGGTGACACAGGTTGCACTGGTGACATAGACTGCACTGGGGACACAGGTTGCATTGGTGACACCGGCTGCACTGGGGACACAGGTTGCATTGGTGACACAGGCTGCACTGGGGACACAGGTTGCATTGGTGACAAAGATTGCATTGATGACACCGGCTGCACTGGGGACACAGGTTGCATTGGTGACACAGGCTGCACTGGGGACACAGACTGCACTGCGGACACAGACTGCACTGGGGACACTGGCTGCACTGGGGACACAGGCTGCACTGGGGATACCAGCTGCACTGGGGACACAGGTTGAATTGGTGACACAGGCTGCACTGGGGACACAGACTGCACTGGGGCCACCGGCTGCACTGGGGACACAGGCTGCACTGGGGACACAGCTTCCACTGGAGACACAGGCTGCACTGGGGACACAGGTTGCCTTGGTGACAAATGCTGCACTGGGGACACAGGCTGCATTGGTGACACAGGTTGCATTGGTGACACAGGTTGCACTGGGGACACAGGTTGCATTGGTGACACAGGTTGCATTGGTGACACCGGCTGTACTGGGGACACAGGCTGCATTGGTGACACAGGTTGCACTGGTGACACAGGCTGCATTGGTGACACAGGTTGCACTGGTGACACCGGCTGCACTGGTGACACAGGCTGCACTGGTGACACCGGCTGCACTGGGGACACAGGTTGCATTGGTGACGCAGGCTACACTGGGCACACAGGTTGCATTGGTGACAAAGATTGCATTGATGACACCGGCTGCACTGGGGACACAGGTTGCATTGGTGACACAGGCTGCACTGGGGACACCGGCTGCACAGGGGACACAGGCTGCACTGGGGACACAGGTTGCATTGGTGACACAGGCTGCATTGGTGACACCGGCTGCACTGGGGACACAGGTTGCATTGGTGACACAGGCTGCAATGGGGACACAGGCTGCACTGGGGACCCCGGCTGCACTGGGGACACAGGTTGCACTGGGGACACATTGGTTGCATTGGTGACACAGGCTGCATTGGTGACACCAGCTGCACTGGGGACACAGGTTGCATTGGTGACACAGGCTGCACTGGGGACACAGGCTGCACTGGGGACACCGGCTGCACTGGGGACAGAGGTTGCATTGGTGACACTGGCTGTACTGGGGACACAGGCTGCATTGGTGACACAGGTTGCACTGGTGACACAGGTTGCACTGGTGACAAAGGCTGCACTGGGGACACGGGTTGCATTGGTGACAGAGGTTGCACTGGTGACACAGACTGCACTGGGGACACAGGTTGCATTGGTGACACCGGCTGCACTGGGGACACAGGTTGCATTGGTGACGCAGGCTGCACTGGGGACACAGGTTGCATTGGTGACAAAGATTGCATTGATGACACCGGCTGCACTGGGGACACAGGTTGCATTGGTGACACAGGCTGCACTGGGGACACAGACTGCACTGGGGACACAGACTGCACTGGGGACACCGGCTGCACTGGGGACACAGGCTGCACTGGGGATACCGGCTGCACTGGGGACACAGGTTGAATTGGTGACACAGGCTGCACTGGGGACACAGACTGCACTGGGGCCACCGGCTGCACTGGGGACACAGGCTGCACTGGGGACACAGCTTGCACTGGAGACACAGGCTGCACTTGGGACACAGGTTGCATTGGTGACACATGCTGCACTAGGGACACAGGCTGCATTGCTGACACAGGTTGCATTGGTGACACAGGCTGCACTGGGGACACAGGTTGCATTGGTGACACATGCTGCACTGGGGACACAGGCTGCATTGCTGACACAGGTTGCATTGGTGACACAGGTTGCATTGGTGACACAGGCTGCACTGGGGACACAGGCTGCACTGGGGACACCGGCTGCACTGGGGACACAGGTTGCATTGGTGACACCGGCTGCACTGGGGACACAGGCTGCATTGGTGACACAGGTTGCACTGGTGACACAGGTTGCACTGTAGACACAGGCTGCACTGGGGACACAGGTTGCATTGGTGACACAGGCTGCACTGGTGACACAGGCTGCACTGAGGACACAGGTTGCACTGGTGACACCAGCTGCACTGGGGACACAGGTTGCATTGCTGACACAGGTTGCATTGGTGACACATGCTGCACTGGGGACAAAGGCTGCATTGGTGAAACAGGTTGCACTGCTGACACAGGTTGCATTGGTGACACAGGCTGCACTGGGGACACAGGTTGCATTGGTGACACAGGCTGCACTGGGGACACAGGTTGCATTGGTGACACCGGCTGCACTGGGGACACAGGTTGCATTGGTGACACAGGCTGCACTGGGGACACAGACTGCACTGGGGACACAGACTGCACTGGGGACACCGGCTGCACTGGGGACACAGGCTGCACTGGGGATACCGGCTGCATTGGGGACACAGGTTGCATTGGTGACACAGGCTGCACTGGGGACACAGGTTGCACTGGTGACTAAGATTGCATTGATGACACCTGCTGCACTGGGGACACAGATTGCATTGGTGACACAGGCTGCACTGGGGACACAGGCTGCACTGTGGACACCGGCTGCAATGGGGACACAAGTTGCATTGGTGACACCGGCTGTACTGGGGACACAGGTTGAATTGGTGACACAGGCTGCACTGGGGACACAGGTTGCATTGGTGACACTGGCTGCACTAGGGACACAGGTTGCATTGGTGACACAGGCTGCACTGGGGACACAGACTGCACTGGGGACACAGACTGCACTGGGGACACCGGCTGCACTGGGGACACAGGCTGCACTGGGGATACCGGCTGCATTGGGGACACAGGTTTCATTGGTGACACAGGCTGCACTGGGGACACAGACTGCACTGGGGCCACCGGCTGCACTGGGGACAGGCTGCACTGGGGACACCGGCTGCACTGGGACACAGGTTGCATTGGTGACACCGGCTGCACCGGGGACACAGGCTGCAGTGGGGACACAGGTTGCATTTGTGACACCGGCTGCACTGGGGACACAGGTTGCATTGGTGACACAGGCTGCACTGGGGACACAGGCTGCACTGGGCACACCGACTGCACTGGGGACACAGGTTGCATTGGTGACACCGGCTGCACTGGGGACACAGGCTGCAATGGTGACACAGGTTGCACTGGGGACACAGGCTGCACTGGGGACACAGGTTGCATTGGTGACACAGGCTGCACTGGGGACACAGGTTGCATTGGTCACACAGGTTGCACTGGTGACACAGGTTGCACTGGTGACACAGGTTGCACTGGGGACACAGGTTGCATTGGTGACACAGGCTGCACTGGGGACACAGGTTGCATTGGTGACACCGGCTACACTGGGGACACAGGTTGCATTGGTGACACAGGCTGCACTGGGGACACAGACTGCACTGGGGACACAGACTGCACTGGGGACACCGGCTGCACTGGGGACACAGGCTGCACTGGGGATACCGGCTGCACTGGGGACACAGGTTGCATTGGTGACACCGGCTGCACTGGGGACACAGGCTGCATTGGTGACACAGTTTGCACTGGGGACACAGGCTGCACTGGGGACACAGGCTGCACTGGGGACACAGGTTGCATTGGTGACACAGGCTGCACTGGGGACACAGGTTGCATTGGTGACACAGGCTGCACTGGGGACAAAGGCTGCACTGGGGACACCGGCTGCAATGGGGACACAGTTTGCATTGGTGACACTGGCTGCACTGGGGACAAGGGCTGCATTGGTCACACAGGTTGCACTGCACTGGGACACAGGTTGCATTGGTGACAACGGCTGCACTGGGGACACAGGTTGCATTGGTGAAACAGGCTGCACTGGGGACACAGGTTGCATTGGTGACAAAGATTGCATTGATGACACCGGCTGCACTGGGGACAAAGGTTGCATTGGTGACACAGGTTGCATTGGTGACACAGGCTGCACTGGGGACACAGGCTGCACTGTGGACTCCGGCTGCAATGGGGACACAGGTTGCATTGGTGACACCGGCTGCACTGGGGACACAGGTTGAATAGGTGACACAGGCTGCACTGGGGACACAGGTTGCATTGGTGACACCGGCTGCACTGGGGACACAGGTTGAATAGGTGACACAGGCTGCACTAGGGACACAGGTTGCATTGGTGACACCGGCTGCACTGGGGACACAGGTTGCATTGGTGACACAGGCTGCACTGGGGATACAGGTTGCATTGGTGACAAAGATTGCATTAATGTCACCGGCTGCACTGGGGACACAGGTTGCATTGGTGACATAGGCTGCACTGGGGACACAGGCTGCACTGTGGACACCAGCTGCAATGGGGACACAGGTTGCATTGGTGACACCGGCTGCACTGGGGACACAGGTTGAATTGGTGACACAGGCTGCACTAGGGACACAGGTTGCATTGGTGACACCGGATGCACTGGGGACACAGGTTGCATTGGTGACACAGGCTGCACTGGGGACACAGACTGCACTGGGGACACAGGTTGCATTGGTGACACAGGCTGCACTGGTGACACAGGCTGCACTGGGGATACCGCTGCACTGGGGACACAGGTTGCATTGGTGACACAGGCTGCACTGGGGACACAGACTGCACTGGGGCCACCGGCTGCACTGGGGACACAGGCTGCACTGGGGACACCGGCTGCACTGGGGACACCGGTTGCATTGGTGACACCGGCTGCACTGGGGACACAGGTTGCATTGGTGACACAGGCTGCACTGGGGACACAGGCTGCACTGGGGACACAGACTGCACTGGGGACACCGGCTGCACTGGGGACACAGGCTGCACTGGGGATACCGGCTGCACTGGGGACACAGATTGCATTGGTGACACCAGCTGCACTATGGACACAGGCTGCATTGGTGACACAGTTTGCACTGGGGACACAGGCTGCACTGGGGACACAGGCTGCACTGGGGACACAGGTTGCATTGGTGACACAGGCTGCACTTGGGACACAGGTTGCATTGGTGACACAGGCTGCACTGGGGACAAAGGCTGCACTGGGGACACCGGCTGCAATGGGGACACAGTTTGCATTGGTGACACTGGCTGCACTGGGGACACGGGCTGCATTGGTCACACAGGTTGCACTGCACTGGGACACAGGTTGCATTGGTGACACCGGCTGCACTGGGGACACAGGTTGCATTGGTGAAACAGGCTGCACTGGGGACACAGGTTGCATTGGTGACAAAGATTGCATTGATGACACCGGCTGCACTGGGGACAAAGGTTGCATTGGTGACACAGGTTGCATTGGTGACACAGGCTGCACTGGGGACACAGGCTGCACTGTGGACTCCGGCTGCAATGGGGACACAGGTTGCATTGGTGACACCGGCTGCACTGGGGACACAGGTTGAATAGGTGACACAGGCTGCACTGGGGACACAGGTTGCATTGGTGACACCGGCTGCACTGGGGACACAGGTTGAATAGGTGACACAGGCTGCACTAGGGACACAGGTTGCATTGGTGACACCGGCTGCACTGGGGACACAGGTTGCATTGGTGACACAGGCTGCACTGGGGATACAGGTTGCATTGGTGACAAAGATTGCATTAATGTCACCGGCAGCACTGGGGACACAGGTTGCATTGGTGACATAGGCTGCACTGGGGACACAGGCTGCACTGTGGACACCAGCTGCAATGGGGACACAGGTTGCATTGGTGACACCGGCTGCACTGGGGACACAGGTTGAATTGGTGACACAGGCTGCACTGGGGACACAGGTTGCATTGGTGACACCGGCTGCACTGGGGACACAGGTTGCATTGGTGACACAGGCTGCACTGGGGACACAGACTGCACTGGGGACACAGGTTGCATTGGTGACACAGGCTGCACTGGGGACACAGGCTGCACTGGGGATACCGGCTGCACTGGGGACACAGGTTGCATTGGTGACACAGGCTGCACTGGGGACACAGACTGCACTGGGGCCACCGGCTGCACTGGGGACACAGGCTGCACTGGGGACACCGGCTGCACTGGGGACACCGGTTGCATTGGTGACACCGGCTGCACTGGGGACACAGGCTGCAGTGGGGACACAGGTTGCATTGATGTCACCGGCTGCACTGGGGACACAGGTTGCATTGGTGACACCGGCTGCACTGGGGACACAGGCTGCATTGGTGACACAGGTTGCACTGGGGACACAGGCTGCACTGGGGACACCGGCTGCACTGGGGACATAGGTTGCATTGGTGACACAGGGTGAACTGGGGACACAGGTTGCATTGGTGACACAGGCTGCACTGGGGACAAAGGCTGCACTGGGGACACCAGCTGCAATGGGGACACAGGTTGCATTGGTGACACCGGCTGCACTGGGGACACGGGCTGCATTGGTCACACAGGTTGCACTGGTGACACACGTTGCACTGGTGACACAGGCTGCACTGGGGACACAGGCTGCACTGGGGACACAGGCTGCACTGGGGACACAGGCTGAACTGGGGACAAAGGCTGCACTGGGGACACCGGCTGCAATGGGGACACAGGTTGCATTGGTGACACCGGCTGCACTGGGGACACAGGTTGCATTTTTGACACAGGCTGCACTGGGCATACAGGCTGCACTGGGGACACAGGCTGCACTGGGGACACAGGTTGCATTGGTGACACAGGTTGCACTGGGGACACAGGTTGCATTGGTGACACAGGCTGCAGTGAGGACAAAGGCTGCACTGGGTACACCGGCTGCAATGGGGACACAGGTTGCATTGGTGACACCGGTTGCACTGGGGACAGAGGCTGCACTGGGGATACCGGCTGCACTGGGGACACAGGTTGCATTGGTTACACAGGCTGCACTGGGGACAGAGGCTGCACTGGGGATACCGGCTGCACTGGGGACACAGGTTGCATTGGTTACACAGGCTGCACTTGGGACACAGACTGCACTGGGGCCACCGGCTGCACTGGGGACAAAGGCTGCACTGGGTACACCGGCTGCAATGGGGACACAGACTGCACTGGGGACACCGGCTGCACTGGGGACAGAGGCTGCACTGGGGATACCGGCTGCACTGGGGACACAGGTTGCATTGGTTACACAGGCTGCACTGGGGACACAGACTGCACTGGGGCCACCGGCTGCACTGGGGACACAGGCTGCACTGGGGACATCGGCTGCACTGGGGACACAGGTTGCATTGGTGACACCGGCTGCACTGGGGACACAGGCTGCAGTGGGGACACAGGTTGCATTGGTGACACCGGCTGCACTGAGGACACAGGCTGCACTGGGCACACCGGCTGCACTAGGGGACACAGGTTGCATTGGTGACATCGGCTGCACTGGGGACACAGGCTGCATTGGTGACACAGGTTGCACTGGGGACACAGGCTGCACTGGGGACACAGGCTGCACTGGGGACACAGGTTGCACTGGGGACACAGGCTGCATTGGGGACACAGGTTGCATTGGTGACACCGGCTGCACTGGGGACACAGGTTGCATTGGTGACACAGGCTGCACTGGGGACACAGGCTGCACTGGGGACACCGGCTGCACTGGGGACAGAGGTTGCACTGGTGACACCGGCTGCACTGGGGACACAGGCTGCACTGGGGACACGGGTTGCATTGGTGACACAGGTTGCACTGGTGACACAGGCTGCACTGAGTACACAGGTTGCACTGGTGACACCGGCTGCACTGGAGACACAGGTTGCATTGCTGACACAGGTTGCATTGGTGACACCGGCTGCACTGGGGACACAGGTTGCATTGGTGACACAGGCTGCACTGGGGATACAGGTTGCATTGGTGACAAAGATTGCATTAATGACACCGGCTGCACTGGGGACACAGGTTGCATTGGTGACATAGGCTACACTGGGCACACAGGCTGCACTGTGGACACCATCTGCAATGGGGACACAGGTTGCATTGGTGACACCGGCTGCACTGGGGACACAGGTTGAATTGGTGACACAGGCTGCACTGGGGACACAGGTTGCATTGGTGACACCGGCTGCACTGGGGACACAGGTTGCATTGGTGACACAGGCTGCACTGGGGACACAGACTGCACTGGGGACACAGGTTGCATTGGTGACACAGGCTGCACTGGGGACACAGGCTGCACTGGGGATACCGGCTGCACTGGGGACACAGGTTGCATTGGTGACACAGGCTGCACTGGGGACACAGACTGCATTGGTGACACTGGCTGCACTGGGGACACAGGCTGCAGTGGGGACACAGGTTGCATTGATGTCACCGCCTGCACTGGGGACACAGGTTGCATTGGTGACAGAGGCTGCACTGGGGACACAGGCTGCATTGGTGACACAGGTTGCACTGGGGACACAGGCTGCACTGGGGACACCGGCTGCACTGGGGACACAGGTTGCATTGGTGACACAGGCTGCACTGGGGACACAGGCTGCACTGGGCACACTGGCTGCACTGGGGACACAGGTTGCATTGGTGACACTGGCTGCACTGGGGACACAGGCTGCATTGGTGACACAGGTTGTACTGGGGACACAGGCTGCACTGGGGACACCGGCTGCACTGGGGACACAGGTTGCATTGGTGACACAGGGTGCACTGGGGACACAGGTTGCATTGGTGACACAGGCTGCACTGGGGACAAAGGCTGCACTGGGGACACCAGCTGCAATGGGGACACAGGTTGCATTGGTGACACCGGCTGCACTGGGGACACGGACTGCATTGGTCACACAGATTGCACTGGTGACACACGTTGCACTGGTGACACAGGCTGCACTGGGAACACAGGCTGCACTGGGGACACAGGCTGAACTGGGGACAAAGGCTGCACTGGGGACACCGGCTGCAATGGGGACACAGGTTGCATTGGTGACACCGGCTGCACTGGGGACACAGGTTGCATTGTTGACACAGGCTGCACTGGGCATACAGGCTGCACTGGGGACACAGACTGCACTGGGGACACAGGTTGCATTGGTGACAAAGGTTGCACTGGGGACACAGGTTGCATTGGTGACACAGGCTGCAGTGAGGACAAAGGCTGCACTGGGTACATCGGCTGCAATGGGGACACAGGTTGCATTGGTGACACCGGTTGCACTGGGGACACGGGCTGCATTGGTCACACAGGTTGCACTGGTGACACAGGTTGCACTGGTGACACAGGCTGCATTGGGGACACAGGTTGCATTGGTGACACAGACTGCACTGGGGATACAGATTGCATTGGTGACACAGGTTGCACTGGTGACACAGGCTGCACTGGGGACACAGGTTGCATTGGTTACACAGGCTGCACTGGGCACACAGGCTGCACTGGGGACACAGGTTGCATTGGTGACACAGGCTGCACTGGGGACAAAGGCTGCACTGGGGACACCGGCTGTAATGGGGACACAGGTTGCATTGGTGACACCGGCTGCACTGAGGACACGGGCTGCATTGGTCACACAGGTTGCACTGGTGACACAGGCTGCACTGGGGACACAGGCTGCACTGGGGACACAGGTTGCATTGGTGATACAGGCTGCACTGGGGACACAGGTTGCATTGGTGACACAGGCTGCACTGGGGACAAAGGCTGCACTGGGGACAAAGGCTGCACTGGGGACACCGGCTGCAATGGGGACACAGGTTGCATTGGTGACACCGGTTGCACTGGGGACATGGGCTGCATTGGTCACACAGGTTGAACTGGTGACACAGGTTGCATTGGTGACACAGGCTGCACTGGGGACACAGGTTGCATTGGTGCCACAGACTGCACTGGGGACACAGATTGCATTGGTGACACAGGTTGCACTGGAGACACAGGCTGCACTGGGGACACAGGTTGCATTGGTGACACAGGCTGCACTGGGGACACAGGTTGCATTGGTGACACAGGCTGCACTGGGCACACAGGCTGCACTGGGAACACAGGCTGCACTGGGGACACAGGCTGCACTGGGGACACAGATTGCATTGGTGACAAAGGTTGCACTGGGGACACAGGTTGCATTGGTGACACAGGTTGCACTGGGGACACAGGTTGCACTGGGGACACAGGTTGCACTGGTGGACAAGGGCAGGCTGCATTTTTGGGCATGGATAAAGTTGTTGTTAATATTTATTTTCATAACTTAATTCTGCATAAAACATTTAAGTGTAATTTCATGAGATAAGTTATGACGGCGTGTTTGGGGGCAGAATTAGGGGTGGGGCGTGGTAGGGGTTGGGTGGGGCAACAGATGGCGAGTAACCCTTGAGGCCTGGCTAGTAGCTCAGGACTTGAAATTTTGAGCCCTGTATATACAAATGTTTTACCTTTAATTTCCATTTAAAACTGAATGGGTTGTTTTACAAGGTGATCGTTTACATATACTCAAGTAACCAACTGCAACTCTCTGTCTAGAATTCCTGGAAGTTCAGCTAGAACTTTGCCTTTCTGGTGGTCTTCCAAACAACGTGGGAGGTTAAGGTAGACCCTCACAAGCCGCTCGAAGACTTGCAACGGGCAGCTTTGCAGGTATGATGAGCCAATATCTATACCAGATTCATATGTCGATGTCATAGACTCCCATTGCTTCCTCCATCAACACACAGTGCTGACAGGGGAATCCGTCCTGCCAAGCAATTGTCTTCTCTCGGCTGGGAGGGAGGACTAGGGGCTGGCAGGCAGGAGAAGACAGTGATTATTGCTAAATGCTATAGCAGCCGTTAGCGATAATTAGAAGAGAATTCGGCAGGCTGGTTGTACCCAAGTTGATCGATCGATCAACTTGGTACATTCGGGCCGCCCATTCGAATCTCGTCCAGTCCCTGCGTAACCGGCCAGGATTAAAACAGTCTATGGCCTGCCTAAGACTAAAGCCCTGTAAACACAATTAGAAAATCGTATGAAAAATTCCGCTTTCCAACCGATCGTACGATAATCGGATTAGTACAGAACTTTTGAGAGCCGATCATGACAGTTCATCTGATATTATCCGATTGGACATGCATGAAAAAATTTTGTTGTATGATACCAGATCGGCCGATTTTCGTTAAATAGGTAGAGTTGTCGCTCAAAAATACCTTTTTTTTTCAGGATGAATTGGGCTTTCTTTAGGTAGTGAAGGATAATGGATATCTCCTGATTTTTTTGGGGGGGCCTAAATATTAAAAAAATATATATACAGAATATATATTTTATTAACTTTAAGCATGGAACTTCCGCTTTTCGGAATCCCCCCCCCTCCGGTGTCACATTTGGCAGGGGGGAAGGGGGAGCAGATACCTGTCTAATACAGGTATTTTGCTCCCACTTCCGGGCATAGATACCCACGCCACCCATGGGTATCTATGCCACTCCCCCCCCCCCCCCTCTGTCTTCTGGGAGACGCACAGTTCCCAGGAGACAGCAGGGACCAGTGGGAACGCGCAGTGCGAGTCGCGCATGCGCAGCAGGGAACCAGGAGGTGAAGCCGCAAGGCTTCACTTCCTGATTCCCTTACCAAAGATGGCGGCGGCAGCACCCGAGAGCCGAGGGACAGATCGACTTCGGGTGCCAGCATCGTGGGCACCCTGGACAGGTGAGTGTCCTTATCTTAAAATTCAGCAGCTGCAGTATTTGTAGCTGCTGACTTAAAAAAAGCGTCGGAACTCCGCTTTAACTAATGGCTAAATGATGGCAGTTGTGGACTGTCTGTATTCCCCATGATGCTCAGCCAGCCATGCTTTATAGGAAAAAGTAATCCAAAATAGTGACAATGGTTATCTAGCATTGTATTGTAGGAAAAACAATGTGTCACTGAATATTGAAGTGCAGCATTATTTTTCTTTGGTGTTTGTGTGTTTTTAATGCTCACAGCTTAGTTCCTTTTATGCAAAGTAAAACCTAACTAGAGAGTTTATTCACTATCGCACAAATTCAAGCAATTTGCAGATAAAAAGATAGAGCACTTAAAGGGGTTGTAAACCCTCGTGTTTTTTTACCTTAATCCTTTGCTTTAAGGTGAAAAAACATCTGGCAGTCACCAGCCCCCCAGCCCCCCCATTTGACTTACCTGAGCCCCGTATTTCCCTCGGCGGAGACCCGTTCTCCCTCTCTCCACGGGGTCCCGGCTCTTGATTTGATAGATTGATAGCAGTGCAGCCATTGGCTCCCGCTGCTGTCAATCAAATCCAGCGGGCTGAGTCCGGCATTCGTGTATATGGACGCAAATGCTGGACTCAGGAGCGCGCCCGCAAGGTAACCCCCCCCGGGAAAGCGCTTCTCTTAGGGGGTTATCTGATGCGGGGAGGAGCCGCGAAGAGGACGCTCAGAGCCACTCTGTGCAAAATGAGCTGCACAGTGGAGGTAAGTATGATATGTTTGTTATTTAAAAAAAATAAAAAAATGAGGGTTTACAACCCCTTTAGCTTGGGCTTAGGACTGAATATGGAATAGAATCCCAGAATATGGCCATGCCCCACCTACACTTCTTATCCTTCTAATCCTTCACTTTGGGTCACCTTGGCCAGGTGGTTCCCAGCCGTTCAATTACTAGGCCGCACCATGGTGAGAGTCCATTTACTATAAAGTTTCATCTAAATCGGCTAGTTTTTACTTAGAATGACCCTGGCTAATCCTGGGTCACTTCTATGAAAGTGTGGTTTAATGGATCAATACATTGAATTTTTCAAAATTTGTGTGCGGCCCCAGAAATATAGCTGCACTGGGACTGAACTATGACTATATACAAAAGTTAATAATAGTTTAAAATATTTTACAGCATTTCGGTTAATAATGTGCCCATCAAACGCAGCGACTGTGCTATCAATTGCAGCCAGTGTGCCCATCAAATGCTGCCACTGTGGCAAATGCTGCCAGTGTGCCCATCAAATGCTGCCAGTGTACCAAATTCTACATACAACGCCAACCCCCCCCCCCCCCCCCCCCCCGTCGCTCGCCTGTAATAGGACCTACAGATAGATAGACACTGGGTGGGAGAGGTAGACTGACAGATAGATATTGGGTGAAAGGGGGAGAATGAATGAGATGGTTAGATAGATAGATAGATAGATAGATAGATAGATAGATAGATAGATAGATAGATAGATAGATAGATAGATAGATAGATAGATAGATAGATGTCACCAGGCTGGGCAAAGCTATAGATGTAATAAAAAAAAATATATTCAGCAAAGACCCCTAAAGTTAACTATATAAAATGAATTAAATATAGTTGCAAGCTGAACACTACAAGGCCAATACACATACCTCAATACAAATTCAAAGCATAACAGTGCAGTGCAAAACCAATCAATAATAACTAGTTAAAAAGTCAATTTCTCCAAGAAAGTACATAATTGCAGGAATCAACAGGATGTCTGCCACTGTGAGGATGTATGTCCAAACAGGCATGCAAGTGTCAGAGTAAGACAAGCACCTCCACCAAAGACATTAGCAAAGAAGGTGAGCAGCTGCTACTGTCTTTGGTGGAGGTGCTTGTCTCACTCTGACACTTGCATATTAGATAGACAGACAGACACTGCGGGGGGGAGGGGGAGGAGGAGATAGATAGACAGTTGATAAATGAGGACTTACATATCTCTGAGGCTCCTTCCTGTGCAGGCTGCAATCCGTGGCTAATGACAGCTGTCCTGTCACCTCCTCTGCCTCCTTCCGTCCATACACTGGTTGGCTGGGTAGGATGTCTTCTCTTGGTATGACTGTGTAGTCACACAGCAGTAGAGGAGCCCCCTCCCCATGCTTCCTTCCTCTGCTCGGGCGCACTGGGAGATGAAAGTGGAAGTGACATCAGAACTCGAATGTCACTCAATGCATCGGCCATAGTTATGCATACAATATGCATAGTAATGCGGAAGCTACTCGGCGCAATGGATCGCGCCACAAGGCGGGTTAAAAGCCCGCAAATGAAGCGCTGCGTCTGCAATCTCGTGATTGCATAGACGTGGCGCTTCCCATAGTGCACTGCGTCCGGCGCTCGGACACAGTGCACTTAAGGACCTTTTTTTCAATTTTTTTTTTTTGGTGACTACGGGGGGGGGGGGGGGCGGCGTCCCCTATGGACGGGCCGCCACTGATTGTTGGTGAGCAATATGTGACTAATAGGGGACATTACCCAGTCATAATAACAGATCCAAATGTTAAAAGGTTTATATTAGCTCATGAGATAATGATACTAAGAAAAGATGCTTTTCTGAAAGTTATTATGAGCGAGTCACCAAGACAGGGCTTAAACTACCTTTAATGTGGCTTTGTTACTCTCCAAAGCGTAATGCAGCGTACTGTGAACCATGCTGGTTGTTTGCAGACCGTAAAAAAGTAGGATTTGAACCTGCATGGGCAAAAGGGATCCAGAAGTGGCAGAGGCTGTCTGCTAAAATTCAGATCCATGAGTCTTCACAAACTCACATGGAAGCATGTGTACTCTATGATCAGTGAAGGCATAATAAAACAATTGATGAGGAAAATGAAAAACAAATTTGACGAGAAAAAAACTTTTAGAGGCAGGTCCTACAAAGAATTGTTAATGTAACATTAATGCCCCGTACACACGGTCGGATTTTCCGATGGAAAATGTCCGATCGGAGCGTGTTGTCGGAAATTCCGACCGTGTGTGGGCTCCATCGGACATTTTCCATCGGATTTTCCGACACACAAAGTTGGAGAGCAGGAGATAAAATTTTCCGACAACAAAATCCGTTGTCGGAAATTCCGATCGTGTGTACACAAATCCGACGGACAAAGTGCCACGCATGCTCAGAATAAATAAAGAGATGAAAGCTATTGGCCACTGCCCCATTTATAGTCCTGACGTACGTGTTTAACGTCACCGCGTTTAGAACGATCGGATTTTCCGACAACTTTGTGCGACCGTGTGTAGACAAAACAAGTTTGAGCCAACATCCGTCGGAAAAAATCCTAGGATTTTGTTGTCGGAATGTCCGAACAAAGTCCGACCGTGTGTACGCCCTATAACAATGGCAATAGCTAATCTAGCCATTCGTGGTCACAGGGAGCGCCTGGGAGAGGTTAACAATGGAAACTTTCTCTCCATTAGGGATGAGCCGAACACCCCCCAGTTCGGTTCGTACCAGAACCTGCGAACGGACCGAAAATTTGCACGAACGTTAGAACCCCATTGACGTCTATGGGACTCGAACGTTCGAAATCAAAAGTGCTCATTTTAAAGGCTAATTTGCATGGTATTGTCCTAAAAATGGTTTGGGGACCCGGGTCCTACCCCAGGGGACATGTATCAATGCAAAAAAAACTTTTGAAAACGGCCGTTTTTTCGGGAGCAGTGAGTTTAATGATGCTTAAAGTAAAAAAAAAAAAAGTCAAATATTCCTTTAAATATCATACCTGGGGGGTGTCTATAGTATGCCTGTAAAGTGACGCGTGTTTCCCGTGTTTAGAACAGTCCCTGCACCAAATGTCATTTTTAAAGGAAAAAATCTCATTTAAAACTGCTTGCGGGTTTAATGTAATGTCGAGTCCTGGCAATATGGATGAAAATCAGTGAGACAAACGGCATGGGTACCCCCCAGTCCATTACCAGGCCCTTTGGGCCTTGTATGGATATTAAGGGGAACCCCGCACCCAAATTAAAATAAGGAAAGGTGTGGGGCCACCAGGCGCTATATACTCTGAACAGCAGTATACAGGCGGTGCAAACAAGACAGGGACTGTAGGTTTGTTGTTAAGTAGAATCTCTTTGTAATTTTGAACGGGTACATTTTTAACGTGTTTAGCTCCAGCCAAAAAATCTTTTTTAAGCTTTTTGGAAAACATAGGGAAGGGTTATCACCCCTGTGACATTTGTTTTGCTGTCTTTACTCCTCTTCAGAAGATTTCACCTCACTTTTTGTCCCAATGACAAATGTTTTTTGAAAATTTGGGTTTTTTTGTGGAACAAGGATTGGAAAGCATCAGTGGAAAGGAGAAATGTTTTTCCCATATTAACCCTTACAGGAGAGAATTTCCCTTCCTAGGGGTAGATTTCATCTCACTTCCTGTTGTCTCCTTCCGTTTGCAAGTAGGAGTCGTTTGTAAGTTAGATGTTTGAAAGTAGGGGCCTGCCCTATATACTCAGCAGAAATTTGGGCCTTAGGTGTTGTTGTGGCCACCACACTGTAAGCCCTCACAGGGCCCTGCTGTGAAATATTAGATCAAGAATTGTAATTACATGCCCTTGTTGAACAGGGGCAGAAAAACTGGGCCTTTGGTGGTGGTGGTGCTGGTGCCACAACACTGTAAGTCCTCACTCGCTCTTGGTGGGTGCAGAAATGGGCCCTGCTGTGAAATATTAGATCAAGAATTGTAATTACATGCCCCTGTTGAACAAGGGCAGAAAAATTGGGCCTTTGGTGGTGGTGGTGCTGGTGCCACAACACTGTAAGTCCTCACTCGCTCTTGGTGGGTGCAGAAATGGGCCCTGCTGTGAAATATTAGATCAAGAATTGTAATTACATGCCCCTGTTGAACAAGGGCAGAAAAATTGGGCCTTTGGTGGTGGTGGTGGTGCTGGTGCCACAACACTGTAATAGGGTGTACACACGGTCGGACTTTGTTCGGACATTCCGACAACAAAATCCTAGGATTTTTTCCGACGGATGTTGGCTCAAACTTGTTTTGCCTACACACGGTCGCACAAAGTTGTCGGAATTTCCGATCGCCAACCACGCGGTCACGTACACCACGTACAACGAGACTAGAAAAGGCCGGTTCAGAACCAAGTGTGGCACCCTTTGGGCTCCTTTTGCTAATCTCGTGTTAGTAAAAGTTTGGTGAGAGACGATTCGCGCTTTTTCAGACTCGTGGCTTTCAGATCGTTTTCTGCCGTTCAGTTTGTGCTTGTGGGTTTGTATCTGCTCTTCAGTGCGTGCAGCAAGTTCCGCGTGACCTTAGGTAGTCATTGTATTCTTGTTCGTTCGTTACTGTTTTTCAGGTCGCTCTTCACAGGCCTTGCTGTTCTTCAGTGCGTTCTGTTACTTCGTTCTGAGCAGCCGACCGTTTTCTAGCCATGTTTCGTATGCGTACTCCTCGTAGAGTTCGTGCTGTGCGGGGGCTTGGTGTTGGGGTCCTGACCTTGACACAAGTCCAGTCCATGAACAGGGTGGGGAGGAGTTCATGGACCAAGAATTGGTTGCTTCAGCGTGACCAGTTCTCTCATATGCCTTTGCTCCGTGAGATCCGTGAGAATAATCCTGATGATTTCAGGAACTTTCTCAGGATGACGGACCCCGTGTTTCACCGTTTGTTGGCTTCGCTGACCCCCTATATCAGCAGGCAGGATACCTGCATGAGGCAAGCCATCACTCCGGAGCAGAGGTTGGTCGCTACCCTGCGGTATTTGGCCACAGGGAGAAGTCTGCAGGACTTAAAGTTCTCGACAGGCATCTCCCCCCAGGCTCTGGGTATCATTATCCCAGAGACCTGTTCTGCCATCATACAGGTCCTACAGAAGGAGTATATGAAGGTAAGATTTTTATCCTTTTATATCACATTTTATTGTATTGAATGTTTGCTAATATATTGTATTTCTTTCCTCATTCCCTAATTACCATGATTGGAATATGCTGTGAATGTCCCCTTTGTCCTCATGCATGCTGGATTTTTATGTAATTATTATTTTAGGTCCTGCATACATATTTGCCCTTCACTAACCTCCCCAGCATGGTGTCTCCTGCCCTATATTCAAATGTGTACAGTGTGTATTTATATCTTTGTATTCAGACACTTCTTACCTGTCCAGTGGTCTGCCAATAGTGTAACCAAGGAGGGGCTGTTCCAAGTAATACCCATTATTTAGGCATTCATCTCTCAATGAAGTGAAGAGGGTTACCTGTCCAAGATTTCCACACACCCCCTATAATGTTAGAAATGGCCCATGAGAGGGGGGGAGGGAGAATATGATAGGTGTACCTTATACTTTGGTGTTGTTAAATTCCCCTTAATAAATGCTATCTGGAGGTTGCCCCATAATGTTTGTGTCTAATCTGCTTGCAATGTTTCAGACTAAAAATAGTAATGTTTATTCTTTTTTCCTCAACAGTTTCCTTCCACGCCACAGGAATGGCAGACTGTGGCCTCCCACTTTGCCGAGCGGTGGGACTTTCCTAACTGCGGAGGACCAATTGATGGGAAACACGTCCACATCGTCCCACCACCCAACTCGGGGTCGTACTATTATAATTACAAGGGGTTTAATAGTATAGTGATGTTGGCGGTGGTGTCGGCTAATTATGACTTCTTATATGTGGACGTGGGGAAGAATGGCCGGATGTCCGATGGTGGAGTCATCGCCCAGACGGAGTTTTACAGTTATCTCCAGAATGGCAGCTTGGACTTGCCAGCTCCAGAGGACAATGTGGAAGGACTCCCATTTGTGTTCGTTGCTGATGAAGCATTTGCGCTGGGGGACCACCTGATGCGGCCATTCCCAATGAGGACCCTCACCCCGGAACAGAGGGTTTTTAATTACCGGCTGGCCAGAGCCCGAAGAGTGGTGGAGAACACATTTGGAATCCTGGCCAGCCGGTTCTGCCTATTTCTGACACCTATCCATATGGCGGAGTATAAACTGAACCATATAATACTTGCGTGCTGTGTTCTCCATAACTTTTTATGGAAACATTCGGCCAACTATGCTGGCTCAGTTGGGCCTGAGGCCGGAATCCTACATCAAACCACACTGACGGCGCTTGAAAGTGGCCGTCCTGGCTTGCCCTCCCTGAGTGCCCGTGATGTCTGGTTACGCTACCTGGAGTTCTTTGCGGGTAGGGGGGCTATCAATATGCCAGACAATATGTGAAGCCTTTTTATAATAAAAAAAAAATAAAATTCTTTGTGGACATTTGCTGCTTGTGTTTGTTTTTAGCTGACCCTGACATAAATGTTTTGAGTGCAGAAAATGTCATGATTGGGTAACCTTATACAAAGCACTGTTGGCTGGTATTTCCTAAATGCAAAAACACATTTCACTACAAGTGCACTTGCAACTGCACTGAAACTGCACTTGTAGTGCAAAGAGGATTTGCCCTTAGGAAATAACCCCCATTTTTGCATAAAACAGCTATTACATCACCCCAAAAGTGTTGTAGTGTTGAGACAATAATCCACACATTCTTGAGTAAGCCACTTTTTTATACCTGCACAATCACATGTGCATTTACTAAAGGTTTTTAAAACAAACCAATATGTTTGTTGTATAACAATTTTTGCAGTAGCATTAGCAAAATTCGAAATGTCCATTTCAGATAAAACAGGCCTGTGTAAAACCAACAAGAAAGCAAAAAAAACTTGAACTTACAAAGTTCACATTAGGTAAAACCTGAAGGCTATATCAGACATCAGTATTTAGGAACTGGGTTTGATATAGCGTTCAGATGGGGGGAAATCACCCCTGGAAAAGCCAAATTTGGAAGATGCACACAAATTTACGAATGTCAACATGTGCTATCTGCCATCAGGGGGGATCAAGGGATGTGTTTTGGGGGAGCAAGCCCTTCCTCAACACGACTTTATAATTGAGGAAGGGGTTGCACCCCCAAAACGCATCCATTGATCTCCCGTGATGGCAGATAGCACATGTTGGCACACTGTGTGCATCCTCCAAATTTGGCTTTTCAAAACATTGCAAAAAAATTTAAAAGATTGGACCACAATAAAACAAGTGATTTTGTGGGGTTTTAAATTCGCCCCAAAACATCAATGATGTTATTATTTTTTTTAATAACATTATTGATTTTTTGCTGGATGTTTTGCAGTTCGGCATTACACCCCATGATCTCCCCGATCAGGATCTGGGCACTTTCTGAAGTAAAACGTTCTCTATCCCCCACATCACGATCACCTAAAAAGAGAGAAAGAAAAAAAAAACAGGTCTCAAAAATCTGCCACCATCCATCTCTTTTACCTGAGTCTGTGGTCGCAGACACTCACCTGTTGTGGTGCCAATCTCCACCACATCTTCTTCTCCCTCCTGCTCTTCTTCGTTTGGGGGTATTTCACCTTCTTCCATAGGTGGGGGGTCTGTGGTCTCCTCGGATGAGGGGTGTCCTCCGAGTCTTTTCTCCCCTATGTAAAACAAAAATGGTATAATTAGCACACAGATATTTGATGGCAGAACTAGAAATAGGAAACATTGCTTGGAAGTGGGGTACAATTGTCTATTTTAGCCGAGTTTCAAGATGTAATTTTATTATTGCCCTTTGTCAAGCTGCAATACTTTACCTGTTTTGTACAAGCTTCACAGATGTAGCCCCCCCTATAGTATACACTGGAGCACCTGTGTGGCCCCCCTAATAAAAATGGTGTTCTGGGGTCCCACACTAGTGCTCCAGTGTCCAGATGTGAAAACAGCTGCTCAGTGTCCTCTCCTTACACACAATCTAGTTGGCATTTCATTCTAGTAACAAACCCATCTACACAAACAAATATTTGGCATCCAAGTAGGCCCAAAAAAAATGTGGGAAAATGCATATGGCCTAAACAATGGTGTTTTAGAGGCCGAAAGAAAAATGTTTGATACGAACGAATAATGGGCCCATTAACATTAAAGTTGTCCTTTTAAACGTTACAATTAATAAAAGCATATGTAGCAGCACGAACGCAATAAAGACAGAAAGAATAGGAACACAGCACAACTACTTACTTTTTTGCAGCACTCTCCGGATCTTTCGGTACTGCTCTGGCTCTCTTAACTTCAGGTCCGACCACCACTTCCTGAGCTGATCTTTCGATCGTCGTACCCCGAAATTCCTGTGAAGGCTTTTGATCACTTTCGCCATGATCTTGGCCTTTCTGATGTTGGGGTTGGGGTAAGGCCCATACTTCCCGTCATAGTCGGACTTCCTCATGATGTCGACCATCTCCAACATCTCCCCAAAGGACATATTTGTGGCCTTAAAACGTCTCCTTCTGGATCGGGACGTGTCCGGATCCGGGCTTTCCTCCTCCTCGTTGCTATAATTAGCACACACCTGCTCTAACTCCGCCATCATGCTCTTCACCCACTGCGCCGAACGAAAAGGGGTGGGGAATAGACTAGAAAGAACGTCAGGGGTGGGCGGAGTTACACGCATGCGCAGTGTGTATAAAGCGTAACACGCGTGCGTATTACGTACGATCTGTGAGCGGAGGAAGGAGCATTGGACGCGCTGATCGTAAGAACGAAGGTAAGAGACAAACTTGTGCCTATACTGCTTCTAGATTGAGGCCTATATTGTAACAAGATTAGGAGAGTTTTGTCTGACATTAGGCTTTGTCTTGTGTTGTGTCTTGCAGTGAACATGGATATGCTACTCAAAGATAATGACTTCATGTCAGTATTCCTAGAGATGCTAAGGGAGCTGCCCTGTCTGTGGGAGATTAAACACCCCCATTTCAAGAACCAAGCAAAGAGGAAGGCAGCACTGGAGCAATTGTGTGAAATTGTGAAGCAGGTGATCCCCACGGCAGACATCAACTATTTAAAGATATTAATTGGTTGCCTGAGGAGCACATATCTAAGGGAGCGCAAGAAAGTCCTGGATTCACAGAGATCCGGAGTAGCAGATGACATATAAGTCCCCAGGATGTTGTACTACGACAGGCTGCACTTTCTGGCAGGCCAGACTGAACCCAGGCCATCCCTCTCCAGTCTTCCTTCCACGCTTCCTTCCCCCCCGGCTGAGGCTTCTGACGCCCAACCTGGGCCTTCCAGGCCACATGTGGAGGAGCCCAGATTGAGCCAGGTATAGCATTCCTCTAAATATTTCTGCTTGTCCAATCAATGATGTTAACTAGATGTTAGTTGGGAGTACTAATTTAGGATTGGGATTGATGATGCAAAACATTACAACCATGTCCCTTTTTCATACACAGGGAAGTCTCAGCCAGGAGGTGGCCGAGCTGGCTGGCTGATCTGCAGGTCCCTCCACCCCCACTGGAAAGAGAAAGTGGCAGTAGGAGGAGTGCCCTAGAGGAGGCTGCTATAGGATTCTTTTGGAGGGTCCTGGGAGCACCCCACACCATGGAGGAGAACATTGCTGCCTTCATTGCATATAAAATGCAGAGGATGGAGGAGGGCCAACAAGTCATGTGTGAGGCCCTCATATTGGAGGCTCTTGAGAAAGGTATGAGGGGCCAAATGACACCTCAGACACACCTTTGTGATGGTCCTCCTCCTCCTCCTGCAGGTCCTCCTCCTCCTCCTCCCTCTCCTCCAGGTCCCCACAGTCCTCCTCCAGGTCCTCCCAGTCCTCCTCCTCCTCCAGGTCCTACTCCTCCTCCTGCCACATCTCCAACTGCACAGCCACAGCCCGGAAGGAAGCGTGGAAGGAAGACCAGACAGTGATTGCCCTGGGTTCAGTCTGGTCGGCCAAAAAATGCAGCCTCTTGTGGTACCACAGCCTGGGGACACAGATGTCATCTGCTGCTTTCCGGATCTCTGAGAATTCTGGACCAGACTGCCCTCCCTTACATATGGACTCCTCAGGCCACCAATTTTGATGTTCAAGAATTGATGTCTGCCGTGGGGGTCCCAGGCTTCGCTATGTTCTCCTGTTGATCCAGTCTTGCCTTCCTCTTTGTTTGGTTCTGATCCCTTAATAAAGGATTTTTGTTTTGAATTATACTCTCCTATGTGTTTTACTTCAAAAAGGACAGTTGGTTTGTGAGGATTCAGGTACATTTCAAATATACAATGTGAAATGAACACCAACACCAAACAATCTCCTGGAGATTAAATAATACAAGATATCAATGGTGTTGGGGTAACTTGACACACAAAACACACACAAAAATATTCTGGAGTAAAAATAAAAATAACATTGAACAAAGATCAGCCTTGGAAAAAATCCAAACATTAAAGTGGGGTTCCACCCAAAAAACAAAAATACCTGGAAAAATTCTAAAAAACAAAACAAAAAAACATTTGGATATTTTTTTTTTCACTTACCTCTAAAATGCCTGTTGCTAGGTGGTCCCTCGTAGTCTGCCTGTTCCTTTACCTGGGCTGGTGACATCACTTCCCCCCAGGCACAGGAAGGGCTCCGCTCTGCTCCCTCCCTCCTGTCAATCATCTGGGACCCATTACAGGTCCCAGGTGATTAAGCGGCCAATCACGGCGCGCGGCGCCGCTCGTGCATGCGCAGTGGGTGCCAGGCTGTGAAGCTACAGCCCGGCGCCCACAGTTGAAATGCCGGCGCCGACCAGCGGAGGGGGGGGGACGAGCGGGGCTTCGATCCCCCGCATCGCTGGACCCAGGGACAGGTAAGTGTCCAATTAAAAGTCAGCAGCTGCAGTATTTGTAGCTGCTGACTTTTATTTTTTTTTTTTTTGACGGCCCCCCTGGGTGGAACTCCTCTTTAAAGAAAAAAAAAGGCTGAAAATCCAAAAAAAAAAAAAATATATATAAAACTGTCAGATGTGACGACTAATAACAATATATTCAGGGAATCCCACTAAAAACACAAAAATAAAACTTTGTGAGAAGTGTGTGTGAATATGAGCAGCAAAACGACTTAATTCTTGTCACATTATAAAGAAGAAGAGAGTGCGCTGTATTAAACCATTTTTAACATTGCAGCGTGACGAAAGTGCTGTATCCATTGCGAACGCTAAGTTTACCAGAATGAGCTGTCCCGTCTCGGAATTTCTTCTGAGCATGCGTGGCACTTTGTGCATCGGAACAGGCCACACACGGTCGGAATTGACGTGATCAGATTTTGTTGTCGGAAAATTTTATCTCCTGCTGTCCAACTTTGTGTGTCGGAAAATCCGATGGAAAATGTCCGATGGAGCCCACACACGGTCGGCATTTCCGACAACACGCTCCGATCGGACATTTTCCATCGGAAAATCCGACCGTGTGTACGGGGCATTAGTCCTCACTCGCTCTTGGTGGGTGCAGAAATGGGCCCTGCTGTGAAATATTAGATCAAGAATTGTAATTACATGCCCCTGTTGAACAGGGGCTGAAAAATTAGGCCTTAGGCACTGGTGCTGGTGCCACAACACTGCAAAACCTCACAGACACTCTAGTTGGAACGCAGGAACGAGCCCTGCTGCAAAGTATTGCATCAAAAATTGTAATTACAAGCCCCTGTTAAACAAGGGCTGAAAAATTGGGCCTTGGGCACTGGTGCTGGTGCCACAACACTGCAACCCCTCACAGACACTCTAGTTGGAATGCAGGAACGAGCCCTGCTGCAAAGTATTGCATCAAAAATTGTAATTACACGCCCCTGTT
Organism: Lithobates septentrionalis; assembly: GCA_037952835.1. Lineage (NCBI taxonomy): Eukaryota > Metazoa > Chordata > Amphibia > Anura > Ranidae > Lithobates > Lithobates septentrionalis. Next base: position 931,363 of record JBBDGP010000141.1, on the reverse strand, counting down.
AAACAGGGGCAGAAAAATTGGGCCTTAGGCACTGGTGCTGGTGCCACAACACTGCAACCCCTCACAGATACTCTAGTTGGAATGCTGAAATGAGCCCTGCTGCAAAGTATTGCATCAAAAATTGTAATTACACGCCCCTGTTAAACAAGGGCTGAAAAATTGGGCCTTAGGCACTGGTGCTGGTGCCACAACACTGCAACCCCTCACAGACACTCTAGTTGGAACGCAGGAACGAGCCCTGCTGCAAAGTATTGCATCAAAAATTGTAATTACACGCCCCTTTTAAACAGGGGCAGAAAAATTGGGCCTTAGGCACTGGTGCTGGTGCCACAACACTGCAACCCCTCACAGATACTCTAGTTGGAATGCTGAAATGAGCCCTGCTGCAAAGTATTGCATCAAAAATTGTAATTACACGCCCCTGTTAAACAGGGGCTGACAAATTGTGCCTTAGGCACTGGTGGTGGCGCCCAGAACCAAAAATGTTCTTACAAGCTATCAGCGTGATCATTGAGGAGGAAGAGGATAATTACTCAGGCTAGTCACTCAGCATCAGCATAGGCAGTCTTTGAAGGGATCTGAGATTTAAAAAAAAATTATTCGGTTACATCAGCATCAGGTGCTTGGTAGCTGGTGGTGATCCAAGACTGATTCATTTTTATGAACGTCAGTCGATCGACCGAGTCGGTGGACAGATGCACCCTGTGATCGGTTACCATGCCTCCAGCAGCACTGAATGTGCGTTCCGAAAGAACGCTGGATGCAGGACAGGCCAGTAGCTCAATTGCATACTGTGCAAGCTCTGGCCAGTGATCCATCCTCAAGACCCAGTAACCCAGAGGATTTTCGGTGGGAAAGGTGTCCAAGTCTGATCTTGCCCCTAGGTATTCCTGCACCATGTAAAATAGACGCTGGCGATGGCTGCTGGAACCGATCATACCTTGGGGCTGCGGACCAAAAAATTGTCTGAAAGCATCGGTCAGACGGCCACCTTCTCCACCGCTCCTTCTTTGACTGACCGAAGCCTCAGCAACACGTTGTCCAGAAACAGGAGTTTGTAACCTCCCAGTCTCTGGGAACGCGTTGCACAGACCTTTCTGCAAGGCCTCCCGAAGATGTTTCATCCTCTGCTCCCTCTGCGATGGCAAGATAAGGTCCGCAACCTTACCCTTGTAACGTGGATCAAGGAGGGTTGCCAGCCAGTATTGGTCCTTCTCCTTGATACCACGAATACGAGGATCCTTACGCAGGCTTTGCAGGATCAGGGAGGCCATGCAGCGTAGGTTTGCTGAGGCATTCGGTCCGGAGTCCTCTGGGTCACTAAGGACGACATGGTCCGCAGCCACCTCCTCCCAGCCACGTACAAGTCCATGTGTTTCTTGGGACTGATCCCTTAAAGACTGCTGCTGATGCTGAGTGCCAGGCTCCACCTCCATACTGACACAATCTTCCTCCTCCACCTCCTCCTCCTCCTCGTCCTCTTCCTGTGTGATCGGCGGGCACGCAGGAACACTGTCTGGATAAAGGGGGCCTTGAGAGCTAAGGAAGTCCTCCTCTTCCTGCCTCTGTTCTGCCTCAAGTGCCCTGTCCATTATTCCACGCAGCGTGTGCTCCAACAGGTGGACAAGGGGGACAGTATCACTGATGCATGCACTGTCACTGCTCACCATCCTCGTGGCCTCCTCAAATGGTGACAGGACAGTGCATGCATCCCTGATCATGGCCCACTGGCGTGGGGAAAAAAAACCAAGCTCCCCTGACCCTGTCCTGGTGCCATAGTCGCACAGGTACTCATTGATGGCCCTCTGCTGCGTGTGCAGCCGCTGCAGCATGGCCAACGTTGAGTTCCACCTGGTGGGCATGTCACAGATTAGGCGGTTCTTGGGCAGGTTAAACTCCTTTTGGAGGTCCGTCAGCCGAGCACTGGCATTATATGACTGGCGGAAATGCACACAGACTTTCCTGGCCTGCCTCAGGACATCCTGTAAGCCCGGGTACCTGCCCAAGAACCGCTGCACCACCAAGTTAAGGACGTGAGCCAAACAGGGCACATGGGTCATTTGTCCCTGTCGGAGGGCAGAGAGGAGGTTGGTGCCATTGTCGCAAACCACCATTCCTGCCTTAAGTTGGTGGGGCGTCAACCACCTCTGAACCTGCCCCTGCAGAGCTGACAGAACCTCTGCCCCAGTGTGGCTCCTGTCCCCCAAGCACACCAGCTCAAGCACCGCATGGCATCTTTTGGCCTGCGTACTTGCGTAGCCCCTTGAACGACTACGGAGCACCGCTGGTTCCGAGGAAGAGGCCATGGAGGAAGAAGAAGAGGAGGGGGTGGAGGAGAGAGGTGTGTCACAATCATTAGCATTTTGGAGGCGTGGCGGCGGAACAACCTCCAACACTACTGCACCTTGTCCTGCATCCTTCCCAGCTGCCAGCAGATTCACCCAATGCGCCGTGAAACTTAGGTAACGTCCCTGTCCATGCCTGCTGGACCATGAGTCAGCGGTAATATGCACCTTACCGCTGACCGCCCTGTCCAGCGAGGCATGGACATTGCCTTCCACATGCCGGTAGAGAGCCGGAATCGCCTTCCGTGAGAAAAAGTGGCGTTTGGGTACCTGCCACTGAGGAACCGCACATTCCACAAACTCACGGAAGGGGGCAGAGTCTACCAACTGAAAAGGCAGCAGTTGAAGTGCTAGCAATTTTGGCAAGCTAGCATTCAACCGCTGGGCATGTGGATGGCTGGGAGCAAACTTCTTTCGGCGGTGCAGCGGCTGGGGCAGGGAAATTTGCCTGGTACAATCTGACGTCGATGTACCAAAAGCAGATTGCCCACAAGTACTTGGCTGTGACACACCTAATTCTACACCTTCATTCCTCTCAGTGCAGGTCTCAGAGAGGACTGAAGGTCTAGTGGGGTTGGAAATCTCAGCTGATGAGGAGCAAGGAGATGTCCTCTTTGTTCTTTGGTGTGGGTCTTTTAGATACGCTTGCCAACGAACTGCATGGCAGGTCAACATATGTCTGGTCAAGCATGTGGTACCCAAGCGGGAAATGTTTTGGCCACGTGAGATACGCTTGAGACATATGTTGCAAATAGCAGCGGTGCGATCTGATGCACTAGTCTCAAAAAAGGCCCACACCAAAGAACTTTTTGAATAACGCGCAGAGACTGCAGCGCCCTGCACATGTGGAGCTTTGGGGTGTGATGCAGTCAATGTGCTGCCCTTAGGCTGGCCCCTGGAGGGCATCCTGCTTCGTTGGTGATGTGCCGCCTCCTCCTCCTCCTCCTCCTCTCTCCTATCAGGCACCCACGTTGAGTCAGTGACCTCATCATCCCCTCCCTCCTCATCACTGGAGCAAACCTGGCAGTATGCTGCAGCAGGGGGAGCATGACTGCCAGATTGCTATCCTTCTTGGGCACCCCCTCTGTCCGTGCTCATGTTACTGCCTTCATCGAGCTCAGTATCATCATCAAGCCAAGCGTGTCCCATGGCCACGTGCTGATGAGGATGCACCGTCTCCACGACCAGCACTAGACACAGAGCCTGCTTGCCCTCTCTTATTGGCTTGTGACTGTCTGCCTCTCCTTCTTGGCCTTCCAGACATACTAATGGCCTGTAGCTGCACTAAGCTGGGATATATATATATATATATATATATATATATATATATGTATATATATATGTATATATATATATGTACTAATACTGCAGCTAGCAAAATCAACTGCCTGCCTGTAGTATGAGAACACCACCAACCTTCTACAGGTAGCTTTAGCTGAACACTTTGAGCAGGACGCACTGCACTAAATGTAAATAGTCTAGCTGCCTGACCGTGGTACTAATAGGATCAAAAGAACACCAGTAATTTTCTTCAGGTAGCTTTATATACTGTAACAAGACAAGCCTGCCTGTCAGTAGGAAGATAACAGGAACGGATCTAGCTGAACACTGTGAGCAGGACGCACTGCACTAAATGTAAATAGTCTACCTGCCTGACCGTGGTACTAATAGGATCAAAAGAACACCAGTAATTTTCTTCAGGTAGCTTTATATACTGTAACAAGACAAGCCTGCCTGTCAGTAGGAAGATAACAGGAACGGATCTAGCTGAACACTGTGAGCAGGACGCACTGCACTAAATGTAAATAGTCTAGCTGCCTGACCGTGGTACTAATAGGATCAAAAGAACACCAGTAATTTTCTTCAGGTAGCTTTATATACTGTAACAAGACAAGCCTGCCTGTCAGTAGGAAGATAACAAGAACGGATCTAGCCGAACACTGTGAGCAGGACGCACTGCACTAAATGTAAATAGTCTAGCTGCCTGACCGTGGTACTAATAGGATCAAAAGAACACCAGTAATTTTCTTCAGGTAGCTTTATATACTGTAACAAGACAAGCCTGCCTGTCAGTAGGAAGATAACAGGAACGGATCTAGCTGAACACTGTGAGCAGGACGCACTGCACTAAATGTAAATAGTCTAGAAGATAACAGGAACAGATCTAGCTAAACTGAATACAGTGTATATATATATATGCAACACCTGGGATGCATATATATACACAATACACTTTAAGTGCAGCTAACTCACTGACTGTCCTGCCTAATCTAGCTAACTCAAATGAAATGACACTGTCTCTCTCTCTCTCTATCTCTCAGCACACCGGAACACACTGCACAGGGCCGCCGTGCAGGCGGCCTTATATAGTGTGGGGCGTGTACTAAATCCCCTGAGCCATAACTGGCCAAAGCCTCCTTGGCTTTGGCCAATTACGGCTCTCTGTTCAGGCGGCGCTGTGATTGGCCAAGCATGCGGGTCATAGTGCATGCCTGGCCAATCATCAGCAAGCAATGCACTGCGATGCCGCAGTGAATTATGGGCCGTGACGCGCCACACGAATTTGGCGCGAACGGCCCATATCGTTCGCAATTCGGCGAACGACCGAACAGTCGATGTTCGAGTCGAACATGGGTTCGACTCGAACACGAAGCTCATCCCTATTCTTTGGTGTGGGTCTTTTAGATACGCTTGCCAACAAACTGCATGGCAGGTCAACATATGTCTGGTCAAGCATGTGGTACCCAAGCGGGAGATGTTTTGGCCACGCGAGATACGCTTGAGACATATGTTGCAAATAGCAGCGGTGCGATCTGATGCACTCGTCTCAAAAAAGGCCCACACCAAAGAACTTTTTGAATAACGCGCAGAGACTGCAGCGCCCTGCACATGTGGAGCTTTGGGGTGTGATGCAGTCAATGTGCTGCCCTTAGGCTGGCCCCTGGAGGGCATTATGCCTCGTTGGTGATGTGCCGCCTCCTCCTCCTCCTCTCTCCTATCAGGCACCCACGTTGAGTCAGTGACCTCATCATCCCCTCCCTCCTCATCACTGGAGCAAACCTGGCAGTATGCTGCAGCAGGGGGAGCATGACTGCCAGATTGCTGTCCTTCTTGGGCACCCCCTCTGTCCGTGCTCATGTTACTGCCTTCATCGAGCTCAGTATCATCATCAGAGCCTTCCAAACGCTGGGCATCCTCCTGGAGCATGTACCCAACACTGTGGTCAAACAGTTTGAGGGACTCCTCAGGAGGACATGGTGGGGCTAGGGAAGGAGTCACTGATGACATTGAGCCAAGGGAAGAGGCCGCTGCTTTGCCAGACAAAGTACCCTGGGCATGGGTGAGAGAGGATGAGGAGGATGAGGACGGCTTGGTCATCCACTCGACCAAGTCTTCCGCATGTTGCGGCTCAACACGGCCAGCTGCCGAAAAAAAGCCCAAGCGTGTCCCACGGCCACGTGCTGATGAGGATGCACCGTCTCCACGACCAGCACTAGGCACAGAGCCTGCTTGCCCTCTTTTATTGGCTTGTGACTGTCTGCCTCTCCTTCTTGGCCTTCCAGACATATTAATGGCCTGTAGCAGCACTAAGCTGGGATATATATATATATATATATATATATATATATATATATATATATATATATATGTACTGATACTGCAGCTAGCAAAATCAACTGCCTGCCTGTAGTATGAGAACACCACCAACCTTCTACAGGTAGCTTTAGCTGAACACTGTGAGGTGGACGCACCCCACTAACTTGTAGGTTTAGCTGAACACTGTGAGCAGGACGCACTGCACTAACTGTAAATAGTCTAGCTGCCTGACTGTGGTACTAATAGGATCAAAAGAACACCAGTAATTTTCTTCAGGTAGCTGTATATACTGTAACAAGACAAGCCTGCCTGTCAGTAAGAAGATAACAGGAACAGATCTAGCTGAACACTGTGAGCAGGACGCACCCCACTAACTTGTAGGTTTAGCTGAACACTGTGAGGTGGATGCACCCCACTAACTTGTAGGTTTAGCTGAACACTGTGAGCAGGACACACCCCACTAACTTGTAGGTTTAGCTGAACACTGTGAGCAGGATGCACCCCACTAACTTGTAGGTTTAGCTGAACACTGTGAGCAGGACGCACTGCACTAACTGTAAATCGTCTAGCTGCCTGACTGTGGTACTAATAGGATCAAAAGAACACCAGTAATTTTCTTCAGGTAGCTGTATATACTGTAACAAGACAAGCCTGCCTGTCAGTAAGAAGATAACAGGAACGGATCTAGCTGAACACTGTGAGCAGGACACACCCCACTAACTTGTAGGTTTAGCTGAACACTGTGAGGTGGACGCACCACACTAACCTGTAGGTTTAGCTGAACACTGTGAGCAGGACGCACCCCACTAACTTGTAGGTTTAGCTGAACACTGTGAGCAGGACGCACCCCACTAACTTGTAGGTTTAGCTGAACACTGTGAGCAGGACGCACTGCACTAACTGTAAATAGTCTAGCTGCCTGACTGTGGTACTAATAGGATCAAAAGAACACCAGTAATTTTCTTCAGGTAGCTGTATATACTGTAACAAGGCAAGCCTGCCTGTCAGTAAGAAGATAACAGGAACGGATCTAGCTAAACACTGTGAGCAGGACGCACTGCACTAACTGTAAATAGTCTAGCTGCCTGACTGTGGTACTAATAGGATCAAAAGAACACCAGCAATTTTCTTCAGGTAGCTGTATATACTGTAACAAGACAAGCCTGCCTGTCAGTAAGAAGATAACAGGAACGGATCTAGCTGAACACTGTGAGCAGTACGCACCCCACTAACTTGTAGGTTTAGCTGAACACTGTGAGGTGGACGCACCACACTAACCTGTAGGTTTAGCTGAACACTGTGAGCAGGACGCACCCCACTAACTTGTAGCTTTAGCTGAACACTGTGAGCAGGACGCACCCCACTAACTTGTAGGTTTAGCTGAACACTGTGAGCAGGACGCACTGCACTAACTGTAAATAGTCTAGCTGCCTGACTGTGGTACTAATAGGATCAAAAGAACACCAGTAATTTTCTTCAGGTAGCTGTATATACTGTAACAAGACAAGCCTGCCTGTCAGTAAGAAGATAACAGGAACAGATCTAGCTGAACACTGTGAGCAGGACGCACCCCACTAACTTGTAGGTTTAGCTGAACACTGTGAGGTGGATGCACCCCACTAACTTGTAGGTTTAGCTGAACACTGTGAGCAGGACACACCCCACTAACTTGTAGGTTTAGCTGAACACTGTGAGCAGGATGCACCCCACTAACTTGTAGGTTTAGCTGAACACTGTGAGCAGGACGCACTGCACTAACTGTAAATCGTCTAGCTGCCTGACTGTGGTACTAATAGGATCAAAAGAACACCAGTAATTTTCTTCAGGTAGCTGTATATACTGTAACAAGACAAGCCTGCCTGTCAGTAAGAAGATAACAGGAACGGATCTAGCTGAACACTGTGAGCAGGACACACCCCACTAACTTGTAGGTTTAGCTGAACACTGTGAGGTGGACGCACCACACTAACCTGTAGGTTTAGCTGAACACTGTGAGCAGGACGCACCCCACTAACTTGTAGGTTTAGCTGAACACTGTGAGCAGGACGCACCCCACTAACTTGTAGGTTTAGCTGAACACTGTGAGCAGGACGCACTGCACTAACTGTAAATAGTCTAGCTGCCTGACTGTGGTACTAATAGGATCAAAAGAACACCAGTAATTTTCTTCAGGTAGCTGTATATACTGTAACAAGGCAAGCCTGCCTGTCAGTAAGAAGATAACAGGAACGGATCTAGCTAAACACTGTGAGCAGGACGCACTGCACTAACTGTAAATAGTCTAGCTGCCTGACTGTGGTACTAATAGGATCAAAAGAACACCAGCAATTTTCTTCAGGTAGCTGTATATACTGTAACAAGACAAGCCTGCCTGTCAGTAAGAAGATAACAGGAACGGATCTAGCTGAACACTGTGAGCAGTACGCACCCCACTAACTTGTAGGTTTAGCTGAACACTGTGAGGTGGACGCACCACACTAACCTGTAGGTTTAGCTGAACACTGTGAGCAGGACGCACCCCACTAACTTGTAGCTTTAGCTGAACACTGTGAGCAGGACGCACCCCACTAACTTGTAGGTTTAGCTGAACACTGTGAGCAGGACGCACTGCACTAACTGTAAATAGTCTAGCTGCCTGACTGTGGTACTAATAGGATCAAAAGAACACCAGTAATTTTCTTCAGGTAGCTGTATATACTGTAACAAGACAAGCCTGCCTGTCAGTAAGAAGATAACAGGAACAGATCTAGCTGAACACTGTGAGCAGGACGCACCCCACTAACTTGTAGGTTTAGCTGAACACTGTGAGGTGGATGCACCCCACTAACTTGTAGGTTTAGCTGAACACTGTGAGCAGGACACACCCCACTAACTTGTAGGTTTAGCTGAACACTGTGAGCAGGATGCACCCCACTAACTTGTAGGTTTAGCTGAACACTGTGAGCAGGACGCACTGCACTAACTGTAAATCGTCTAGCTGCCTGACTGTGGTACTAATAGGATCAAAAGAACACCAGTAATTTTCTTCAGGTAGCTGTATATACTGTAACAAGACAAGCCTGCCTGTCAGTAAGAAGATAACAGGAACGGATCTAGCTGAACACTGTGAGCAGGACACACCCCACTAACTTGTAGGTTTAGCTGAACACTGTGAGGTGGACGCACCACACTAACCTGTAGGTTTAGCTGAACACTGTGAGCAGGACGCACCCCACTAACTTGTAGGTTTAGCTGAACACTGTGAGCAGGACGCACCCCACTAACTTGTAGGTTTAGCTGAACACTGTGAGCAGGACGCACTGCACTAACTGTAAATAGTCTAGCTGCCTGACTGTGGTACTAATAGGATCAAAAGAACACCAGTAATTTTCTTCAGGTAGCTGTATATACTGTAACAAGGCAAGCCTGCCTGTCAGTAAGAAGATAACAGGAACGGATCTAGCTAAACACTGTGAGCAGGACGCACTGCACTAACTGTAAATAGTCTAGCTGCCTGACTGTGGTACCAATAGGATCAAAAGAACACCAGCAATTTTCTTCAGGTAGCTGTATATACTGTAACAAGACAAGCCTGCCTCTCAGTAAGAAGATAACAGGAACGGATCTAGCTGAACACTGTGAGCAGGACACACCCCACTAACTTGTAGGTTTAGCTGAACACTGTGAGGTGGACGCACCACACTAACCTGTAGGTTTAGCTGAACACTGTGAGCAGGACGCACCCCACTAACTTGTAGGTTTAGCTGAACACTGTGAGCAGGACGCACCCCACTAACTTGTAGGTTTAGCTGAACACTGTGAGCAGGACGCACTGCACTAACTGTAAATAGTCTAGCTGCCTGACTGTGGTACTAATAGGATCAAAAGAACACCAGTAATTTTCTTCAGGTAGCTGTATATACTGTAACAAGGCAAGCCTGCCTGTCAGTAAGAAGATAACAGGAACGGATCTAGCTAAACACTGTGAGCAGGACGCACTGCACTAACTGTAAATAGTCTAGCTGCCTGACTGTGGTACTAATAGGATCAAAAGAACACCAGCAATTTTCTTCAGGTAGCTGTATATACTGTAACAAGACAAGCCTGCCTGTCAGTAAGAAGATAACAGGAACGGATCTAGCTGAACACTGTGAGCAGTACGCACCCCACTAACTTGTAGGTTTAGCTGAACACTGTGAGGTGGACGCACCACACTAACCTGTAGGTTTAGCTGAACACTGTGAGCAGGACGCACCCCACTAACTTGTAGGTTTAGCTGAACACTGTGAGCAGGACGCACCCCACTAACTTGTAGGTTTAGCTGAACTCTGTGAGCAGGACGCACTGCACTAACTGTAAATAGTCTAGCTGCCTGACTGTGGTACTAATAGGATCAAAAGAACACCAGTAATTTTCTTCAGGTAGCTGTATATACTGTAACAAGGCAAGCCTGCCTGTCAGTAAGAAGATAACAGGAACGGATCTAGCCGAACACTGTGAGCAGGACGCACTGCACTAACTGTAAATAGTCTAGCTGCCTGACTGTGGTACTAATAGGATCAAAAGAACACCAGCAATTTTCTTCAGGTAGCTGTATATACTGTAACAAGACAAGCCTGCCTGTCAGTAAGAAGATAACAGGAACGGATCTAGCTGAACACTGTGAGCAGGATGCACCCCACTAACTTGTAGGTTTAGCTGAACACTGTGAGGTGGACACACCCCACTAACTTGTAGGTTTAGCTGAACACTTTGAGCAGGACACACCCCACTAACTTGTAGGTTTAGCTGAACACTGTGAGCAGGATGCACCCCACTAACTTGTAGGTTTAGCTGAACACTGTGAGCAGGACGCACTGCACTAACTGTAAATAGTCTAGCTGCCTGACTGTGGTACTAATAGGATCAAAAGAACACTAGTAATTTTCTTCAGGTAGCTGTATATACTGTAACAAGACAAGCCTGCCTGTCAGTAAGAAGATAACAGGAACGGATCTAGCTGAACACTGTGAGCAGGACGCACCCCACTAACTTGTAGGTTTAGCTGAACACTGTGAGGTGGACGCACCACACTAACTTGTAGGTTTAGCTGAACACTGTGAGCAGGACGCACCCCACTAACTTGTAGGTTTAGCTGAACACTGTGAGCAGGACGCACTGCACTAACTGTAAATAGTCTAGCTGCCTGACTGTGGTACTAATAGGATCAAAATAACACCAGTAATTTTCTTCAGGTAGCTGTATATACTGTAACAAGGCAAGCCTGCCTGTCAGTAAGAAGATAACAGGAACGGATCTAGCTAAACACTGTGAGCAGGACGCACTGCACTAACTGTAAATAGTCTAGCTGCCTGACTGTGGTACTAATAGGATCAAAAGAACACCAGCAATTTTCTTCAGGTAGCTGTATATACTGTAACAAGACAAGCCTGCCTGTCAGTAAGAAGATAACAGGAACGGATCTAGCTGATCACTGTGAGCAGGACGCACTGCACTAACCGTAAATAGTCTAGCTACCTGACTGTGGTACTAATAGGATCAAAAGAACACCAGTAATTTTCTTCAGGTAGCTGTAAATACTGTAACAAGACAAGCCTGCCTGTCAGTAGGAAGATAACAGGAACGGATCTAGCTAAACTGAATACAGTGTATATATATATATATATGCAACACCTGGGATGCATATATATGCACAATACACTTTAAGTGCAGCTAACTGACTGACTGTTCTGCCTAATCTATCTAACTCAAATCAAATGTCACTGTCTCTCTCTCTCAATGAACGCCGGAACACACACTACACAGGGCCGCCGTGCAGGCGGCCTTATATAGTGTGGGGCGTGTACTAAATCCCCTGAGCCATAATTGGCCAAAGCCTCCTTGGCTTTGGCCAATTACGGCTCTCTGTTCAGACGGCGCTGTGATTGGCCAAGCATGCGGGTCATAGTGCATGCTTGGCCAATCATCAGCCAGCAATGCACTGCGATGCCGCAGTGAATTATGGGCCGTGACGCGCCACATGAATTTGGCGCGAACGGCCCATATCGTTCGCAATTCGGCGAACAGACGATGTTCGAGTCGAACATGGGTTCGACTCGAACACGAAGCTCATCCCTACTCTCCATCATAGACAGGGCCGGACTGGCCTACCGGGATACCTTGAAATCTCCCGATAGGCCGGCTGCCTGGCTGCCCCTGGGGCGCTGTGAGGGCAGCAGCGCCTGAAAAAATATGGCTGTGGGGCCGGCCAACATGCAACTGCGCACACGCCAGCTGTTCCGAAGCTAACCGTGCTTGGGAAAGCCAGTACACGCTCGGCAATTTTCGGAAAAGCGGGCGAATGCGCAGTGACACGATGGCGCTGAGCGTCGCCATTTTTAAAAGTAAAGCGCTCAGTGAGGTCTCGTCTGGTGGCGTGTGCCTCTTTCTACATCCCCCCCACAGCCTCTGACCTCTTGTTCGCCCCTCCCCCTGCAGCCTCTGACCTCCTGTTCCCCCCCCTGCAGCCTCTAAGATCGCCCTCCCCCCCCCGCAGCCTCTGACCTCCTGTCCAACCCCCCCGCAGCCTCTGACCTGTCCACCCCCCCACAGCCTCTGACCTCCTGTCCACCCCCCCCCCCCGCAGCCTCTGGCCTCCTGTTTCCCCCCCTGCAGCCTCTGACCTCCTGTCCGCCTCCCCTGCAGCCTCTGACCTCCTGTTTCCCCCACTGCAGCCTCTAACCTCCTGTTTCCCCCCCTGCAGCCTCTAACCTCCTGTCCGCCCCCCCCGCTGCCTCTGACCTCCCGTTTCCCCCCCCCTGCAGCCTCTGACCTCCTGTCCGCTCCCCCTGCAGCCTCTGACCTCCTGTTTCCCCCACTGCCGCCTCTAACCTCCTGTTTCCCCCCCTGCAGCCTCTAACCTCCTGTCCGCCCCCCGTACAGCCTCTAACCTACTGTTTCCCCCCCCTGCAGCCTCTAACCTAATGTCCGCCCCCCCCGCTGCCTCTGACCTCCCGTTTCCCCCCCCCTGCAGCCTCTGACCTCCTGTCCGCTCCCCCTGCAGCCTCTGACCTCCTGTTTCCCCCACTGCCGCCTCTAACCTCCTGTTTCCCCCCCTGCAGCCTCTAACCTCCTGTCCGCCCCCCGTACAGCCTCTGACCTCCTGTTCCCCCCCTGCAGCCTCTAAGATCGCCCCCCGCAGCCTCTGACCTCCTGTCCACCCCCCCGCAGCCTCTGGCCTCCTGTTTCCCCCCCTGCAGCCTCTGACCTCCTGTCCGCCCCCCCTGCAGCCTCTGACCTCCTGTTTCCCCCACTGCAGCCTCTAACCTCCTGTTTCCCCCCCCCTGCAGCCTCTAACCTCCTGTCCGCCCCCCCCGCTGCCTCTGACCTCCCGTTTCCCCCCCCTGCAGCCTCTGACCTCCTGTCCGCCCCCCCTGCAGCCTCTGACCTCCTGTTTCCCCCACTGCAGCCTCAAACCTCCTGTTTCCCCCCCCCTGCAGCCTCTAACCTCCTGTCCGCTCCCCCTGCAGCCTCTGACCTCCTGTTCCCCCCCCCTGCAGCCTCTAACCTCCTGTCAACCCCCCCCCCCGCAGCCTCTGACCTCCTGTTTCCCCCCCTGCAGCCTCTAACCTCCTGTCCGCCCCCCCTTGCAGCCTCTGACCTCCTGTTTCCCCCCTGCAGCCTCTAACCTCATGTCCACCCCCCCACTGCCTCTGACCTCCCGTTTCCCCCCCTGCAGCCTTTAACCTCCTGTCCGCCCCCCCTTGCAGCCTCTGACCCCCTGTTTCCCCCCCCCTGCAGCCTCTAACCTCCTGTACACCCCCACGCAGCCTCTGACCTCCTGTTCCCCCCTTGCAGCCTCTAACCTCCTGTCCGCCCCCCCTGCAGCCTCTGATCTCCTGTTTCCCCCCCCTGCAGCCTCTAACCTCCTGTCCGTCCCCCCTTGCAGCCTCTGACCTCCTGTTTCCCCCCCCTGCAGCCTCTAACCTCCTGTCTACCCCCCCCTCCCGCAGCTTCTGACCTCCTGTTCCCCCCCTGCAGCCTCTAACCTCCTGTCCACCCCCCCGCTGCCTCTGACCTCCTGTTTCCCCCCCTGCAGCCTCTAACCTCCTGTCCGCCCCCCCCCTTGCAGCCTCTGACCTCCTGTTTCCCCCCCCTGCAGCCTCTAACCTCCTGTCCACCCCCCCCCCCCCGCAGCTTCTGACCTCCTGTTCCCCCCCTGCAGCCTCTAACCTCCTGTCCGCCCCCCTGCAGCCTCTGACCTCCTGTCCACCCCCCGCAGCCTCTGACCTGTCCACCCCCTGCAGCCTCTGACCTCCTGTCCACCCCCCGCAGCCTCTGACCTCCTGTCTACCCCCCCCCCCCCCGCAGCCTCTGACCTCCTGTTTCCCCCCTGCAGCCTCTAACCTCCTGTCTGCCCCCCCTGCAGCCTCTGACCTCCTGTTTCCCCCCCTGCAGCCTCTAACCTCCTGTCCGCCCCCCCTGCAGCCTCTAACCACCTGTCCGCCCCCCTCCAGACTCTGACCTCCTGTTTCCCCCCCTGCAGCCTCTAACCTCCTGTCCGCCCCCCTGCAGCCTCTGACATCCTGTTTCCCCCCCTGCAGCCTCTAACCTCCTGTCCGCCCCCCCTCCAGCCTCTGACCTCCTGTTTCCCCCCCTGCAGCCTCTAACCTCCTGTCCGCCCCCCTGCAGCCTCTGACCTCCTGTCCACCCCCCCGCAGCCTCTGACCTCCTGTCCACCCCCTGCAGCCTTTAACCTCCCGTCCACCCCCCCACAGCCTCCGACCTCCTGTCCACCCCCCCGCAGCCTCCGACCTCCTGTTTCCCCCCCCTGCAGCCTCTAACCGCCTGTCTGTCCCCCTGCAGCCTCTGACATCCTGTTTCCCCCCCTGCAGCTTCTAACCTCCTGTCCGCCCCCCCTCCAGCCTCTGACCTCCTGTTTCCCCCCCTGCAGCCTCTAACCTCCTGTCCGCCCCCCCGTAGTCTCTGACCTCCTATCATCCCCTCCACAGCCTCTGACCTCCCCTGTCGTCCCCTCCGCAGCCTCTGACCTCCCCTGTCGTCCCCTCCGCAGCCTCTGACCTCTCCTGTCGTCCCCTCCGCAGCCTCTGACCTCCCCTGTCATCCCCTCCGAAGCCTCTGACCTCCCTTGTCGTCCCCTCCACAGCCTCTGACCTCCTGTTGTCCCCTCCGCAGCCTCTGACCTCCCCTGTCTTCCCCTCCGCAGCCTCTGACCTCCCCTGTCTTCCCCTCCGCAGCCTCTGACCTCCCCTGTTGTCCCCTCCGCAGCCTCTGACCTCCCCTGTACCATCCGCAGCCTCTGACCTCCTGTCGTCCCCTCCGCAGCCTCTGACCTCCCCTGTCGTCCCCTCCGCAGCCTCTGACCTCCCCTGTACCATCCGCAGCCTCAGACCTCCTGTCGTCCCCTCCGCAGCTTCTGACCTCCCCTGTCATCCCCTCCGCAGCCTCTGACCTCCCCTGTCACCCCCTCCGCAGCCTCTGACCTCCCCTGTACCATCTGCAGCCTCTGACCATCTCTTGTCTTATATCACGTCTGTAGTCTGGAGAGGAGTCAAGAGTGGGAGTGCCGCAGGGATGGGGATCATGGGAGAAGTCAGACATGTATGGACTGTGGAGAGGAAACTATGGGATAAAACTAGAGCCACCAAGCTGGAGCCGACTGACGGAGCCCTGCATGGTGCACCTGAGAGGAGGTCAATGACAGCGCCGCCAGGTCAGCCTGAGAGGGGGGGGGTCAATACAATATTGTAAGGGGGCACTGATATAAAGGTTTCCCCCACATTCCCAGAGTTCCCCTTTACATCATAGTCTGCAGGATTCCACCTTACAGTGCAAGGGGGAACTCTGATGTAAAGGGCAATGCTGCAGACCCTGATGTAAGGGTAAACTCTGATGTAAAGGGGAATGCAGTGGACTCTGATATAAGTAGGGTCTCTGGTCACCAGTGCCCCCCTTTTATATCAGAGTTCCCGCTTAGATCATGATCTGCAATGTTCCCCTTTATGTCAGAGTTCCCTTGCACTGTAAAGGAGAATCCTCCTGATATATGGGGGAACTCTGTGCTGGGTTATATTAATCTGCCATTTTGGGCACTTTTTTTGCAATGTCAGTAAAAAATGTGCCAGTAAATGCCATGATTTTTGCCAGTAAAAAATTGGTGCTGTTTGTAAATGCCATGTCTCTCTTATCTATATATAATACACTCTTCAAATGTGCTTTAAAATGCATGGTTTTCCCTTTTGTGAACAACAAAATAATGACGTTATGCGGTTGGGCTGGTATAAAAATGCTATGGGGCTGGTATGAAATTATTTCCAGGGCTGGTTTTTGTTCCCAGTCCGGCCCTGATCATAGAGCTACTTGCAGAATATGACCCAATTTTAAAGGAACTTCTCCAGTTACCCCAAGGCACATTTAAATATTTGAGCCCCAAAATACAAAATGAGTTACCGTATATACTCAAGTATAAGTCGAATTTTTCAGCCCATTTTTTTCAGCCCACTTTAAAAATCTAAGTAATGGAGGAGAAAAGGGGGTGGGGTCGTGCCGCTGGGTTCGCCGACGCCGTCACTAGTTTGCTGGGACCATGGGTTTCCCCAGCAACCAGTGACGCTGCATGCATGCGCCCGCCCCCTGCTCCTCACCGCAGAAGAAGATGAGCTCGCACTCAGCTCGCACTCACTGGCCGCGAGTAGGGGTGTGATGTCCCATGCGCGCCCGTCCCCCTGCTACCCGCGGTTCCTGGGCTTAGGCTCGTGCAGCTTCCGTAATCCGCCCCTCCTGCATTCAAGGTATGTGGGCCAACTTAATGGCTGGGCATATTTTATTTTGTTAAAGGTCACGCTGATGGGCACCTTTTTTATGTTAAGGAGCACTCTGATGGACAAATTTTATTTTAAGGGGAACACTGATGGGTATATTTTTAATGTGAACACTGATGGGCATATTTTCTTAAGGGGCACACTGATGGACACATTTTGTTGTGCCCATCAGAGTGCCCTTTAACATAAAATGTACCCATCAGCATGCACATTAAAAATATACCCATCAGCGTGCCCCTTAAAATAAAATGTGCCCATCAGAGTGCCCCTTAACATAAAAGGTGCCCATCAGCGTGACCCTTATTTTATGTTAAGGGGCACTCTGATGGGCATATTTTATTTTAAGAGCAACACTGATGGGCACATTTTGTATTAAGGGGCACTTTGATGGGCAGTTTTTACATTAGGGTGTACGTTTTGTTGTGCCCATCAGAGTGCCCCTAATATAAAATGTGCCCATCAGGGTGCCCCTTAACATACAATTTGCCCATCAGAGTGTCCCTTAATATAAAATGTGTCCATGGGCAAATTTTATGTTAAGGGACACGCTGTTGGAAATTTACCGGTAGCTGCTGCATTTCCCACCCTAGTCTTATACTCGAGTCAATAAGTTTTTCCCATTTTTTTGTGGTAAATTAGGGCCTCGACTTATACTCGGATCGACTTATACTCAAGTATATACGGTAATAGAAATTCTGTCCAAAAAAGTGCAAAGTAAAATTGTTTCTGAAAAAAAAAACACAATTTTATTCTATAATAATGGACACAACCCAGGACATATCCAAAGTATATCAGATGAGTCAGATATTTCGATATGTGTCTGTGGAAAGAGATACGAATCAACGATCGTGCAGTATAGCAATAAATGAGTCTTTCTTAGTGTTCCATGCCATTGAAGATCGGAGTGCAGCACAGATTGCTAGCAATATTGTTGCCTGCATAGAGAGCAAGGGCCTTGAACTATCAAAGTGTCGTGGTCCGGGTTATGATGGTGCAGCAACAATGAGTGGTGTCTATTCTGGTGTGCAGGCTCGGATAGCAAAGATGGAAAAGAATGCCCTCTATGTTCATTGTTCAGCACGCAATCTAAATCTTGTCATTCAGGATGCTGTTTCTGACATAACGGAAGTTTCTAGATTCTTTGATGTGGTGCATAATTTATACACCTTCTTTGGGGAAATCGTACGCAGATGGGCTTTTCTCTCATCATTCACATCTGAATCCTCTGTCACACTGAAACGGCTTTGCCCTACACGGTGGTCTAGACATGATTCCCTGCTTGCACTTCGTTTCCGTTTTCTAGACATCATGCAAGCTTTGTCAAAAATAATCCTTTCATCAAAACCAATAGAAATAGATGTCGCTGCAAATCTAAAAAAGAAAATTGAATCTTTTGAGTTTGTGCTTCTTGTCGCCCTGCAAACTAAAATCTTGAACCATGTGAAAGAGAGTCACGGAGCTAAGGGGAACACTAGGCGTAGGGACGGCATGACAGTGCTGGACAGCACAGTTGCCGTTTTAAGAAGGAGGAAGATTTCCCCTTTTAGAGAAGGGGAGGGGTTGGGCCAGGAAGAGCAGGAGATGTGGGAGAGGGGGAAGTGATGTCATTCGGGGAGCGGTGGAAGACGAGAGCAGTTGCGCGCCTCACCTCTCTTCATTTTTCCCAGGCTGTAGTTCAAACATGGCGGCGATTGAGGGATTTATGGACCAGCTGAGAGCGGCGGTGGTCGCGAACGGCGCGGACTGGCTTCTACAGCAGCTAAGTGTGATAGCAGCCGGCGTAACGGCGGTGAGCGGGGGGGAGGCGGCAGCACCTCGTGCGCGGCGGTCATGGCCGCCGGAGAGATACAGCCCTGAGTCAGGGCTGGGAACGTCCCGATCGGAGCAGCGGAGGGCACCTGAGGGAGAGACACTGGCACCCTTAAGGCAGGGGCAGCAGAAGGAGGGCAGAGGAGAGGTGACTCGGCGCAAGGGCGGTGTGACTGGGGGAAGGGGGCCCAGCAATACACGCGGCTCTTCCCCCCCGGCACGGCGGAGATGCATAGAACAGCCTGAGGGGTCTGTAGGAGAAGGGCGGAGAGGTCGGGACACTCAGGAAGCTACCGCAACCAGTGATGCAGCTGCGCAGACATCTGCAACGGCCAGTAGTCCTCTGCGAGGCGGGAGAGGGTCATCAGAGCCAGTGGGGGAGGAGGTACTGGACGGTCAACGCGCACCCCAAAAGTCGGCAGGCGTAGGAGTCCATCACCAGGGGCATCCAACGGGTCTAGCGGCATTCCGGGGAGAGGTGGACGTGCGCAGCACCGCAGGCCCTCGGCAACCACTGCGACTGCAGTTGGGGTGCAGCAGGAAGTCAACAGAATGGAACACAGCGACGATCGGTCGGAAGGGGAGCTGTCCGGGTCTGACGGAGGCGACGATCAAGGACGGCAGGCTACGGTGGTTCCAGGAGTGGCGGCTGTTGGGCCCAGTCCAGGGCAGCCCGGTGAGTGCGCTTCTTCTAATCCTGTTACTATGTTACTGCATAACTTGTTGGAGCAAAAAGAGCAGAGGAGTAGTTCAGGGTCGGGGGGTTTTGACAGGTCAGGGGGGGCTGAGACTGGTCCTGCTATACCGCCTGCAGGGGTGCCGCAGTTGAAAAATGAAGGTTTACATGAGTTGTTAACAGGTCTTAAGGAGCTAGTGGCAAGGGTGGAATCGGGGTCAGGTAGCTGTCCGGCTAAGGCATGGACATCGGAGAAGACTCCTCCGCAGAGGGGGGTCGCACCACCAATTGCGGGCGATGTACAGATTGATGTTGCAGCGGTGGGGGTGTCCCCCAGTACGTCAGCAGTGGTTACGACTTCGGGGGATCAGGTGAAGACAACGGAAAAAACTGCAGATTCAGTTAGACTGGCAGATGCGGCAAGGAGCGAGGTTTATGTCTGCTTTGAAGGCCCATTGGGGGCTCATTTAAAAAGAGATAAAAGAAAAAATATGGAAGGGCGACTACGTTGAAATTTTCACGTTGCTGCCTTTAGAAAAATTTAATCTAGATAGATTAAAACCGGTCGAGGGAAAAAAGGAGGACGAGGAGAAGCGAAGGTATCGCTTAATTCCAATTGGTTACAAGCGTTTGCCATTCTGGCGAGTGTGGTTGGTGAGAAGGCGCCGGAGAATTGTTCAGCGCTGTTCGTATACCTGGAGGCCATTAGTGAAGCCCACAGGACATACGGGGGCTTGGCGTGGCTACGCTATGATGAACAATTTCGTCAGAGGATGGCTGTTAGACCGAATCTACGCTGGGATCATAAGGACATCAGCTTGTGGATGAGGTTGATGACGGCGGCGAGGGCCCCTAGTCAGTTTTTGCAGGCAGGGGTCGGAGGTTCAGCAGCTCCGGGACAACCGACCGAGAAGAGATGGGGTTATTGCTGGCAATTCAATGAATGAACCTGCAGATTTGGATCCAACTGTCGCTTCAAGCACTTGTGCTCCGGCTGCGCGGGATCACATGCACTTGCCAAATGTTTCAAAAAAGGAAAAGGTCGTGCCGGAGATACTGCGGGTAAGAGGGAGGACTCCGGTCCGAGTGGAAAGGATGCTGCCTTTCCTCAATAGATACCCTGATCGGGCAGCGGCCGCCACTTTAGAGGCAGGGTTTAAGAATGGTTTTGTTATTCCTTGTTCTCTGGCGGTGGTGCCGCCCGAGGCCAAGAATCTTCGGTCGGCCTTGCTGCATTCCAGGGTGGTTACTGACAAATTGAAAAAAGAGGTTTCACTGGGACGCATGGCGGGCCCTTTTGAAGAGGTACCACTATCGGGGTTGGTGGTCTCTCCTTTGGGTGTGGTACCCAAAAGGGAGCCTAACAAGTTCAGACTCATACACCACCTCTCTTTTCCAAAGGGGGGGTCGGTGAATGACGCAATTGCGCCGGAAGATTGTGCGGTCACGTACACATCTTTTGACGCAGCGGTAGCATGGGTTAAAAAATATGGGCAGGGGTCATTAATGGCCAAGTCAGATATCGAATCGGCTTTTCGGCTCTTGCCAGTGCATCCCGACAGTTTTAGATGGCTAGGCTGTAAATGGGAAGGGGCCTACTATGTAGACCGGTGTCTTCCAATGGGCTGTTCTATATCCTGTGCTCTTTTTGAGACATTCAGCTCGTTCTTAGAATGGGCCGTTCGGGATGTGGCAGGTATCAATTCAGTCATCCATTACTTGGACGACTTCTTATGCGTTGGTCCTGCGGGTTCTAACCTTTGTGCAGTGCTTTTGGGGACATTGCAATACCTAGCGGAAAGATTCGGGGTGCCGCTAGCCCCAGAAAAGACAGAGGGTCCAACAGCGATTATCACATTTCTCGGAATTGAGATAGATTCGTTGAGGATGGAATGCAGGATTCCGCAGGACAAATTGTTGAGGTTGAAAGAGGAAGTTCGCGGGACTATTGGAGTTAGGAAATTGCAGCTTCGCCAACTCCAATCACTGCTAGGTAAGTTAAATTTTGCCTGCAGAATTATTCCTATGGGCCGTATTTTTTGCAGGCGGCTTGCTGCCGCCACTGCAGGTGTCCGAGCACCTACACATTTCGTGAGTCTTACAAGTGAACATAGGGACGACTTACGTGTGTGGCAGGTATTCTTGGAGTCATTTAATGGAAGGGCTCTTTGGATGTCCGGGCCCATCAGCAACTGTGATTTGGAACTCTTCACGGATGCGGCGGGTTCGACGGGGTTTGGTGCCTTTTTTAAGGGGCAATGGTGCGCAGCCAGGTGGCCTGTGGCATGGCAGGAGGCGGGGTTCTTGAAGAACCTGGTACTTTTGGAGTTGTTCCCCATTGTGGTTGCCATGGAGTTGTGGGGTGAGGCATTCAAGAACTTGAAGGTCCGATTCAATTGTGACAATCTGGGGGTGGTGCAAGTGGTTAATCGGCTGACCGCGGCATCTGTGCCGGTGGTCAGGCTTTTGCGCCATCTCGTTCTTCGCTGCTTGCAAGTAAATGCTTTCATATATGCTGTGCATCTCCCGGGGACCGAGAACACTTTGGCTGATGCTTTGTCTCGTTTTCAGTGGGACAGGTTCCGGAAGTTGGCACCGGAGGCGGATCTACAGGGGGTTGCCTGTCCCGGCTGGATATGGAACATTGCCTTGGAACAGCAGCAAAATGGATTCAACGATCTGTGAGTACGGCTACATGGAATGCCTACTCTAAGGTATGGAAGGATTGGTTCGCCTTTTTGACTGACTTGGGCACGGGATCGGATGATCCGGAAGTGGACAAGGCGGTTCTGTATTTTATCGTTAGGGATTTTGAAAAAGGTATCTCGGCGGTGGCCATCAATCGGGAATTGGCAGGTTTGGCCTTCCTGTTTAAATGGCAGGGGCATCGCGACCATACTAAGGATTTTTGGTTACGACAGGCAGTCAAGGGATATAGGAAGGTGCACAAGCAGAGGCATGGGAGGCGCCCTGTCTCATTCGAAATGCTGAAGCAATTGATGCTGAGCTTGGAAAAGGTCTGTAGTTCACATTACGAATGTGTGCTATTCAAAGCATCGTTCGCGCTTGCCTTCTTTGGGGCGCTGAGGGTAAGTGAGCTGGTAAGCCCTTCAAAGGCAGCTCCAGGAGGGCTCATGCAGAGTGAAGTTGAACTATGGGTGGATAGGGTTCGTATATGGATTAGTAGATCTAAGACGGATCAAACAGGGAGGGGTAGGTATTTGGACCTTGGGAAGATTGCGGAGTGTAGCATATGCCCGGTTAGGGTGGTGGGAGCCTTTATGGAGGTTAGACCAGCTTCTACAGGCCCTTTTTTGATTCACGAGGACGGTTCGTGTCTGTCCAAATACCAGTTTGTAGCGGTTTTTAAAAAATGCGTGGTTATGGTGGGGTGTGATCCTGTACGGTTCTCTTCACATTCGTTTAGGATTGGGGCGGCCACAGAGGCTGCCAGGGCAGGTCTGAGTCAGGAGGTAATTAGACGTCTGGGCAGATGGGACTCGGATAGATTTAAGTTATATATCCGCCCTCACATGGTTCAAATGTAATGTATGGTATTTGGTGATATTTATGTTTATGAGTTGAGTATTATGTGTTTATTTGGTTTTTGCATTGTTTCTTTCGTTAACAGGTCAAGCAGTGGGTCTTGTATGGATACTCGGGCACTCTTATGTGTTCTGGGGGGCCAAGAGAGCTGACGTTCGGCCGAATGGCAGGCAGCTAAGGATTCCTAGACAAGAGGCGCTTATCCGGTGGATTGGGGTCCCGGGGATGCAATGGAATAGGGTGCTGGGGGAAGTGTATAGATTCTCTCGCTTGGATAGGTCTCCCGATGTATTGTTATTGCATGTGGGTGGTAATGATATGGGGGCTAGATCAATGAGGGACCTCATTAGAGATATTAAATGCGATTTCTTAAGGCTACGGGCAGCTTATCCCAAGATGGTTTTAGTGTGGTCCGATATGGTGGGGAGGTTGTCCTGGCGTTGGGCTTGGTCTGATAAAAAAGTGGACAGGGCCAGGATTAAGGTTAATAAAGAGGTGAGCAGGTTCTTTATCAAAAATGGCGGGTTAGCCGTTCGTCATAGGGAGTTAGAGGTGGACACCTGGCGGTATCTCCGCAGTGATGGTGTGCATCTGAATGAGGTAGGGACCGACTTATGGTCTTTAGGTTTACAAGAAGGGATACAGAGAGGTCTGAGTGTGTGGAGGTGCGCGCAAGGGTAAAGGGTTACCCCTTTCGTGCGGTGGCAGTTTTTGGTTTCCTTTAATAGGAAAAAGTTATGTTACAAGTAGGAATGAGCCGAACACCCCCCGGTTCGGTTCGCACCAGAACCCGCGAACGGACCGCAAGTTCGCACGAACGTTAGAACCCCATTGACGTCTATGGGACTCGAACGTTCGAAATCAAAAGTGCTCATTTTAAAGGCTAATTTGCATGGTATTGTCCTAAAAAGGGTTTGGGGACCCGGGTCCTACCCCAGGGGACATGTATCAATGCAAAAAAAACTTTTAAAAACGGCCGTTTTTTCGGGAGCAGTGATTTTAATGATGCTTAAAGTAAAAAAAAAAAAGTGAAATATTCCTTTAAATATCGTACCTGGGGGGTGTCTATAGTATGCCTGTAAAGTGACGCGTGTTTCCCATGTTTAGAACAGTCCCTGCACCAAATGTCATTTTTAAAGGAAAAAATCTCATTTAAAACTGCTTGCGGGTTTAATGTCATGTCGGGTCCTGGCAATATGGATGAAAATCAGTGAGACAAACGGCATGGGTACCCCCCAGTCCATTACCAGGCCCTTTGGGTCTTGTATGGATATTAAGGGGAACCCCGCACCCAAATTAAAATAAGGAAAGGTCCCTATATACTCTGAACAGCAGTATACAGGCGGTGCAAACAAGACAGGGACTGTAGGTTTGTTGTTAAGTAGAATCTCTTTGTAATTTTGAACATTTTTAATGTGTTTAGCTCCAGCCAAAAAATCTTTTCTAAGCTTTTTGGAAAACATAGGGAAGGGTTATCACCCCTGTGACATTTGTTTTGCGTCTTTCCTCCTCTTCAGAAGATTTCACCTCACTTTTTTGTCCCAATGAAAAATGTTTTTTGAAAATTTGGGTTTTTTTGTGGAACAAGGATTGGAAAGCATCAGTGGAAAGGAGAAATTGTTTTCCCATATTAACTCTTACATGAGAGAATTTCCCTTCCTATGGGTAGATTTCATCTCACTTCCTGTTGTCTCCTTCCGTTTGCAAGTAGGAGTCGTTTGTAAGTTAGATGTTTGAAAGTAGGGTCCTGCCCTATATACTCAGCAGAAATTTGGGCCTTAGGTGTTGCTGTGGCCAAAACACTGTAAGCCCTCACAGGGCCCTGCTGTGAAATATTAGATCAAGAATTGTAATTACATGCCCCTGTTGAACAGGAGCTGAAAAATTAGGCCTTAGGCACTGGTGCTGGTGCCACAACACTGCAACCCCTCACAGACACTCTAGTTGGAACGCAGGAACGAGCACTGCTGCAAAGTATTGCATCAAAAATTGTAATTACACGCCCCTGTTAGACAGGGGCAGAAAAATTGGGCCTTAGGCACTGGTGCTGGTGCCACAACACTGCAACCCCTCACAGACACTCTAGTTGGAACGCAGGAACGAGCACTGCTGCAAAGTATTGCATCAAAAATTGTAATTACACGCCCCTGTTAGACAGGGGCAGAAAAATTGGGCCTTAGGCACTGGTGCTGGTGCCACAACACTGCAACCCCTCACAGACACTCTAGTTGGAACGCAGGAACGAGCACTGCTGCAAAGTATTGCATCAAAAATTGTAATTACACGCCCCTGTTAGGGGCAGAAAAATTGGGCCTTAGGCACTGGTGCTGGTGCCACAACACTGCAACCCCTCACAGACACTCTAGTTGGAACGCAGGAACGAGCACTGCTGCAAAGTATTGCATCAAAAATTGTAATTACACGCCCCTGTTAGACAGGGGCAGAAAAATTGGGCCTTAGGCACTGGTGCTGGTGCCACAACACTGCAACCCCTCACAGACACTCTAGTTGGAATGCAGGAACGAGCCGTGCTGCAAAGTATTACATCAAAAATTGTAATTACACGCCCCTGTTATACAGGGGCTGAAAAATTGTGCCTTAGGCACTGGTGGTGGCGCCCAGAACCAAAAATGTTCTTACAAGCTATCAGCGTGATGATTGAGGAGGAAGAGGATAATTACTCAGGGATAATCACTCAGCATCAACATAGGCAGTCTTTGAAGGGATCTGAAAAAAATTATTCAGTTACATCAGCATCAGGTGCTTGGTAGCTGGTGGTGATCCAAGACTGATTCATTTTTATGAAGGTCAGCCGATCGACCGAGTCAGTGGACAGACGCACCCTGTGATCGGTTACCACGCCTCCAGCAGCACTGAATGTACGTTCCGAAAGAACGCTGGATGCAGGACAGGCCAGTAGCTCAATTGCATACTGTGCAAGCTCTGGCCAGTGATCCATCCTCAAGACCCAGTAACCCAGAGGATTTTCGGTGGGAAAGGTGTCCAAGTCTGATCTTGCCCCTAGGTATTCCTGCACCATGTAAAACAGACGCTGGCGATGGTTGCTGGAACCGATCATACCTTGGGGCTGCGGACCAAAAAATTGTCTGAACGCATCGGTCAGACGGCCACCTTCTCCACCGCTCCTTCTTTGACTGACCGAAGCCTCAGCAACACGTTGTCCAGAAACAGGAGTTTGTAACCTCCCAGTCTCTGGGAACGCGTTGCACAGACCTTTCTGCAAGGCCTCCCGAAGATGTTTCATCCTCTGCTCCCTCTGCGATGGCAAGATAAGGTCCGCAACCTTACCCTTGTAACGTGGATCAAGGAGGGTTGCCAGCCAGTATTGGTCCTTCTCCTTGATACCACGAATACGAGGATCCTTACGCAGGCTTTGCAGGATCAGGGAGGCCATGCAGCGTAGGTTTGCTGAGGCATTCGGTCCGGAGTCCTCTGGGTCACTAAGGACAACAACGTCCGCAGCCACCTCCTCCCAGCCACGTACAAGTCCATGTGTTCCTTGGGACTGATCCCTTAAAGACTGCTGATGCTGAGTGCCAGGCTCCACCTCCATACTGACACAATCTTCCTCCTCCTCCTCCTCCTCCTCCTCGTCCTCTTCCTGTGTGATCGGCGGGCACGCAGGAACACTGTCTGGATAAAGGGGGCCTTGAGAGCTAAGGAAGTCCTCCTCTTCCTGCCTCTGTTCTGCCTCAAGTGCCCTGTCCATTATTCCACGCAGCGTGTGCTCCAACAGGTGGACAAGGGGGACAGTGTCACTGATGCATGCACTGTCAGTGCTCACCATCCTCGTGGCCTCCTCGAATGGTGACAGGACAGTGCATGCATCCCTGATCATGGCCCACTGGCGTGGGGAAAAAAAACCAAGGTCCCCTGACCCTGTCCTGGTGCCATAGTCGCACAGGTACTCATTGATGGCCCTCTGCTGCGTGTGCAGCCGCTGCAGCATGGCCAACGTCGAGTTCCACCTGGTGGGCATGTCACAGATTAGGCGGTTCTTGGGCAGGTTAAACTCCTTTTGGAGGTCCGTCAGCCGAGCACTGGCATTATATGACCGGCGGAAATGCACACAGACTTTCCTGGCCTGCCTCAGGACATCCTGTAAGCCCGGGTACCTGCCCAAGAACCGCTGCACCACCAAGTTAAGGACGTGAGCCAAACAGGGCACATGGGTCAGTTGTCCCTGTCGGAGGGCAGAGAGGAGGTTGGTGCCATTGTCGCAAACCACCATTCCTGCCTTAAGTTGGCGTGGCGTCAACCACCTCTGAACCTGCCCCTGCAGAGCTGACAGAACCTCTGCCCCAGTGTGGCTCCTGTCCCCCAAGCACACCAGCTCAAGCACCGCATGGCATCTTTTGGCCTGCGTACTTGCGTAGCCCCTTGAACGCCTACGGAGCACCGCTGGTTCCGAGGAAGAGGCCATGGAGGAAGAAGAAGAGGAGGGGGTGGAGGAGAGAGGTGTGTCACAATCAGCATTTTGGAGGCGTGGTGGCGGAACAACCTCCAACACTACTGCACCTTGTCCTGCATCCTTCCCAGCTGCCAGCAGAGTCACCCAATGCGCCGTGAAACTTAAGTAACGTCCCTGTCCATGCCTGCTGGACCATGAGTCAGCGGTAATATGCACCTTACCGCTGACCGCCCTGTCCAGCGAGGCATGGACATTGCCTTCCACATGCCGGTAGAGAGCCGGAATCGCCTTCCGTGAGAAAAAGTGGCGTTTGGGTACCTGCCACTGAGGAACCGCACATTCCACAAACTCACGGAAGGGGGCAGAGTCTACCAACTGAAAAGGCAGCAGTTGAAGTGCTAGCAATTTTGCCAAGCTAGCATTCAACCGCTGGGCATGTGGATGGCTGGGAGCAAACTTCTTTCGGCGGTGCAGCAGCTGGGGCAGGGAAATTTGCCTGGTACAATCTGACGTCGGTGTACCAAAAGCAGATTGCCCACAAGTACTTGGCTGTGACACACCTAATTCTACACCTTCATTCCTCTCACTGCAGGTCTCAGAGAGGACTGAAGGTCTAGTGGGGTTGGAAATCTCAGCTGATGAGGAGCAAGGAGAGATCCTCTTTGTTCTTTGGTGTGGGTCTTTCAGATACGCTTGCCAACGAACTGCATGGCAGGTCAACATATGTCTGGTCAAGCATGTGGTACCCAAGCGGGAGATGTTTTGGCCACGCGAGATACGCTTGAGACATATGTTGCAAATAGCAGCGGTGCGATCTGATGCACTCGTCTCAAAAAAGGCCCACACCAAAGAACTTTTTGAATAACGCGCAGAGACTGCAGCGCCCTGCACATGTGGAGCTTTGGGGTGTGATGCAGTCAATGTGCTGCCCTTAGGCTGGCCCCTGGAGGGCATCCTGCCTCGTTGGTGATGTGCCGCCTCCTCCTCCTCCTCCTCCTCCTCTCTCCTATCAGGCACCCACGTTGAGTCAGTGACCTCATCATCCCCTCCCTCCTCATCACTGGAGCAAACCTGGCAGTATGCTGCAGCAGGGGGAGCATGACTGCCAGATTGCTGTCCTTCTTGGGCACCCCCTCTGTCCGTGCTCATGTTACTGCCTTCATCGAGCTCAGTATCATCATCAGAGCCTTCCAAACGCTGGGCATCCTCCTGGAGCATGTACCCAACACTGTGGTCAAACAGTTCGAGGGAATCCTCATGAGGACATGGTGGAGCTAGGGAAGGAGTCACTGATGACATTGAGCTGAGGGAAGAGGCCGCTGCTTTGCCAGACAAAGCACCCTGGGCATGGGTGAGAGAGGATGAGGAGGATGAGGACGGCTTGGTCATCCACTCGACCAAGTCTTCCGCATGTTGCGGCTCAACACGGCCAGCTGCCGAAAAAAAGGCCAAGCGTGTCCCATGGCCACGTGCTGATGAGGATGCACCGTCTCCACGACCAGCACTAGACACAGAGCCTGCTTGCCCTCTCTTATTGGCTTGTGACTGTCTGCCTCTCCTTCTTGGCCTTCCAGACATACTAATGGCCTGTAGCTGCACTAAGCTGGGATAGAACACCTGTAATTTTCTTCAGGTAGCTTTATATACTGTAACCAGACAAGCCTGCCTGTCAGTAGGAAGATAACAGGAACGGATCTAGCTGAACACTGTGAGCAGGACACACTGTACTAAATGTAAATAGTCTAGCTGCCTGACCGTGGTACTAATAGGATCAAAAAGAACACCTGTAATTTTCTTCAGGTAGCTTTATATACTGTAACCAGACAAGCCTGCCTGTCAGTAGGAAGATAACAGGAACGGATCTAGCTGAACACTGTGAGCAGGACGCACTGCACTGAATGTAAATAGCAGGAACGGATCTAGCTGAACACTGTGAGCAGGACGCACTGCACTGAATGTAAATAGCAGGAACGGATCTAGCTGAACACTGTGAGCAGGACGCACTGCACTGAATGTAAATAGCAGGAACGGATCTAGCTGAACACTGTGAGCAGGACGCACTGCACTGAATGTAAATAGCAGGAACGGATCTAGCTGAACACTGTGAGCAGGACGCACTGCACTGAATGTAAATAGCAGGAACGGATCTAGCTGAACACTGTGAGCAGGACGCACTGCACTGAATGTAAATAGCAGGAACGGATCTAGCTGAACACTGTGAGCAGGACGCACTGCACTGAATGTAAATAGCAGGAACGGATCTAGCTGAACACTGTGAGCAGGACGCACTGCACTGAATGTAAATAGCAGGAACGGATCTAGCTGAACACTGTGAGCAGGACGCACTGCACTGAATGTAAATAGCAGGAACGGATCTAGCTGAACACTGTGAGCAGGACGCACTGCACTGAATGTAAATAGCAGGAACGGATCTAGCTGAACACTGTGAGCAGGACGCACTGCACTGAATGTAAATAGCAGGAACGGATCTAGCTGAACACTGTGAGCAGGACGCACTGCACTGAATGTAAATAGCAGGAACGGATCTAGCTGAACACTGTGAGCAGGACGCACTGCACTGAATGTAAATAGCAGGAACGGATCTAGCTGAACACTGTGAGCAGGACGCACTGCACTGAATGTAAATAGCAGGAACGGATCTAGCTGAACACTGTGAGCAGGACGCACTGCACTGAATGTAAATAGCAGGAACGGATCTAGCTGAACACTGTGAGCAGGACGCACTGCACTGAATGTAAATAGCAGGAACGGATCTAGCTGAACACTGTGAGCAGGACGCACTGCACTGAATGTAAATAGCAGGAACGGATCTAGCTGAACACTGTGAGCAGGACGCACTGCACTGAATGTAAATAGCAGGAACGGATCTAGCTGAACACTGTGAGCAGGACGCACTGCACTGAATGTAAATAGCAGGAACGGATCTAGCTGAACACTGTGAGCAGGACGCACTGCACTGAATGTAAATAGCAGGAACGGATCTAGCTGAACACTGTGAGCAGGACGCACTGCACTGAATGTAAATAGCAGGAACGGATCTAGCTGAACACTGTGAGCAGGACGCACTGCACTGAATGTAAATAGCAGGAACGGATCTAGCTGAACACTGTGAGCAGGACGCACTGCACTGAATGTAAATAGCAGGAACGGATCTAGCTGAACACTGTGAGCAGGACGCACTGCACTGAATGTAAATAGCAGGAACGGATCTAGCTGAACACTGTGAGCAGGACGCACTGCACTGAATGTAAATAGCAGGAACGGATCTAGCTGAACACTGTGAGCAGGACGCACTGCACTGAATGTAAATAGCAGGAACGGATCTAGCTGAACACTGTGAGCAGGACGCACTGCACTGAATGTAAATAGCAGGAACGGATCTAGCTGAACACTGTGAGCAGGACGCACTGCACTGAATGTAAATAGCAGGAACGGATCTAGCTGAACACTGTGAGCAGGACGCACTGCACTGAATGTAAATAGCAGGAACGGATCTAGCTGAACACTGTGAGCAGGACGCACTGCACTGAATGTAAATAGCAGGAACGGATCTAGCTGAACACTGTGAGCAGGACGCACTGCACTGAATGTAAATAGCAGGAACGGATCTAGCTGAACACTGTGAGCAGGACGCACTGCACTGAATGTAAATAGCAGGAACGGATCTAGCTGAACACTGTGAGCAGGACGCACTGCACTGAATGTAAATAGCAGGAACGGATCTAGCTGAACACTGTGAGCAGGACGCACTGCACTGAATGTAAATAGCAGGAACGGATCTAGCTGAACACTGTGAGCAGGACGCACTGCACTGAATGTAAATAGCAGGAACGGATCTAGCTGAACACTGTGAGCAGGACGCACTGCACTGAATGTAAATAGCAGGAACGGATCTAGCTGAACACTGTGAGCAGGACACACTGCACTAAATAGTCTAGATAGAAGATAACAGGAACGGATCTAGCTAAACTGAATACAGTGTATATATATATATGCAACACCTGGGATGCATATATATACACAATACACTGTAAGTGCAGCTAACTGACTGACTGTTCTGCCTAATCTATCTAACTCAAATCAAATGACACTGTCTCTCTCTCTCTCTATCTCTCAGCACACCGGAACACACACTACACAGGGCCGCCGTGCAGGCGGCCTTATATAGTGTGGGGTGTGTACTAAATCCCCTGAGCCATAATTGGCCAAAGCCACCCTGGCTTTGGCCAATTACAGCTCTCTCTACTGACGGCGCTGTGATTGGCCAAGCATGCGGGTCATAGTGCATGCTTGGCCAATCATCAGCCAGCAATGCACTGCGATGCCGCAGTGAATTATGGGCCGTGACGCGCCACACGAATTTGGCGCGAACGGCCCATATCGTTCGCAATTCGACGGACGGTCGAACAGCCGATGTTCGAGTCGAACATGGGTTCGACTCGAACACGAAGCTCATCCCTAGTTACAAGTGGTAACATGTGTTACCCATCCAGGGGATGGGGGGTTGTTTGATGGTACCCATCCATATGATGGGGGTTTTTGCTGTTACCCATACATGGAAGGATGGGGATTGAAGTGGTACCTTCAGGCCTTAAGGGTTAACCTGGAGGAGTTTAGAAGGTTAGGTCACTGGGGTAGGTCGTGATCATGCCTCCGAGTCAGGGGTTTCCGACTGGTAGGTTTAAAATAAAGAATTTCCCCCAGTGACCAGGGTTATAGTTGTTGTTCTTACAGTAAATTTACCCTCAGAAGTTATTTAAGAAAGTTATAGTTATTTATATATTTATGTTATTTTATAAGTTTTAATAAATAGGCCGTAAGGCCATTTTACTCCAAGAACTAGTCTGAGTCATGTATGATGTTTTTGGAGGGAGGGTATGTGTAAAAAAGGTTAGTAGTTTAAGTAGCTGGGCTTAAGTCCTACAATGTCATGCAGTTTCAAAAGCCTTGCATTCAAAAGACATGCAACTGTCTGGAGCAATGCAGCTCATTCAGAATGCTGTTACAGTCCTTTCCAGCTACAGGGATCATGACTGCTGAGGTGCAATAAGCCCAGGTCCCAAACCATAACTTACCATGACAACTTATACCACCTTACCCTTTCTTCCCATCCAATAAAGACCGCATACAACCATTAATGTTGGAAAGGGCAAGGCCACAGCTTTATTAACTCAAAACATAACATTAAATATTTAAACCGTGACAGTCACAGTTGCACTGTGAGCACACAATTCCAAATGTAAAAGGGAGATGAAGGAGGGGCCTGTCTTTACCATAAGTGCCGGACCGGCCGTCTATCTCCCACCATCAGGGCATAACCAATCTTCCATGTTTGCTGGCAAGGTCACCAAAACCGCAGCACTCTGTGACATACCATCCGAAATAGGGCTGGAGGGTGGGCAGCTCTCCATGCTTCCATTCGAAAAGGCCCAGAATCCCCTGGGGTGCCAAACTCTTGAGCTCAGGCCCAACCCCTGTCCCTTCCTGTACCAATCCCAAGTGACCTAATAGTCACCTTAACTCCTCCCTGGCCATGCCCCCATCAGTCAGGGCTCTCTTTCCCGAGGGACTCAAGAGGCCTTCATGACTGCTGAGGTGCAATAAGCCCAGGTCCCAAACCATAACTTACCATGACAACTTATACCACCTTACCCTTTCTTCCCATCCAATAAAGACCGCATACAACCATTAATGTTGGAAAGGGCAAGGCCACAGCTTTATTAACTTAAAACATAACATGAAATATTTAAACCGTGCCAGTCACAGTTGCACTGTGAGCACACAATTCCAAATGTAAAAGGGAGACGAAGGAGGGGCCTGTCTTTACCATAAGTGCCGGACCAGCCGTCTATCTCCCAATTACCATCAGGGCATAACCAATCTTCCATGTTGCTGGCAAGGTCACCAAAACTGCCACCCGCCAGTCAGTAAGCTACTGACAGGCGCCCCACCGCAGCCAGCGCTTGTTCCACACCCTGCTGAAGTCCCAGGTTAAAGATGTTCATACCAATCTCGTTGAGATGGACACCGTCCCTCCTCAGCAAGTCAGTGTTGTCCCCTTCCAGATCTCTGTGATGGACCACAACCCCCCCGATCCGACAGACGAACTTGGACACCTGAGCATTAACTTTCCTGCGAAAATCCTCTAAACAGGGGCCAGGGACTTCTCTCGCCCATATGGAACAAGGAACTATTTCGGACCAGACGAAAGTCATACTGGTGAAAATTGCGAAACACTGAACGATATCACTTTTAATTGCAGAAATGAGATCCACAGACCGCGTGTAGCCAACATCATTCCCACCAGCATGAACAACAAGTATAATGTGACCTGACACACGAGCCCGGAGCGGCCAACATTCCGTCAGGACCTGATACCAACACAAACCACGCAGGCCAAGCCAGCGAATTCTTGCCACGTTGGATGAGAATCCGAGGTTTCTGCCGTAATTACGGATCTCCGCCCGACGCGCGGCCCAGAAGACAAAAGAATCATCCAGTATCCATATTTGAGCTGGGGGGAACCTGAAAAATTAACACAAAAGATGTGGGCTAACATACAGTGAAAAACGAGATGACTCCCATCTCCCCAGTCGCTGAAGTTCCGTATCGGAAAACCCCAAGCCAGAAGTGGCGGTAGCAGCACCTATTCGAAACGAATGGGTCGAGAAGTCGCCCGCAGGTAAGCCTAAGGCCTCGAGACAAAGACGAAAAACCCTTAAAAATTGGAACCGACTCAGCGAGGAGGAGTCAGCATGAACGAAAAATGTGGGGGACAGCGGGCCCGCCGAAACAAACGGGAGGGCCTGAGACACTGGGCAAAATGGACCGCCACAGTGGTACAGTACCACTCGGCGGCCCCTACCGAAGCTGTCAGTCTTGAATGAGCGCAACAAAACCGTGACGGTGCGCTCTGATAAAGAAACATCCTCCGACCGAATACCCCCCGGGGACGACCTGGATTTTGCAACTAATTCCCCGATACGAAAAGCCCCAAAAAATGCCCAGGAAAAAGTCACCCGGAAAAGCAGGGTCTCAAACTCAGATGAGCATACCTCCGGCAACAAGGACAAAATTCCCGATAGGATCTGGAGGGAAATCTGGTGCCTGGAATCGGGAAGATGTGTGACACGTTTCCAACCCCGCAATACCCGTCGGACCGGAAAAGCTTTAGTGACATCCTCCCACCCAAGGAGTTGGAACCAAAAGGACAGGGCCGACATGGCAGAAGAAATGGTAGAACCCGAGACACCCTTCTCTTGTAATTGGACAAGGTAGGCGAATAAAGCCAAACGTCTGTCATCTGGGGAAGAAATAGAAAACTCACCGCCCGACGCTTGAAACCACTCGTGCCAAACCCGACAATACGACGCCCACGTCCGCGGAGAAAGGGATGACCGAAGGAGTTCTAGCAATCCCCAGAAACGAGGTTCCATAAGTGGGCCGGACAGGGGAGGCCCTCCCGCGAAGCCGACGGAGCCAAGGAGCGAAAACGAATAAACTGTTGGCGGGAAAGAGCATCGGCAATATCATTAGAAACTCCCGGAACGTGTTTTGCCTTAATATAAATGTTAAAATGCAAACATTTTAAGACTAAAAAACGCCAATAGCGAAACAACCGGAGGGGAACTGGCCAATTGTTTGTTCACTACCTGCACTACGCTCATATTGTCCGACCAGAAGATTACCTGATGATTGCGCAACTGTTCACCCCAGAGCTCCACGGCTACGATGATCGGAAAAAGCTCCAAAAGGGTGAGATTGCGCAACAAGTGCATGCGGGCCCATGAGGCCGGCCAACATTCCACAGCAATGTTCCGCAACATTCGGTGCTTTCTTCCCCCCGGAAGAAAGCACCGAAACCACAGGAGCCTGCAGCATCAGTGTATAACTCCAGCTGTGAGTTCGGTACCTCCTCCCCCAATCAACAAGACTGTCCGTTGTAAGACTGCAAAAAAGTTAGCCAAATCCCCAAATCGGCCCGCATGGGCTTGGTGATCCGGACGTAGTGGTGAGGGGCGGTAACGCCCTTCGTAGCCCAGGACAGGCGCCTGCAAAAGGCTCTCCCCATGCGTATGACCCTACGAAGCAAATACTAGGTGGCCCAGCAACGATTGAAGCTGTTTCAACTGCAGCTTCTTTGCCCCTTTGGCCAAACGAACCAAGGAGAGAAGCTTGGTCAGCTTCTCCCTCGACAGACGAAAGACCATAGCCACTGTGTCAATCTCGATCCCCAGAAAAGACAGTACCGTCACCGGACCCTCGGTTTTGTCCGTGGACAGTGGGACGGCGAAAAGCCAGCAAACATCCTGAAAAACAGAGAGCAGGCGTTGACACTGCCCACTGCCTGCGGGGCCCATGAAAAGGAAATCATCCAAATAGTGCAGAAGGGACTGAAACCCAGCCTCCTGGGTGACTACCCACTCAAGGAAGCTGCTAAATGACTCAAAGAAATAGCACGAAATGGCGCAACCCATAGGCAGGCACATGTCGAAGAAATAGCTTCCTTGGAAGTAGCAACCCAGGAGATGGAAACAGTCCGGGTGGACCGGAAGAAGGCGAAAAGCGGACTCAATATCCGCTTTTGCCCTGCTGTCCTAACGAGGTGAAGAGCCTTATCAAAAGACGCATAGTGGACCTGGGATTCCTCCCGATTGATTCCGTCGTTGACCGAGGAGCCAGAAGGGTAGGATAAGTGATGAATTAAACTAAATTTACCACTCGCCTTTTTTGGAACCACACCAAGCGGGGACACCCGCAGGTTGTGGAAAGGGGGGAGATCAGTTCCAACTCCTTCCGTAGCTTCTCGGCCACGACGGACTCGAATTCCGCAGCCGATTTCAAATTTGGAGACATAGTAGGGGCGTCCGACGGGGAAAAGGGGATCCAGAAACCACGATCTAGGCCATCCTGCAGGATCAGGGCCTCCCTATGAAGGGGGTACCAGTCTAGCCAGGGAAGCATCTCTAAGACGTTCACCGGCGTCCTCCGGCTTAGGAAGGTCAGTCTTGGCTCCTGCTCTGGGAAGCGGCTGTCTACCCTTCCTAAAACACCGGCTGGCGGGGTGTGCACCCCCACAGCTGGAGCACTCGTGCCTGAAGTGACAGGCGGAGTACCATTTACAGTGGCTTTCATTGAAAAGCCAGCAGATACCCTTTTTGGAAGCGGCCGACGCTCCGGATTGAGGAGCGCCGACCGCGGACTGAAAGGACGAAGGCCTGTGGGGGCACATAAGCAGCAACCACAGGCTACCATCCTGACAGTCGAAGTGAAGCTCTTTCCGCGCCGCCATCTTTTGTCGAAACTGGGTGTCATACTGGAACCAACACTGACCCCCATAAACTTTGTACGCCCCCCAAATAAGATTTAAATAGCAGAACAAGGAAGTCGCCAACTCCGGGAAACGCTCGCAGGACACTCCCGCGTAGGCACAGAACCCCTGCAGCCAGTTCCCGAAAGTCCTAGGAAGCTGTTTGACTTTATCGCCCTGCGCCGCCACGTCTACCCGAGGAGATTTATCAACCGTTTCCCTATCCGGCGGCACAAGGGCGAGGAAATCAAAGAATTCACGTCGCCAAATCTTTTCCTTCGTCTCCTTCGGTATGTGGGTACCAGTGGGCGCTACTGCCCACAAGGCACCTCCGGGAGGGGGGGTAGGATTGGGCGCCACGCCAAGCTTGGCGCAGGGAGTGAACTGGCCGCCAGGGGGAGCCAATCCCGCTCCGAGGCCCCGTCGACTCCGCCATCCGAGGGATCCGACGCAGCGGCCAATACGGAAGCCACAGGTGCGGGCGAACAGGTCCGACCCCTGCCTCCCGACCTCCGAGATGACAGCCGGGCAGAGGAACGGAGCGGTCGCTCACCCGCCGCCCCCCCGCCGGCCGCGGGGGCGGAAGCAGGTACCGCGCCACGCGAGGCCAGGCAATGGAGCGCTCCGACTCCAGCCCGGCCTCGCGCCAGACTCTGGGCGGGGGGGGGCGAGGGGGGGACCACCGATCGGGGGCTACGCGATCTCGGACACCGGGGGGGAAGGCCACGAAGCAGACCGGAGGCCAGGTGTAATAATCGAGTTATTTCTGTATTAATAACTATATTTCAATAATTCATATTGATGAGAAAAGTTCCAAGAAAAATCTGTTAAGTTCTCGTGTAAAACCTCCAAAATTGATTTAATGATCAATTAGCAAAATGTTACAAAAACAATGTCAAAATGTAGAATACAAAAATAGATTATTCTTAAAATGAAGTTTAAATCAGATATGTCTGTGTGTATGTCTTGAGATCTGTGTCTGTGTGTGTGACTTGATGGGCAGCTGCAATGCATCTGACCCTCTCCCCACAGCCTGTCTGTACTCCTACAATTAACTCCCACCTTTTTCCATAGAGGCTGGCTTAAAAAAGGTTCATTTTACTTATAGTCCCACAGAAAAGACCGCGAAATTTGAATTACTCCTTCCAACATTCCTAAGGGAGGGGCTATGAACGAAGTGAGAAAAGCTATCTTTTAAGAATCACTTAACTTACAATATATACATTTCCTTTAAACATATAAAATCCTACATATCAGTATACCTATATGTAAAATGCAGTGTTCTTATTAATACCCTAATCAAGAAATATAATAGTGTAAAGAAACAGCTTATATTCTTAACATAATGAAACTTTGTGTCTTTGGAAAGACTGTAATCTAATCTTCTTACGATGGGGGAGGTCAAATGGTCTACACTAAATTGTATCCACATGTGAGATGAATCTCTCCCAAGAAATGCATACAAAGCCTATACCAGCATAAACTTATAGAAGTTATAAAAACCTATATAACTTCACCTTTTCCATACATAGAAGATATATATATATTTATATATATATATTTATATATATAATTCAATTATCACATGAATTCAACCATTCATAAATTCTGATATTCTAACATTTCCCTCTCAAAATGATTGATTTAACCAATCTGATCATTTTAAATTAAATCATTAAATAAATCTGAATCTAACTCTAAATTCATTTATACCTCAAACGCATCACATCCGTATTCATTCATGCCCAAAGATCTTAAGATAATTGACTCAAATATATATTTTCAAATGTGATTCTATATAAGGAAAAGTGAATTCATAACCCTTCATCTTCATATACCATAAAAAATATTTTCACAATTATTATTTTCTTTTTCTTTTACCAAATAAATCAAACCCCTTAATTTCATGATTCATAAATGTAACATTGTTGTACAATACTTTGAAATATAGATATCACTTCAGAAATTTGTTTCATATTTTCCCTCCAAATTGTATTTAACATAAATCTATAATCCATAAAACCTTTCTAATAACCTTGTCAAAATTAAGACATAAAATATGTTCTTAACTTCAATTTGTTCATATAAGTGAGATGCTTTCAAAGCTAAATACATATTACAATGTAAAGTTAATCCTATCTTGTTTATGTACCTTTAAGAAAAATGTACTCTGTCTTAATTAACACCAGATGTTCCCTCTAACTAGAATGACTCCATTGTAGGGATGTTTAACCCTTTCAACTCTGAAAATACACTATATATGAGTGTAAAAATGATGTGTAAAAAAAATATCTCATCTTGATATAATAAACATGTCCTGTCACATAAAAATGATATATAAAAACTGCAATATATCTGATGGATAAATGATTTCATCAGTAGTGAAAAAAACTAAAAAGTCCATTGTTTTTAGAATGTCCTCTCTTATCAGAGGTTCTCGAGAATTTTTCTTCTTCTTCTTCTTCCTGCACTCTGTAAAGTTGGAAAAACTTTATTGAACATTAAAATGATAACAATAATTATAACGAATGAATCTCTTCTGTCAATTCTTCTCCCAGAACTGATATTCTTAAACTTCAATATTTTGTTCCCATCTGGAAGGTCTAGAAATATTAAATTTCTTTCTTTTGGTGACTTACAAGTCAGATCCTAAAAAAGAATGCAGTATCATTATTGAGAATTTAAATACATGCAAAATATACCTTCATTTACTTATTCATTTTACATACCAAAATTCTAATATTTTATTATGACATACAAACCATATTTTAATAATAACATTTCTAATTACCTTACTTTGCTCTATTTTTCTTAAAATTACCTATACTCTAATTTATTATTCTGTTTATTTAAACGACAGGACGCAATTTCTCTTTTTTCAGTCATAATATAAAATCTTGTTTTCATAAACTAAATAAAGATTTTAAATTACCCCAGAAGACAAAAGCGAATTATATATTCATTCACTTCTCCTCTATAATATTTCAGAGTAATGCGTGCTGTACTGTACTTCTAACATTTTCAATTCAGCATTTTCTGTAGAATTTTTGCTGAATAGTATAACCATTCTTTGGGTAACACCTAGAAAGACCTGTTGAACAATTCTTAATATTATTAACAAATCCTGTCTCAAAGCATCTCTCAGCACTTGTTCTAACAATCCAATTTATAGGCTTTCTGAATAAATTTAGCTGAGAATGTTCTGTTATCACATCTACCTCTATGGGTTTAGATTTTAAAGTTTTAAAAAATGGGCAATATTTGTCATATAATTCTCCTGAATGAATTCTCTTAAAAAGAATTTTTAATGACAGATCAGGTGTCCGTAATATGATCATCCTAGATCTCACAATCTTTTCTGTTACTTTGACTGCAAAATAAACACTTAACAATTGCTTCATATTTGTGTCAAAAGTCTTTTGCATATTTGTCAAACCTCTGGAGAAAAAACTTATTATTTTCGGTTCACCATCTTTTACCTGAAATAAAATTACTGAGATGGAATTCTCAGATACCTTAGTAGACAATAAAACAGGCATAGACATTCCAATTTCGATTGTATGCAATGAAACAGCATTCTGCAAATCTTTTTTCAACATTTCAAAAACATCTGTATGGGTTTGAGACCATTCATCAAACACAACATCTTTTTGTTTCAGGAAATCAAATAATGGTTTAACTTTATCATCATATTCCTGTAAAAACTCTTTGCAAGAATTTAACTCACTCAAAAATTGATATAATGCCTTGTAAGATGTTGGAACTGGAATAGCAGAAATGTTTCTAACTTTTTCCTGTGATAACATTCTCTGTCCATGACTAATTTGCATATGAAGAAAGTTAACTTTATCTTTCATTAACTGAACTGACTCTGTGTTCAATTTCAATCCTGCTGTTTGTAACAGAGTAAATAACTCTGTCAACAGAGTGACATGTTCCTCTGTATTTTGGGTAGACAACAAAATTTTGTCCACGTGTTGGAAAATACATTTTGGTCTAGAAAATTTTGATAAAACTTTCTCCAAGCACTCGTGCACTATTCCGTCACTGATTTCCATTTCTGGAATTATTCTAGTGAAGGCATAAGTTTCTTTATTGAAACTGAAGGCAAGTTTATAATGACAGCTGTTTGTTACTGGTACTGAAAACTGACTATTGGAAATTTCCAGTACTGAAAATACTTTGGCCTTGGCATCCATTTGTGACATTAAATTTAAATTAGGAACAATAGGTTTGTTATTTGTAATGCATTTATTCAGTGATCTTAAATCAACTGATAAAGAATACGAATCATCAGCATTCTTGATAGGCCAAATACAATTATTTACCACTGATTGTGCCTTCTTTAATATTCCTTGTTGTAAAAATGATTGTACAATGTCAGAAACTGGACCTATTGATTCTTGTGGCAACTTATTTTGAATTAGGGGTTCAGGGTCTCGTCCCTCAATTTCTATCTCAATATCTTTAAACAAACCTGTATCCATTTTGTTCTGACTCCAAAGACTTTTATGTGCTCTTACCGATTGTTCCAATTCGAGATTGGTTCCTGTGTGTGGCCAATTAAGATCTGAAGAAATGTCAGCGACTGCTGTACAAATACTTCCAACATTATTGTACATGGAAGAATCTATTAACCTAGATTTGGGCCTAGATGAATCTTTCCATATAGTAGAATTACTTAAATCAATAATCCAATCTAATTTACTAATCACATCCATGCCTAAAATATTCTCTGTATTTTGGCAACACCAGATGTCCATTTTAGTTTTTAAAACTCCCGGAATCTCGAAATTCACACCAGAAACTTTAGCTGCAACTGTATTTCCTTTTCCATTGAAACCAATTAAATTACATTTTGGAGAATCAATATTCACATGTAATTTGTTTTTAGTTAAACTGAGTTTAGATCCTAAATCTATTAACCATTTAGTATCCTTGCCATTTAATAAACCATGTACCCATGGCCTTCCACTTTCATCTAATAAAAGTGAAGTCACATATTTTAATGTTGGAGATGACTCAGAACCTTTTTTCCTAAATCCTGATGGTGATGGAAGTAATCCATCCCTCTCATTTTCATCATTGTTTTTCAAATTGATTGAACTGTCATTAACAATCAATGTACTGATCTGTTTGACTTCTGAAGCATAAGGCAAATCAGTCAAACTATTGTTTGAAGAAGAAAGAATATATTGCTCAGAAATATGTTCTGTATTTTCTACTTTCAAAGTTTTCCTTTGTGTAGTATGTAGGGAAGTATTTCCTGTCTGCTCTGCAACTTTAGTTCTGCCTGTGACGTGTATCTCATCATCTCTGGGTGTGGCCTTACACGTGGCACTCTGAACACCATTTTGTAATATATCTAAACGGCGTCTGCATTCAGCAGCTTTATTCAATATTTTTGTTTTAAGCAAAACTTCATTTTCCTGGTCATCAACCTTGAAAAATCGCATATTTTGAACAAAAGGCTCCTGCATAGAATCTGCAGTAACATTCATAGAGTCTGCATTAACATTAATCTCTAAACTCTTGCTTGACTCTGCTTTAAACGTTACATTATTCTGTAACTGAATATCCTTTATTTGAATTGCACTCTGCAAATCATCTATCCTTTCAGTCAAAATCTGACAATT
The DNA here is from genome assembly GCA_037952835.1 of Lithobates septentrionalis. Lineage (NCBI taxonomy): Eukaryota > Metazoa > Chordata > Amphibia > Anura > Ranidae > Lithobates > Lithobates septentrionalis. The sequence continues at coordinate 889,192 of JBBDGP010000141.1, read as the reverse complement.
AGTACATAAACTATTGTCCTTTTTTTCCTCTTTTGTACCAACTACATTGCTTTCAAAAACTCCTGATATCATTGTATCATAAACTTTAATCAACTTAATCAAATTCCTAACCTGTTTGCTGAATTTCTTAAATGCAAATTTTGACTTTTGTATTTTCTTATTAGCCTGTAAGCATTCATTGAACATGTAACACCATAATTCATCATCTTTAACAAACTTTGACAAATTTTTAAATTCTAAATCACTCTCACTGGATAATTCATGAATTAAATCCATAACTTACCAATGTAAGACGGCTTCCTTCATGTAACACGCGTTCCCTCTCTTGGCGGGAAATTACGTCATCAAGAAACAGATTTTTCTTGTACGTGCACAAACGTCTCACCGATTCTGATCTTTCTTTTCCTTCCAAGTTCAATTCAATGATGCCGAAAATGAGCTTTTTCGATTTCTCCTGAAAGCTTGTCTGAATAATCACTGTTTTTGCTGATATTCCCTCTCGACAAGCGGAAGGAGAAATTATTGAAAAAAAATTCGATATTCGGACAAAAAGAATCTGGCAAATGGCTCGCCACTGTAATAATCGAGTTATTTCTGTATTAATAACTATATTTCAATAATTCATATTGATGAGAAAAGTTCCAAGAAAAATCTGTTAAGTTCTCGTGTAAAACCTCCAAAATTGATTTAATGATCAATTAGCAAAATGTTACAAAAACAATGTCAAAATGTAGAATACAAAAATAGATTATTCTTAAAATGAAGTTTAAATCAGATATGTCTGTGTGTATGTCTTGAGATCTGTGTCTGTGTGTGTGACTTGATGGGCAGCTGCAATGCATCTGACCCTCTCCCCACAGCCTGTCTGTACTCCTACAATTAACTCCCACCTTTTTCCATAGAGGCTGGCTTAAAAAAGGTTCATTTTACTTATAGTCCCACAGAAAAGACCGCGAAATTTGAATTACTCCTTCCAACATTCCTAAGGGAGGGGCTATGAACGAAGTGAGAAAAGCTATCTTTTAAGAATCACTTAACTTACAATATATACATTTCCTTTAAACATATAAAATCCTACATATCAGTATACATATATGTAAAATGCAGTGTTCTTATTAATACCCTAATCAAGAAATATAATAGTGTAAAGAAACAGCTTATATTCTTAACATAATGAAACTTTGTGTCTTTGGAAAGACTGTAATCTAATCTTCTTACGATGGGGGAGGTGAAATGGTCTACACTAAATTGTATCCACATGTGAGATGAATCTCTCCCAAGCAATGCATACAAAGCCTATACCAGCATAAACTTATAGAAGTTATAAAAACCTATATAACTTCACCTTTTCCATACATAGAAGATATATATATATTTATATATATATATTTATATATATAATTCAATTATCACATGAATTCAACCATTCATAAATTCTGATATTCTAACACCAGGAGAGGGGGACCGCCGAAGACCGGCACGCCGAGAGCGGGCGGCCGAACCCCGCTTACCCGCTGGGGAAGCCCTGGGAACCACCCGAGCAGGGGATGAATGGAGGGGGGAGGAGGAAGGGGGCAGTAAGAGGCTGAGGAGGGACTGGGGCTGAGGCGGGAAGGCGGGCAGGCACGTCTGCGGGCCCTGTGTCCAGCCAGCTCAGGAGGGGGAGCAGGGGAAGGGGCAGGGGAAGGCACCCCAGGGGACAGGAGGGCAAAGAGCCAGTCAGCCTGACCCCTGAGAGCCAGCTCATGGACCTTAGCCAGGAGGCGATCCGTGTCCATGGCTCTTCCAGGTCCGAGCTCTTCCATGCTTCCGTTCGAAAAGGCCCAGAATCCCCTGGGGTGCCAAACTCTTGAGCTCAGGCCCAACCCCTGTCCCTTCCTGTACCAATCCCAAGTGACCTAATAGTCACCTTAACTCCTTCCTGGCCATGCCCCCATCAGTCAGGGCTCTCTTTCCCGAGGGGCTCATGAGGCCTTCATTTTGAGGAAGCCAAAGAAACTGCAGTGACACTTGCAGAAAAGTGGGGAATTGAAGCAAAGTTTTCAAATAAAAGATTTAAAAAAGTAAAGCACCACTTTGATGAGCTGTGTATGGATGAAAGATTATCTGATCCAGAGGAACGCTTTAAAACAACTGTATTTTATAGCTGTTTGGATATGATTATAAACCAGCTGTTAGACCGATTTACAGGAATGAATGCAGTCCTTCATAGATTTGAGATAGTTCAGCCTGCCATTCTTGCTTCTCAATCTGATGATAATCTGATTGCAGCAGCATCAAAACTGCATGAATTTTACAAAGAGGTTCTATCACCAGATTTTCCTGGGCAGCTTCTTTCATTCCATTCAGCACTTCAAGAAGAGGTTTGCAGTTGTTCCACTGTAAAGGATTTTTTGCTCACCTACTACTTGTTGAAAACAGTGCACTGTCTTCTACTGTCCCAGATGTCTGCATAGCATTACTTTTGCTCCTCACACTCCCAGTAACCATAGCAACTGTAGAAAGGTCTTTTTCAAAATTAAAACTAATAAAATTTATTTGAGAAACACCATGCCGGTTATTTACGAAAGGCAAATCCACTTTGCACTGCAAGTGCACTTGGAAGTGCAGTCGCTCTAAATCTAAGGGGTAGATCTGAAATGAGTGGAATCTCTGCTGATTTTATCATCCAATCATGTGCAAGTTAAAATGCTGTTTTTTATTTTCTTTGCATGTCCCCCTCGGATCTACAGCGACTTTACTTCCAAGTGCACTTTCAGTGCACTTTCAAGTGCACTTGCAGTGCAGAGTGGATTTTCCTTTAGTAAATAACCCCCCATGTCTCAGCAAAGACTCACTGGACTTGCTTTGTTAAGCATAGAAAATGAGAGAGCTAGAAGACTCAACATCGAAAGCGTTGTAGATAACTTTGCTGAAGCAAAAGCAAGGCGTCATCATTTTAAATGACTGTAGTAAGTTTGCAGTTATATCTGTTCTGTTACAAGTTACACTAAACCAGCCTTTCTCAACCTTTTTACCCCAGAGGAATCTTTTAATAAATTTTCAGGTCTTGGGGAACTTTTACTAAAACCTATCCATTAGGGGTCAATGGGAGGAATGAAGCCTACATTGGTGGTCAGTGGGAAGAATATCTGTCTTTCTTACAGTGGTGGTCAGAATGCCACCTTTCAGGTGGCTAAATAGATCAAATTGCCCTGGATCAATGCAGATGTGTTAGAATATTATTCCAAATTCATAATTCGGCACTTATAGGTGTTATATTATATTCATGGCAAGCTTGCAAAATATATTTGGTTTTATGATTAATCATGATAAATAGAGTATGTGTGAATGACCTTGATCAATAGATTTGACATGATTCTTCTTCTAAAGCTGAGCATTGCTGGATTTTTCTGGTGTAGCCAATTTGAGTATGACATTTAAGGTATCTTGGTGTAGAATGTCATGAGAAGACGAAAATAGACACGTGTCCACGTAGCTAAAGGAATATACATTGTGGATTATATTCTGTTAAGTTAAGTTAGTTTGTAGTTCCAGTCATATTAATAAGTACTAGTATATAGTTACTTAATGTAAAGTTGATAATATGTGTTCATATTATATAGATGTTTGGCTATATGACATTACATGATCAGCATATTACTTCAAGTATGGAGTGTTACATGTGGGCTTGTCAATCGTATGCCATATATGACTATGAATGCATACTGAAGCTAGCAGAAATGAATATGTGCCATACAAGGTTCTAAGTTGGTGTGAGGTTATGACGTTCACACGTTCACATGTAACATATAAAGCCAATGCTACCATATTGAAGGGCACACAGACACACTCACAGACACACTCACACAGCCATTAGGATAGATGATACTGACATGTTCACAAGACACTTTGATAAGTTGGCACAGCTGAATGCTACCAGAAGACTAAGAACGTCATTTCCTGTTTCTTCTTAAACGACATACAAAACAGCATGGAGACAGGAGGGCAGCAGCCATGAAGCACACATGCTTTCATAAGCTTATACAGCTTTATAACTTTTTATTCTATTTCATATATTTTTACCTATATTGAACTGAACTATTATATTTTTTACATTGTATTTATGATGCCAATTGTGTGACAATAAACTCACACTTTGTTTTAAGTCAGTTTGGCTATCAATGCTATTTCATCCGGAAGCGCCTCTGAGATACAAGAATATTAGATATTAATAATATTCTTCATTTTGGCGAGCCAGCAACTGCCGTCATATCTCTATTTTTACGGAAATCTCGATCCTTGCTGAGGGGGGAGAGATTAGCGCAGTTTTGCGAATATTCAAGTCTCGAGAAAAAAGATGGTTCAGAACCTATCAACCAAGAGGCGTTTGTGTTGCATCAGATGTGGACAACAGTCCAGCAACAGACGGTTGAAGACGAGAAATTCTTCTAAATACGGTGAGTAAAGTTATGGAATTTATTGATGAAATAGCTAGAGACAGCAAGCTAGAGTTTAAAGATGTGTCTTTATATCCAAATGACAGTCACTTGTGGAGATATATGTACAATGAATGCCTAAATGCCAATACACAGATTGATAAATCCAGGTTCACTGTACATAAATTACGTAAGAAAATAAATAATGTATTAAGCTTAGTGAGAATATTTAACAAAATGATTCTTAATGTTGATTTACCTGCTAAAAATGTGTGTACATTACAGAAGACAGAATGTAACACTGTACAGAACACAAGGAAACATGAAAATTTGTCTCCAGATTCTCTTAATTGTCCAAACTGTGAGATTTTTTGTAATTATATAGAGAATCTTGAGGAACAAATTGACTCCAAAACAAATCTTTTGGAAAAACTTCAGAATGACAGTAGATTGACACAGATTGCTGTAATAACTACAGATGACAAAAAGACTGAATCTAAATGTAAGCAACAATCCTCTTATATTCCGGAAAGTACGGATATGGAGAATGTTGACGCTACTGATGAAAAAGAAATGAAACATAAAAACTTATTATGTAGAACTGCAAAACTAAAGTTGCAAATACATGACCAACTTATGAAAGTTTTAAAAGATTTTCCTATTTATGACACTGAGGCAACTGTATTTTCCAATTGGGATTTATTTGAAATGTTTGCGGATCGTTTTAATCTGTCAAATGATCAACGCAATTACATATTTCAGTTGTGGGTTCCTGTTAATTTCGCTAAACGAATTAACACACCTGTTATTGATGACGAAGGTCAGGAAAAACAAAATGACGCGACAGATAGACTGCGACAATTATTGCTATGTATGACCGGTGAGCAAATACCGACCATAGAAATGTTAGATCTTTTACAGACTACTGCAGAAGAAAGTCCAATTGACTTTAAAATTAAATTTTGTAAAGTTTATCAAATGATATTTGGAGTAGATGATGACAATGACCCAGGTTTAAAAATAGCTTTCATAAAAAAATTTAAATACCTTGACCCAACTTCAGTAGCCATAGCGCAGGAACGTCAAAATTTAAATGATATAGTAAGTTTAATTGATAAAATTAGGAGACAATTGAATCAAAGCAATCTCACACACGAGATAGCTATAATTCAATGTGACAAAAATAGTCAGGCTACAGACATGTCAGAAACGACAGGTCTTGGCAGGAATGACAAGGACAGCTGCAGACAAGTGAGGCAAGGAGAGCCTATCACGTGTCTTTACTGTCATAGATCTGGTCATATGAGAAAACATTGCTGTAAATTTAAGAGAGACTCACAAATAAAAACTAAAGATATGGAGAATGAAAAATCAGCTTTTGTACAACCTGTTTTTTCATGTCAAGATAACATTTTGACTGAATTGCCTTATGCCACTGAAGTCAAACAGATCAGTAATTTGACTGTAAACAGCAGTTCAGACAACACTGTCACTGAAAGAGAGGGTTTATTGCCATTGCCAAAAATAGAATCACACCGGGATTCAATTTCTCTGCCATTACAATATGTAGCACCAATTATTTTGGACGAGAATGGTAGGCCATATATACAATGTTTGCTGAATGGTAAAAATATTAATTGTCTCATTGACAGTGGATCTGAGATTAGCCTTACCAAAGAAAACATACCTGTGAAACCAAATTCTCCTATGTGTAATATAATGGGTTTTAATAATACAGGTAATTCCACTGCTAGACAGGTATCTAATGTAACATTTGAAGTACCTGGATTAGTGAAAACTAACATTAACATTTGGGTATGTCCCAAAGCAGAGAATATACTTGGCATTGATGTAATCAATGAACAAAAATGGGTGATCGATTTGGCTAATAAAAGTATTTGGAAAGATCCATCTAGGCCCAAATCAGTGCTTATTGATCCCTCTGTATACAGTAAAGTTGGTTCCATTACCAATATGTCTACAGAACAAAAGTGGCCTGATGTTGATGGTAATTGTGCTCTAAAGGAAGTGGTACAACGTTTTCCAAGTTTGTGGTCAAAGTTCAAAAATGACATTGGAACTTTGAAAAATACTGAATTGAATATTGAGGGAAAAGATCCAGAACCCCTTAATCAGTATGAGTTACCACTAGAATCAGTTGGTCCACTTTCTGCCATTATTCAAGAGTTTGTACAACTTGGAATTGTAAAGAAAGCTAAATCAGTGGTAAATAACTGTATTTGGCCTATAAAAAATACTGATAATTCATATTCTTTATCAGTTGACTTAAGGACATTGAATAAACATATCACAAATAACCCAGTTCTTCCTGATAAATCTAACTTAAAGTTAAATTTGAATGCCGAGGACAAAGTGTTCTCTGTATTAAAAATTATGAATAGCCATTTTTCCCTTTCTTTAGCGAATAGCAGCCAGTACAAATTCGCATTCACATTCAGAAAAGAGACTTATACGTTCACTCGATTAATACCTGGCCTAGGTATTGGTGATGGTATAGTTCATGAAACTATAGCAAAAATACTTTCAAAATTTTCTAGGCCAGACTGCATTTGTCAGTATGTGGATACGATTCTGCTGAGTACTCAGAATATCGATGAACATATTGCTCTTTTGTCTGAGTTGTTTCTGATGTTACAAGCTGAAGGTTTAAAATTAAACACGACAAAAGTCCAGCTGATGAAAAGTCAAGTGAAATACCTTCACATGCAAATTAGTCAAGGAAAGAGACAACTGTTGCAAGAAACAGTTAGAGAGATCACTGCAATCCCACCTCCAACAACTCATAAGGCATTGCATCAATGTTTGCATAAAATAAATCATTGCAAAGAGTTTGTACACTGTTTTGCAGAAAAAGGTAATCCACTATATAATCTTTTGAGGAATAAAGGTAATATAGTTGACCAATGGGGTCCAAAGGAGAAAAATGCTTTTGAAATGTTGAAAAAAGATTTGCAGAATGCTCCAGCATTAAGTACAATAGAGGTTTGTTCTGAAGCATCTTTTGTTTTGAAAACTCATGTATCTGAGAATGCCATCTCAGTAACGTTGTCTCAATTACAAGAAGGTAAGGAGAAAATAATTGCCTATTTCTCCAGAGTTTTATCATTTTTGGAAAAAACTTTTAAGTCAGGTGTAAAGCAACTGCTAAGTGTTTACTATGCAATTAAAGCTACAGAGAGAATAGTGAAATCAAACAAAATCATTGTACAGACACCTGACTGCTCACTAAAAGGTATTTTTGAGGAAGATAGTTTTAAAGAATGTCGTAAAACATATCCTTTATGGTTCAGAGCTTTATCATCCAAACACATTCAGACAGATGTAAAAGGAAGACATCTTCAGGAATGTACACCAGCACATGTTTATACAGCTGCATCTCAGAAGTCTCTATCTCAGGTTTCCAGCATAAGAACAGAGAAGGACATAGAGCCAGTATTTGTTACTGCAGAACAGTCTAACACTAGAATAAGAGTTTCAACACAGAATACAGTTACGCACATTTCTAATCTTTTAGAGATGAGAACAAAGGCATAGTCCATTGTCATCTCTGGGTGGTACAAAACTTTTCTTTTGTTTGTGAAAACAGAGATTTGTATCATGACCAAAGGAGGTGTTGCGTCCTGTCATACCTAAACTTCACAGTACATATGATTTATTGTTTAGGCCATCTTAGACAGGATAAGGACAGTACATTGTCATACAGAAGTTCTCTTTGAAGGAAAATATAAGATAGTGTTATTTTACATATAGTTTAACAAATTCACAAAGTTATTGTCTCATAATGTTTTAACATTTGTTGGAAAAAAAGTTACAAGAATTTAATGAAAATATTTTATGCCTGATTAATGATACTGCATTTCTTTTACAGAAATGGCATCTAAAATCAAATAAATATGGAAGATAACAAGCTCATACGAAGAGAAAAGAGAATATCAGGAAAATTCAAAGTTAAAGAAGGAATCCTCTAGGGAAGAATGTTGGACAAAAGATTTATACTTCATATTTATGACTGTTTTATCTTATTCAACAAGATTTTTCTAATCTAATAGAACTTGAAGAAGAAACTTTAAAGACATTTCATGAAGGAAAAATTTAATCAGAAGAAACTTTATCTACTATAGATAAACAATTTAGGACTCAAACATTTGTCCACATATACATTTTTTGATAATCCGATTATTCTGATATTAAGTTAGGATTATCATTATTATTTTTATTTATTTTTCCTTATTCTGCACACTCATTCTAGTTTATAGAACATCTTTTGTTCATAACCTAAGAAACATATCACTCTTAATAGAACTATGGAAAGTTATGACAAGTTTTAGAGTGTAAAGTATATTTCCAAAGAGCTAAAATATTATTTGAGCACAAATATGGAAATATATTATTGCATAATTTATTTTAATAATAATAATAATAATAACTATTGTTATTATTATTAATATTAGTAATTATAGATATGAGTCATCATTATGTTATACATTTTTAAATTCTATATCATTATTTTAAGATTTTGAATAGATAGATCTAAGAGGAGTTAAAGTAAAGAAAAAAGCGATTAGAAGGAGAGTTATTTCTAGCTGCTTCAGTTCTGAGGAATATTGTGTTCGATCATTTGATACAAGGATGTGTAAATGTGACATGAATGATGTTTTGAATGTATTAGAATATTTTGATATGATTAATCATAATTCAGGGGGGATTGTTAGAATATTATTCCAAATTCATAATTCGGCACTTATAGGTGTTATATTATATTCATGGCAAGCTTGCAAAATATATTTGGTTTTATGATTAATCATGATAAATAGAGTATGTGTGAATGACCTTGATCAATAGATTTGACATGATTCTTCTTCTAAAGCTGAGCATTGCTGGATTTTTCTGGTGTAGCCAATTTGAGTATGACATTTAAGGTATCTTGGTGTAGAATGTCATGAGAAGACGAAAATAGACACGTGTCCACGTAGCTAAAGGAATATACATTGTGGATTATATTCTGTTAAGTTAAGTTAGTTTGTAGTTCCAGTCATATTAATAAGTACTAGTATATAGTTACTTAATGTAAAGTTGATAATATGTGTTCATATTATATAGATGTTTGGTTATATGACATTACATGATCAGCATATTACTTCAAGTATGGAGTGTTACATGTGGGCTTGTCAATCGTATGCCATATATGACTATGAATGCATACTGAAGCTAGCAGAAATGAATATGTGCCATACAAGGTTCTAAGTTGTTATGACGTTCACACGTTCACATGTAACATATAAAGCCAATGCTTCCATATTGAAGGGCACACAGACACACTCACAGACACACTCACACAGCCATTAGGATAGATGATACTGACATGTTCACAAGACACTTTGATAAGTTGGCACAGCTGAATGCTACCAGAAGACTAAGAACGTCATTTCCTGTTTCTTCTTAAACGACACACAAAACAGCATGGAGACAGGAGGGCAGCAGCCATGAAGCACACATGCTTTCATAAGCTTATACAGCTTTATAACTTTTTATTCTATTTCATATATTTTTACCTATATTGAACTGAACTATTATATTTTTTACATTGTATTTATGATGCCAATTGTGTGACAATAAACTCACACTTTGTTTTAAGTCAGTTTGGCTATCAATGCTATTTCATCCGGAAGCGCCTCTGAGATACAAGAATATTAGATATTAATAATATTCTTCAAGATGCCATCAGATAGGAGGTCAATCAGCTGCAGCTCATAGAACGCCTAACAACATCTGTAGGAACTCTAGGGTTCCTCTGAACCTTTGTTGAGAATGGCTGACCTAAAGACTTTTTTAGTTTTGTTACCAGTTACACTAACCTATTTTTATGTTTTATGGTTGAACCTTGCATGCTTAGTTCCAAGTTAAACTAACCAGTTGAGTTGAATGCATGCTAGTTTCAATAAACCAACCAATCAAACCAAATATATATATATATATATATATATATATATATATATATATATATATATATATATATATATATATGTTTTACAGGTCTTTCTTCACAGAAACAAAGTTAAATATGTGAAATAGTTTTAAGTTCTAAAAAAGTTGGAAGTTATTGTGGGCCCTGTTGTGGACACTTTTTTGAAGAAGTTATTGTTGGCCCTGTTGTGGACCCTTTTTTGAAGATTTTCTTCTACCTTTGTGAAGATTTTTAGTAACTTTGTGTGTCTATATGTGTACAGTGTTTTTATATTTTCCAAATTAATCTCATTCAAAATGTTATATTTTATGTATTTAAATATATAATTGAAATGTGGATCTTTGACTATAACTTTGTCTAATGGATGTATATATCGCCTTGATTTATGGTTGTTCTTCATGATATTTTGCAGGTACATTCTCATCATTCTGACCTGTCATGTGACCATGTCCTATCCTGAAGCTTCCTCTTGACAGTTACGGTAAGTTGAAATCAGAAACAGAAATGTTTTAATTTGTTGTACAGTGGAAAAAAATATAGTATCAAAATCATGGGGGGGGGGGGGGGCCTTCATGATTTCTTGCAACGGGGCCCTGAGGTTTCTAGTTACGCCTCTGACTGGATGTAGTGTTTGTTTTTCTCATCTCACACTAACTCATCATCAATAGTTTATAACTTTTCATCATGAGACTCTCAGCAGGAGTAAATTAGGAACCACATTCTGCTTGTAGCACTCCAACTCACATGGCTGGGATTTTGAAGCTGGGTTCTACGTGACACAGAATTACTGAACCCTTTATCTTGCTTCTTCTATATTTCAAGTGATATTCTATATTCCAGTAAAATAATCCAGTAAAAAATGTGACGAAATATATATTTACAGTGGGGACGTAAAGTATTCAGACCCCCTTAAATTTTTCACTGTTTGTTTTATTGCAGCCCTTTGCTAAAATCTTTTAAGTTCATTTTTTTTCCTCATTAATGTACACACAGCACCCCATATGGACAGAAAAACACAGAATTATTGTCATTTTTGCAGATTTATTAAAAAAGAAAAACTGAAATATCACATGGTCCTAAGTATTCAGACCCTTTGCTGCGACACTCATATATTTAACTCAGGTGCTGTCCATTTCTTCTGATCATCCTTGAGATGGTTCTACACCTTCATTTGAGTCCAGATGTGTTTGATTATACTGATTGGACTTGATTAGGAAAGCAAATAAGGAAAAAAAGGTGCACTAAAATAGCCACGTCCCAAATTTTGAGGTAACAAAGAAAAAGGTACTACAAAGTATTACTAGAGGGGCAGACTTTATAGGCTATGAAACAATGGAGAGAAAAAGTTGTATAAATAGTAAAGTTTAATAGAATTTACATAACATAGAATGATCAAAAGGGGATAAAAAATGTAGCATATATGCATCTATATTTATGTGCAGTGAGCCCTTGTATGTCTACGCTTTTCGCCGTTAGGCTTCTTCAGGATACAGCCAAGGTTCAAAGACAAAACAGATAAGAGAGCATATGAAGAAGAAGATAGAGGAAGAAACCGAAGGAAGATAGAAGATAGAAGATAGAAGAAAGAAGATAGAAGAAAGAAGAAGCATTTAAATAAAGGAATTGTCAAAAACTGTCCCTTGTCATTTTTAACATTTTTTGTGAAATGGTAGGGGAAATGGTAGGGGTACTTTTGTACCCCCTTACCATTTTACACAGGGGGAGGACTGGGATCTGGGGGTCCCCTTGTTAAAGGGGGCTTCCAGATTCCGATAAGCTCCCCGCCCGCAGACCCCCACAACCACCGGGCAAGGGTTGTGGGGATGAGGCCCTTGTCCCCATCAACATGGGGAGAAGGTGTTTTGGGGGGCTACCCAAAGCACCCTCCCAATGTTGAGGGCATGTGGCCTGGTACGGTTCAGGAGGGGGGCCGCTCTCTCATCTCCCCCTCTTTTCCTGCGGCCTGCCAGGTTGCATGCTCTGATAAGGGTCTGGTATGGATTCATGGGGGGACCCCACAGCATTTTTTTTTAAATTTTGGCGCGGGGTTCCCCTTAAAATCCTGAAGGGTCTGGTATAGATTTTGAGGGGGACCCCACGCCATTTTAAAAAAAAAATTTGTCCGGGGTTCCCCTTAATATCCATACCAGACCTGAAGGGCCTGGTATGGAATTTAGGGGGACACCCCCCCCCCACGTCATTTTTTTTTAAATTTTGGTTTGGGGTTCCCCTGTGGGAAATTCCCATGCCTTTTTTATCAATGAACTTTTATGTGTATTGTCGGACCGGCAATTCATTAATAGCCGCGAGTAGTTTTAAATGACTTTGTTTCCTTTGAAATGTAATTTTGCTGTCAGACTGTTCTAAACACGGGAAACATGTGCCCCTTTACAGGCATACTATAGACACCCCCCCAGGTACGAAATTTAAAGGGATATTACACTTTTATTGTTTCAGTTTATGCATTATTAAAATCACTGCTCCCGAAAAAATGTCAGTTTTTAAAACTTTTTTTTGGCTTTGACCAATTATGGCTCAGGGGGTTTAGTACACGCCCCACACTATATAAGGCCGCCTGCGTGGCGGCCTTGTGTAGTGTGTTGCGGCGGAGAGAGTTAGATAGACAGAGACACAGTGTCATTTGATTTAAGTTAGATTAGTTTAAGTAGGCAGATCCAGGCAGTTAGCTGCACTTACAGTGTATTTTGTGTATATATATATATATATATATATATATATACATCCCAGGTGTTGTATATATATATATACACACACTGTATTCAGTTAAGCTGGATCCGTTCCTGTTATTCTCTTCCTAATATACTGACAGGCAGGCAGTGGTTTTTACAGTATTTCCAGTTAGTGTGCTGTGTAACCCTGCACAGTTGCACCTACAGTATAGCTACCTGAAGCCAAGTGCTTGTGTGCTTGTTCTGATCCTATTAATAGCACAGGCAGGCTTTTTAAGTATTTCCAGTTAGTGTACTGTGTACCCAGCACAGTCGCACCTACAGTATAGCTCAGTGGTGTATTTAGGTTTTGTGCTTCCCTAGGCCTGACTGAGCTTGCGCACCCCCTAATTTAAATATGACCCACCCCTTCCTGTCAAGGCCACACCCCTTTCTTTTAAAGATCCGCCCTGTCATCTTCATTGGAGGAGGACAGAGGGACGCCGCGGGAAGAGGACAGAGAGGCATGCGGCATCTTTTCATTTGGGGGGGTAAGGGGATATGTGCTAGTTGCTTTGGGAGGGGAGGATCAGACCCCCCCACTAGCACATATCCTCTCCCCTCCCAAAGCACCCAGCACATATCCCCTTACCCCCCCTCCCCTCATCCATGTGTGCATCTGTTATCTGCCCCCTTCCCGGTTACTGTGTCCCCCTCCACTGTAAACTATACACAGACCTCAGAGCAGCAGCGCAGCTCATGCACTGAAGTCGTGTCCCTCCTCTGTGGCTCCTTCTCCTCCTGGCTGTGTACACTAGAACATTGGAGCCGAGAAGGAGGAGGAGCTGGGGAGTGTGTGTGGCTGACAGTGGGGAGAGAGGTGGCGGCTGCTACGGAAAGCCGATCGCCGCTTGCGGGACCCCAGGTGGCAGATGTCCTGGGTGCCCACGCTAGCGCACTCTGGCTGCCAGTTACCGAAGCTCAGTGCCGGAACTTGTTGTGGGCTCCGGGACAGTGGCGTCACTAGGTTTGGTGTCACCTGGAGCTGTAAAAATTGTGTCATCCCCCTTAATTTTTTGACTGGAGGCCCAGCGTTGGAGCTCATTATGGCGGTCAACAAGGCCTAGAGGCAGAGGCGTCATTAGGGGGTGGCTATTGGGGCTACAGCCCCGAGCCTGGGGCCAATAGCCCAGAGTCTCTTGTCCGGTCCAGGGACGAATGCAGGGGACAGGGGCGGACTGAGCCGTGGTAGCGCTGGCTCCGGCTCCAGCTCCGCCCCCGCCTGACTCTATTCTTGGTCACTGGTTGCTATAGCCGCCTAGTGTATGTAGGTCAGTGTGTGTCAGGTAGTTCAGTGTGTGTCAGGTAGGTCAGTGTATATAGGTCAGTGTGTGTCAGGTAGGTCAGGTAGGTCAGTGTAGGTCAGTGTAGGTCAGGTAGGTCAGTGTGTGTCAGGTAGGTCAGTGTGTGTCAGGTAGGTCAGTGTGTGTCAGGTAGGTCAGTGTATGTCATGTAGGTCAGTGTAGCTCAGTGTAGGTCAGGTAGGTCAGTGTGTGTAGGTCAGTGTGTGTCAGGTAGTTCAGTGTGTGTCAGCCCTGGTTCACACAGGGGCGACTTGTCAGTCGACTTAGCCGCCTGACAAGTCGCGTCCTGTTCTGTACAATGGAACCGTTCTAATAGGAGCGACGCAAGTCGTTCCGACTTAGAAAAAGGTTCCTGTACTACTTTTGGGGTGACTTCAGGCGACTTGCATTGACTTCTATACAGAAGTCGTTTTGCAAGTCGCCGCTGAAGTCGTGTGCAGGTCGCCTCAGTGAGTCTACCTGCAAGTCGTGTTGCCTCTGTGTGAACCGGCAGTCAGTGTGTTTTAGGTAGTTCAGTGTGTGTCAGGTAGGTCAGTGTATGTAGTTCAGTGTGTGTCAGGTAGTTCAGTGTGTGTCAGGTAGGTCAGTGTATGTAGTTCAGTGTGTGTCAGGTAGGTCAGTGTGTGTCAGGTAGGTCAGTGTATGTCAGGTAGGTCAGTGTATGTCATGTAGGTCAGTGTAGTTCAGTGTGTGTAGGTCAGTGCGTGTCAGGTAGGTCAGTGCGTGTCAGGTAGGTCAGTGTATGTCAGGAAGGTCAGTGTATGTCATGTAGGTCAGTGTGTGTGTCAGGTAGGTCAGTGTATGTAGTTCAGTGTGTGTCAGGTAGTTCAGTGCGTGTCAGGTAGGTCAGTGTATGTCATGTAGGTCAGTGTGTGTGTCAGGTAGGTCAGTGTGTGTAGGTCAGTGTGTGTCAGGTAGTTCAGTGTGTCTCAGGTAGGTCAGTGTATGTAGGTCAGTGTGTGTCAGGTAGGTCAGTGTGTGTCAGGTAGGTCAGTGCGTGTCAGGTAGGTCAGTGTGTGTCAGGTAGGTCAGTGTATGTAGGTCAGTGCGTGTCAGGTAGGTCAGTGCATGTCAGGTAGGTCAGTGCATGTCAGGTAGGTCAGTGTGTGTCAGGTAGGTCAGTGTATGTAGGTCAGTGCATGTCAGGTAGGTCAGTGCGTGTCAGGTAGGTCAGTGCGTGTCAGGTAGGTCAGTGTATGTAGGTCAGTGTGTGTCAGGTAGTTCAGTGTGTGTCAGTGTGTGTCAGGTAGTTCAGTGTGTGTCAGGTAGGTCAGTGTATGTAGGTCAGTGTGTGTCAGGTAGTTCAGTGTGTGTCAGGTAGGTCAGTGTTTGTAGGTCAGTGCGTGTCAGGTCGGTCAGTGCGTGTCAGGTCGGTCAGTGCATGTCAGGTAGGTCAGGGCGTGTCAGGTAGGTCAGTGCGTGTCAGGTAAGTCAGTGCGTGTCAGGTAGGTCAGTGTATGTCATGTAGGTCAGTGTAGGTCAGTGTGTGTAGGTCAGTGCGTGTCAGGTAGGTCAGTGTGTGTCAGGTAGGTCAGTGTATGTAGTTCAGTGTGTGTCAGGTAGGTCAGTGTATGTAGTTCAGTGTGTGTCAGGTAGCTCAGTGTATGTAGTTCAGTGCGTGTCAGGTAGGTCAGTGTATGTCAGGTAGTTCAGTGTGTGTCAGGTAGGTCAGTGTATGTAGGTCAGTGTGTGTCAGGTAGTTCAGTGTGTGTCAGGTAGGTCAGTGTATATAGGTCAGTGTGTGTCAGGTAGGTCAGTGTAGGTCAGTGTAGGTCAGGTAGGTCAGTGTGTGTCAGGTAGGTCAGTGTGTGTCAGGTAGGTTAGTGTGTGTCAGGTAGGTCAGTGTATGTCATGTAGGTCAGTGTAGCTCAGTGTAGGTCAGTGTGTGTCAGGTAGGTCAGTGTGTGTCAGGTAGTTCAGTGTGTGTCAGCCCCGGTTCACACAGGGGCGACTTGTCAGGCGACTTAGCCACCTGACAAGTCGCGTCCTGTTCTGTACAATGGAACCGTTCTAATAGGAGCGACGCAAGTCGCTCCGACTTAGAAAAAGGTTCCTGTACTATTTTTGGGGCGACTTCAGGCGACTTGCATTGACTTCTATACAGAAGTCGTTTTGCAAGTCGCCGCTGAAGTCGTGTGCAGGTCGCCTCGGTGAGTCTACCTGCAAGTCGTGTTGCCCCTGTGTGAACCGGCAGTCAGTGTGTTTTAGGTAGTTCAGTGTGTGTCAGGTAGGTCAGTGTATGTAGTTCAGTGTGTGTCAGGTAGGTCAGTGTGTGTCAGGTAGGTCAGTGTATGTCAGGTAGGTCAGTGTATGTCATGTAGGTCAGTGTAGTTCAGTGTGTGTAGGTCAGTGCGTGTCAGGTAGGTCAGTGCGTGTCAGGTAGGTCAGTGTATGTCAGGAAGGTCAGTGTATGTCATGTAGGTCAGTGTGTGTGTCAGGTAGGTCAGTGTATGTAGTTCAGTGTGTGTCAGGTAGTTCAGTGCGTGTCAGGTAGGTCAGTGTATGTCATGTAGGTCAGTGTGTGTGTCAGGTAGGTCAGTGTGTGTAGGTCAGTGTGTGTCAGGTAGTTCAGTGTGTGTCAGGTAGGTCAGTGTATGTAGGTCAGTGTGTGTCAGGTAGGTCAGTGTGTGTCAGGTAGGTCAGTGCGTGTCATGTAGGTCAGGTAGGTCAGTGTGTGTAGGTCAGTGCGTGTAGGTCAGTGCGTGTGAGGTAGGTCAGTGCGTGTGAGGTATGTCAGTGCGTGTGAGGTAGGTCATTGTGTGTCAGGTAGGTCAGTGTGTGTAGGTCAGTGTAGGTCAGTGTGTGTATGTCAGGTAGGTCAGTGTGTGTATGTCAGGTAGGTCAGTGTGTGTATGTCAGGTAGGTCAGTGTGTGTCAGGTAGGTCAGTGTATGTCATGTAGGTCAGTGTAGGTCAGTGTGTGTAGGTCAGTGCGTGTCAGGTAGGTCAGTGTATGTCATGTAGGTCAGTGTGTGTCAGGTGGGTGTGTGTCAGGTAGGTCAGTGTATGTAGTTCAGTGCATGTCAGGTAGGTCAGTGTGTGTCAGGTAGGTCAGTGCTTGTCAGGTAGGTCAGTGCGTATCAGGTAGGTCAGTGTATGTCATGTAGGTCAGTGTGTGTCAGGTAGGCCAGTGTGTGTAGGTCAGTGTAGGTCAGTGCGTGTGAGGTAGGTCAGTGCGTGTGAGGTAGGTCAGTGCGTGTCACGTAGGTCATTGTGTGTCAGGTAGGTCAGTGTAGGTCAGTGTGTGTATGTCAGGTAGGTCAGTGTGTGTATGTCAGGTAAGTCAGTGTGTGTATGTCAGGTAGGTCAGTGTGTGTGTGTCAGGTAGGTCAGTGTGTGTCAGGTAGGTCAGTGTGTGTCAGGTAGGTAGGTAGGTCAGTTTAGTGGTCAGCATTGATGGGCATTGGTAAGCCAAGCAGCAACCAGCAAGTGAGCTTACCCCCTGCCACACAACCCCACCACCCAGCCAAAAAACGCCATTAGAGCCCACCCCCCGTGCCGGCCTTGGACTTCGGGCTGAAGCCCCTGGTCTTTTTGCCCCCTAGCAACGCCCCTGCCTAGAGGATATCAGGTTAGGCACTTCCTAATGGCTCAGTCCCTGGGAACAGTAATGAATAATGGCCAACAGGCTCTTACCAGACCCGGTGAAACCGCAACAGTGATCCCTCCGGCTGGACGCTTGCTCACTCTGGGTTGCCCAGGCTGACTCTGGCCAGTAGTGTAGCATGTCTGTACCCTGGCAGTGGCTTTATCTTTCTCCCCCTCTGGTGGTGCAGGTACAGCGTGGCTCTCTCTTTGGTGGTGCGGGAACAGTGTGGCTGGCTCTCTGGTGGTGCAGGTACAGCGTGGCTCTCTGGTGGTGCGGGTACAGCGTGGCTCTCTGGTGGTGCGGGTACAGCGTGGCTCTCTGGTGGTGCGGGTACAGCGTGGCTCTCTGGTTGTGCGGGTACAGCGTGGCTCTCTGGTGGTGTGGGTACAGCGTGGCTCTCTGGTGGTGCGGGTACAGCGTGGCTCTCTGGTGGTGCAGGTACAGCGTGGCTCTCTGGTGGTGCGGGTACAGCGTGACTCTCTGGTGGTGCGGGTACAGCGTGGCTCTCTGGTAGTGCGGGTACAGCGTGGCTCTCTGGTGGTGCGGGTACAGCGTGGCTCTCTGGTGGTGCGGGTACAGCTTGGCTCCCTCTTTGGCTTCCCCCAGCACATTACTCTCTTTTTCTCCTCTAACACCCCCCCTCAGCAGAGTGCATGCATGCTGGGGGCTGTAGCATGATGTCTATGGACACACACAGGGGCCGCCACTTTTCAGGGACTACTTTTCCCATGATGCCCCCCAGAGTCTTCTGATTGGCCCTCTGCTGTGGCCAATCATGGGGAGGGAAACAGCGGTCAGGAAGCTGGGCGGCAGCACGGCGAAACCAATTAGAGCCGCTCTCTCTCTCTTCTCCCTTCGGCTGACAGAAAGGGGAGGGGGAGGCAAGCGGGGGAGATAAACAGACAGCCCACAGCTCTCCTCTCCCTGTCACAGCGCTGCTGCTCCATTTGCCAGAGAACTCCCCCGCTTGCCCCCCTCCCCTTTCTGTCAGCTGAAGGGAGAAGAGAGAGAGCGGCTTTAATTGGTTTTACCATGCCGCTGCCCAGCTTCCTGACCGCTGTTTTCCTCCCCATGATTGGCCACAGCAGAGGGCCAATCAGAGACAGAATCACAGCTTTAAGGAGGGGCGGCTTGACAGCACCCGGGACGCCACTGCACTGCTAAGCTGTACTCCCCAGATGGTGGCCCTGCTGTGCGGGAGTCAGGAAGAGGGCGCCGCTGCCATTTTCGGGGGGGGCGGCTTTTTGCCCCCCCCCCCCGCACAGTGCCGCCCTAGGCCTGGGCCTTGTTGGCCTAGGCCAAGACACAGCACTGGTATAGCTACCCGAAGCCAGGTGCTTGTGTGCTTCTTCTGATCCTATTAATAGTACAGGCAGGCTCTTACAGTATTTACAGTTAGTGTACTGTGTAACCCTGCACAGTTGCACCTACAGTATAGCTACCTGAAGCCAGGTGCTTGTGTGCTTCTTCTGATCCTTTTAATAGCACAGGTAGGTTCTTGAAGTATTTACAGTTAGTGTACTGTGTAACCCTGCACAGTTGCACCTACAGTATAGCTACCTGAAGCCAGGTGCTTGTGTGCTTCTTCTGATCCTATTAATAGCAAAGGCAGGCTCTTACAGTATTTACAGTTAATGTACTGTGTAACCCTGCACAGTTGCAGGTACAGTATGGCTACCTGAAGCCAGGTGCTTGTGTGCTTCTTCTGATCCTATTAATAGCACAAGCAGGTTTATGAAGTATTTCCAGTTAGTGTACTGTGTAACCCTGCACAGTTGCACCTACAGTATAGCTACCTGAAGCCAGGTGCGTGTGTGCTTCTTCTGATCCTATTAATTGCACAGGCAGGCTCTTGAAGTATTTACAGTTAGTGTACTGTGTAACCCTGCACAGTTGCACCTACAGTATAGCTACCTGAAGCCAGGTGCTTGTGTGCTTCTTCGGATGCCAATTAATAGCACAGGCAGGCTCTTGAAGTAATTACAGTTAGTGTACTGTGTAACCCTGCACAGTTGCACCTACAGTATAGCTACCTGAAGCCAGGTGCTTGTGTGCTTCTTCTGATCCTATTAATAGCACAGGCAGGCTCGTGAAGTATTTCCAGTTAGTGTACTGTGTACCCTGCACAGTTGCACCTACAGTATAGCTACTTGAAGCCAGGTGCTTGTGTGCCTCTTCTGATCCTATTAATAGCACAGGCAGGCTCTTGAAGTATTTACAGTTAGTGTACTGTGTAACCCTGCACATTTGCACCTACAGTATAGATAACTGAAGCCAGGTGCTTGTGCGCTTCTTCTGATCCTATTAATAGCACAGGCAGGCTCTTGAAGTATTTACAGTTAGTGTACTGTGTAACCCTGCTCAGTTGCACCTACAGTATAGATACCCGAAGCCAGGTGCTTGTGTGCTTCTTCTGATCCCATTAATAGCACAGGCAGGTTCTTGAAGTATTTACGGTTAGTGTACTGTGTAACCCTGTTCAGTTGCACCTACAGTATAGATACCTGAAGCCAGGTGCTTGTGTGCTTCTTCTGATCCTATTAATAGCACAAGCAGGCTCATGAAGTATTTACAGTTAGTGTACTGTGTAACCCTGCACAGTTGCACCTACAGTATAGCTACCTGAAGCCAGGTGCGTGTGTGCTTCTTCTGATCCTATTAATAGCACAGGCAGGCTCTTGAAGTATTTACAGTTAGTGTACTGTGTAACCCTGCACAGTTGCACCTACAGTATAGCTACCTGAAGCCAGGTGCTTGTGTGCTTCTTCTGATCCTATTAATAGCACAGGCAGGCTCTTGAAGTATTTCCAGTTAGTGTACTTTGTAACCCTGCACAATTGCACCTACAGTATAGCTACCTGAAGCCAGGTGCTTGTGTGCTTCTTCTGATCCTATTAATAGCACAGGCAGGCTCTTGAAGTATTTCCAGTTAGTGTACTGTGTACCCTGCACAGTTGCACCTACAGTATAGCTACCTGAAGCCAGGTGCTTGTGTGCTTCTTCTGATCCTATTAATAGCACAGACAGGCTCTTGAAGTATTTACAGTTAGTGTACTGTGTAACCCTGCACATTTGCACCTACAGTATAGCTACCTGAAGCCAGGTGCTTGTGTGCTTCTTCTGATCCTATTAATAGCACAGGCAGGCTTTTGAAGTATTTACAGTTAGTGTACTGTGTAACCCTGCACAGTTGCACCTACAGTATAGCTACCTGAAGACAAGTGCAGGTGCTCTCATACTAATAATACTACAGGCAGGCAGTTGATTCTGCTAGCTGCAGTATAATCTGTATGTATAAATGTACATCCCAGTTTTGTGCAGCTACATCTCACTGCAGGCCATTAGTATGTCTGGAAGGCCAACAAGGAGAGGCAGACAGTCACAAGCCAATAAAAGAGGGCAAGCAGGCTCTGTGTCTAGAGGCAACAGTACTGGTCGTGGACACGGTGCATCCTCATCAGCATGTGGCCGTGGGACATGCTTGGCCTTTTTTCCGGCAACTGGTCGTGTTGAGTCGCAACATGCGGAATACTCGGTCTAGTGGATGACCAAGCCGTCCTCATCCTCCTCATCCTCTCTCACCCAGGCTCAGGGTACTTTGTCTGGCAAAGCAGCTGCCAACACGGCCTCTTCCCTCGGCTCAATGGCATCAGTCACTCCTTCCCTAGCCTCACCATATCCTCCTGAGGAGTCCCCCGAACTGTTTGACCACAGTGTTGGGTACATGCTCCAGGAGGATGCCCAGCTTTTTGAAGGCTCCGATGATGGTACTCAGCTAGAGGAAGGCAGTAACGTGAGCCCAGACTGAGGGGGTGCCCAAGAAGGACAGCAATCTGGCAGTCATGTTCCCCCTGCTGCAGCATACTGCCAGGTTTGCTCCAGTGATGAGGAGGGAGGGGATGATGAGGTCACTGACTCCACGTGGGTGCCTGATAGGAGAGAGGAGGAGGAGGAGGAGGCACATCACCAACAAGACAGGATGCCCTCCAGAGGCCAGCTTAAGGGCAGCACACTGACTGCATCACACCAAAGAGCTCTGCATGTGCAGGGCGCTGCCGTCTCTGCGCGTTATTCCAAAAGTTCTTTGGTGTGGGCCTTTTTTGAGACGAGTACATCAGATCACGCCACTGCTATTTTCAACATATGTCTCAATCGTATCTCGCATGGCCAAAACATCTCCAGCTTGGGCACCACATGCTTGACCAGACATATGTTGACCTGCCATGCAGTTCGTTGGCAAGCGTACCTAAAAGACCCACACCAAAGAACAAAGAGGACCTTTCCTTGCTCCTCATCAGCTGGGATCTCCAACCCCACTATACCTTCAGTCCTCTCTGAGACCTGCACTGAGAGGAATGAAGGTGTAGAATTAGGTGTGTCACAGCCAAGTACTTGCGGGCAATCTGTTATCGGTACACTGACGTTAAATTGTACCAGGCAAACTTCCCTGCCCCTGCTGCTGCACCACAGAAAGAAGTTTGCTCCCAGCCATCCACATGCCCAGCGGTTGAATGCTAGCTTGGCAAAATTGCTAGCACTTCAACTGCTACCTTTTCAGTTGGTAGACTCTGCCCCCTTCCGCGAGTTTGTGGAATGTGCGGTTCCTCAGTGGCAGGTTCCCAAACGCCACTTTTTCTCAAGGAAGGTCGATTCCGGCTCTCTACCGGCATGTGGAAGGCAATGTCTTGGCCTCACTGGACAGGGCGGTCATCAATAAGGTGCATATTACTACTGACTCATGGTCCAGCAGACATGGACAGGGACATTACTTAAGTTTCACGGCGCATTGGGTGACTCTGGGAAGGATGCAGGACAAGGTGCATTAGTGTTGGAGGTTGTATCGCCACCACCCCTCCAAAATGCTACTACTGGTGATTCTGACACACCTCTCTCCTCCACCCCCTCCTCTTCTTCTTCCTCCATGGCCTCTTCCTGTGCTTTGTCCAGCGGTGCTCCATAGGCATTCAAGGGGCTACGCAAGTACATAGGCCAAAAGATGCCATGCGGTGCTTGAGCTGGTGTGCTTGGGGGACAGGAGCCACACTGGGGCATAGATTCTGTCAGCTCTGCAGGGGCAGGTTCAGAGTTGGTTGACACCAGCTTAAGCCAGGAATGGTGGTTTGCGACAATGGCACCAACCTCCTCTCCGCCCTCCGACAGGGACAACTGACCCATGTGTCCTGTTTGGCTCACGTCCTTAACTTGGTGGTGCAGCAGTTCTTGGGCAGGTACCCGGGCTTACAGGATGTCCTGAGGCAGGCCAGGAAAGTCTGTGTGCATTTCCCCCAGTCGTATATTGCCAGTGCTCGGCTGGCTGACCTCCAAAAGGAATTTAACCTGCTCAAGAACCGCCTAATCTGTGACATGCCCACCAGGTGGAACTCAAGGTTGGCCATGCTGCAGCAGCTGCACACGCAGCAGAGGGCCATCAATGAGTACCTGTGTGACTATGGCACCAGGACAGGGTCAGGGGAGCTTGTTTTTTTTTCCCCACGCTGGTGGGCCATGATCAGGGATGCCTTCACTGTCCTGTCACCATTTGAGGAGGCCACAAGGATGGTGAGCAGTGACAGTGCATGCATCAGTGATACTGTCCCCCTTGTCCACCTGTTGGAGCATACGCTGCGTGGAATAATGGACAGGGCACTTGAGGCAGAGCAGAGGCAGGAAGAGGAAGACTTCCTTAGCTCTCAAGGCCCCTTTTATCCAGATAGTGTTCCTGCGTGCCCGCTGATCACACAGGAAGAGGAGGAGGAGGATTGTGTCAGCATGGAGGTGGAGCCTGGCACTCAGCATCAGCAGCAGTCTTTAAGTCATTTACAGTACCAAGAAACCCATGGACTCGTGCGTGGCTGGGAGGAGGTGGCTGCGGATCATGTCGTCCTTAGTGACCCAGAGGACTACGGACCATATGCCTCAGCAAACCTATGCTGCATGGCCTCCCTGATCCTGCAAAGCCTGTGGAAGGATCCTCATATTCGTGGTATCAAGGAGAGAGATCATTACTGGCTGGAAACCCTCCTTGATCCACGTTACAAGGGTAAGGTTGCGGAGCTTATCTTGCCGTCGCAGAGGATGAAACATCTTCGGGAGGCCTTGCAGAAAGGTCTATGCAACGCGTTCCCACAGACTGGGAGGTTACAAACTCCTGTTCCTGGACAACGTGTTGCTGAGGCTTCGGTCAGTCAAAGAAGGAGTTGTGGAGAAGGTGGCCATCTGACCGATGCGTTCAGACATTTTTTTAGTCCGCAGCCCCAAGGTATGATTGGTTCCAGCAACCATCGCCACCGTCTGTTTTACATGGTGCAGGAATACCTAGGGGCAAGATCTGACTTGGACACCTTTCCCACCGAAAATCCTCTGGGTTACTGGGTCTTGAAGATGGATCACTGGCCAGAGCTTGCACAGTATGCAATTGAGCTACTGGCCTGTCCTGCATCCAGCGTTCTTTCGGAACGCACATTCAGTGTCGCTGGAGGCTTTGTAACCGATCACAGGGTGCGCCTGTCCACCGACTCGGTCGATCGACTGACCTTCATAAAAATGAATCAGTCTTGGATCACCACCAGATACCAAGCACCTGATGCTTATGTAACCGAATATTTTTTTTTGAAATGTCAGATTCCTTTAAGACTCCCTATGCTGATGCTGAGTGACTATCCTCTACCTCCTCAATGATCATGCTGATAGCTTGTAAGAATATTTTTGGTTCTGGGCACCACCACCAGTGGCTAAGGGCCAATTTTTCTGCCCCTGTTAAACAGGGGCATGTAATTACAATTTTGCAATACTTTGCAGCAGGGCTCATTACTGCATTCCAACTAGAGTATCTGTGAGGGGTTGCAGTGTTGTGGCACCAGCACCAGTGCCTAAGGCCCAATTTTTCTGCCCCTGTTTAAAAGGGGCGTGTAATTACAATTTTTGATGCAATACTTTGCAGCAGGGCTCGTTCCTGCGTTCCAACTAGAGTGTCTGTGAGGGGTTGCAGTGTTGTGGCACCAGCACCAGTGCCTAAGGCCCAATTTTTCAGCCCTTGTTTAACAGGGGCATGTAATTATAATTTTTGATGCAATACTTTGCAGCAGGGCTCATTTCAGCATTCCAACTAGAGTATCTGTGAGGGGTTGCAGTGTTGTGGCACCAGTGCCTAAGGCCCAATTTTTCAGCCCCTGTTCAACAGGGGTGTGTAATTACAATTTTTGATGCAATACTTTGCAGCAGGGCTCGTTCTTGCGCTCCAACTAGAGTATCTGTGAGGGGCTGCAGTGTTGTGGCACCAGTGCATAAGGCCCAATTTTTCAGCCCCTGTTTAACAGGGGCATGTAATTACAATTTTTGATGCAATACTTTGCAGCAGGGCTCGTTCCTGCGCTCCAACTAGAGTATTTGTGAGGGGTTGCCGTGTTATGGCACCAGTGCCTAAGGCCCAATTTTTCTGCCCCTGTTCAACAGGGACATGAAATTACAATTCTTGATCTAATATTTCACAGCAGGGCCCGTTTCTGTGCCCACCAAGAGTAACTGTAAGGACAGTCACTAATCTTGTCTCCAAATATCACCCAAATCGACCTCTCCGCTCTTCTCAAGACCTCCTGCTTTCAAGCTCTCTTATCTCCTCCTCCCATGCTCGTCTCCAGGATTTCTCCAGAGCCTCTCCCATCCTCTGGAACTCACTACCTCCATCTATCCGGCTATCCCCTACTCTTGCTACCTTCAGGCAATCCCTGAAAACTCATCTCTTCAGGAAAGCCTATCACGTTTCCAACTAATCTCCTACCACTTCCACCAGCTCATTCCCCACAGTTACAACCTTTTGTACCACCTGCCCCACCCTATTAGATAGTAAGCTCTTCTGAACAGGGCCCTCTTAATCCTATTGTATTGTATTGTATTATAACTGTATTGTCTCCCTTTTATATTGTAAAGCGCTGCGTAAACTGTTGGCGCTATATAAATCCTGAATAATAATAATAATAATAATAATAATACAGTGTTGTGGCACCAGCACCACCACCACCAAAGGCCCAATTTTCTGCCCCTGTTCAACAGGTGCATGTAATTACAATTCTTGATCCAATATTTCACAGCAGGGCCCGTTCCAGCCCCCACCAAGAGTAACTGTGAGGACTTACAGTGTTGTGGCACCAGCACCACCACCACCATCACCAAAGGCCCAATTTTTCTGACTCTGTTCAACAGGGGTATGTAATTACAATTCTTGATCTAATATTTCACAGCAGGGCCCTGTGAGGGCTTACAGTGTTGTGGCAACACAAACCCCATAAGGCCCCAATTTCTGCAGAGTATATAGGGCAGGCCCCTACTTTCAAACATCCAACTTAAAAACGAGTCCTACTTGCAAACAGAAGGAGACAACAGGAAGTGAGATGAAATCTACTCCTAGGAAGGGAAATTCTCTCCTGTAAGTGTTAATATGGGAAAAAAGTTGCTCCTTTCCACTGATGCTTTATCACCAATCCTTGTTTCACTAAAAACCCAAAATTTTCAAAAAACATTTGTGAGGTGAAATCTTCTGAAGAGGAGCACAGACAGCAAAACAAATGTCACAGGGGTGATAACCCTTCCCTATGTTTTCCAAAAACCTTAAAATAGATTTTTTGGCTGGAGCTAAACACTTTAAAAATGTACCAGTTCAAAATTACAAACAGATTCTACTTAACAACAAACCTACAGTCCCTGTCTTGTTTGCACCGCCTGTATACTGCTGTTCAGAGGGCCTGGGGCCCCACGCCTTTCCTTTTTTTAATTTGGGTGCGGGGTTCCCCTTAATATCCATACAAGACCCAAAGGGCCTGGTAATGGACTGGGGGGGGGGGGGTACCCATGCCGTTTGTCTCATTGATTTTCATCCATATTACCGGGACCGGACATTACATTAAAGCCGTAAGCAGTTTTAAATGACTTTTATTCCTTTAAAAATGTCATTTTGTGCAGGGACTGTTCTAAGCACAGGAAACACGCGCAACATTACAGGCATACTATAGACACCCCCCAGGTACGATATTTAAAGGAATATTTCACTTTTTTTTTTCACTTTAAGCATCGTTAAAATCACTGCTCCCGAAAAAACAGCCATTTTTAAAACTTTTTTTTGCATTGATACATGTCCCCTGGGGCAGGACCCTTTTTAGGACAATACCATGCAAATTAGCCTTTAAAATTAGCACTTTTGATTTCGAACGTTCGAGTCCCATAGACTTCAATGGGGTTCTAACATTCGTGCAAAGTTTCGGTCCGTTCGCAGGTTCTGGTGCGAACCGAACCGGGGGGTGTTCGGCTCATCCCTAGTGAGGATTGAGGGATCCAGCAGGTAGCTGAGAGTCCGAAGAATACAGCAGGTAGCTGTGAGTTGAGCTGAAGAGTCCAGCAGAAAGCTGAGCTTGAGGATCTACAGTAGGATACTGTGAGCAGGGCCATCTTAAGAACATTATAGGCCCCCGGGCAATACAGTGCACTGGGGCCCTGTCTACACAATCACGCACGAGAATAAAATTGCAAATTATCAATAAGGCTATATTTATTGGTACTTCCAACAAAATCAGTGTTTAAACATTAACACAACGTTTGGACAATAAAACTTTTGATGGGCACAGTGGCAGCGTTTGATGGGCACAGTGGCAGCGTTTGATGGGCACAGTGGCTGCGTTTGATGGGCACAGTGGCAGCTTTGATGGGCACAGTGGCTGTGTTTTATGGGCACAGTGGCAGCTTTGATGGGCACATGGCAGCTTTGATGGGCACATGGCAGCTTTGATGGGCACAGTGGCTGTGTTTGATGGGCACAGTGGCAGCTTTGATGGGCACAGTGGCTGTGTTTGATGGGCACAGTGGCAGCTTTTGAGGGGCACAGACAGTGGCTGTGTTTGATGCACAACTTGAACTTACTTAAGTAGACAGTGTTAGACTTACTTGAGGCCGCCGGCCTGGTGCAGTACAGTGTGTCACTCACAGCAGCAAGGCAGCGCCAGCTATCAATCAGGGCTGTCTTTCTACTCTGCTCCCTCTCCACGCTGTCTGAAGAACATGGCAGAGGTGGGCGGAGCTTGTTCACTAGGCGCTAGGGGTGGCCGTGGCATGCTATGAATGCTGGGGCGGCCGCAGCCTCTGACTGACATCACTGGTTGCTAGCTAGATGCCGGGGGCCCGGCGATTCTAGCAAGTGAGCAACCAGTGCAGTCAGTCAACTTAAGCAGCAGATTGCAGCGCTGAGGATCGGCCCTGGATGGGGCCCTCCAGGCAAGTGGGGCCCCCGGGCAACTGCCCAGCGTGCCCAGTGGAAAAAACTGCCCTGACTGTGAGTGAAGTTGTTGCTATTGGAGATAGCCGCTACAAATGCAGATCATTGCAATCAGCCTAAAGGCCCTTTTTTTTTGTAATGCTGTCTGCCTAGTTCTATTTCTGGTCCAAGGAGTCTGCCCAGTTGCTATTGCATTTGCTTAAGGGTGTCCTGTGCTCTAATCCTCTCTCCCACATTTCCTGTTAAGAGAAATAAAAACTCTCTTTGTTCATTTTTAAAAGTGACTGGCGCCCATCTTTCCACCTTACACTACACCCACCATGCCTAGTAACCTGCACCCTGAGGGGGAATGTCAGCTCTCCCTGGCTCTGGGGGTCACCCTCAGGTCCTCGGAAGTCAGGGAGACAGCTATATGTAGGACTTTCAGATCCTCGGACACGTTCGCCTTTTTCCAATATGGCGGCCGTGAACCTTCCAGTTCCCGGAAGTGATGTTATAGGCGCATGTCCATCACACGCCGAAAATTACCTCATTCGTGGCCTTTTTGCACATCCCGAGGACACAGTGGAGATATGTGAGATGAATCCCCAATGTCACACAGGGGCAGCCCTCTCCCCTCACCTGGGTTTAATTTTTGCTGCCCCATACAGCACTGCATTGGCGGGATTGCGAACATGTGATTGGGCCCCTGCCTATTTATGGACATGGCCCTGAACCCCGCCTCTGCAACTGATTTTCCTCTGGGAGACCCTACGCAGGCTGTTTTCCATCCACATGCCCACTCTCCATCCACATCTAGGAGTACACTTTTTGATAGGTAAGATTTCCTTTCCAATGATCTTTGATCTTATTACTCTATAGATAAATTACCACTCTGATGGTTTATACTTAAATCCCACTTGCTGTTACGTTTTTTTATTTTCAGATTGTTCTCTTCTTATTCCACTGGCAACTAGTCTCACTCCCCCCCCCCCCCCCCTCATTTTGTTTCATTATCTTTGGTCTATGGTCTACATGTCCATCTTAGGTAAGATCATGGATCATCTAACCCTATATATTCATTTTTAACTTTGGTTATTTTCCAGTGCAATTTTATTCTTACTTTTAATTTCATAGTGTTTTGCTACCACCTATTTTATGTATTTCATTCACTTATATATTGTAGAACTCCACGTGATTGCTGGTTGAAGGGATTTCCCTTGTGCTCCCACCAGGACTAGCTGAAGGGATTCCTCCATCTGTGCCTGCCTGTTCCAGAAGCATCCCACATATGTGGAATGTTTTGGTATTACCTATTATCGGTCTGCATTTACTATTAGGTTGTAAATTTGCCTATGGGTTATTCATTACAGAATTACATTTGAACCATCAACTAATGGTTATGATTAAGCAATTTGGTTCATGAAACATGTTAACCTTGCTGCTTCAGTCCTGTTGTATTGTGGCCTATTGATGTTATGCGTGGATTTTAACGCTTAAATCATTTATATTTCTGAACATTGGAGTGCAGACACCTCCTTTGCACATACTTTGAAGGTGCAGTGGGAGGAGCCGAGAATCTACCGCTGACATCAGTCGGGAGGAGGGGAGGATGGAGCCGGTAAAATGAGCACCAAGAGGCACTCTGAAATCAGGTATAGCTGGAATTTTTTTAGAAAACACAGACACTGTGGCACATAGCATTAGGAAACAAAAAGGATTATATGAAGAATCAAAAGTAATTTCAGCAGAAAGGAGGGGAGGAATGGGCACTGTCACAAACTGACAGGCAGGGATGGGAGGGGGAGAGGAGCACAGGAGAGCTGCGGATGTTGGAGGCATGTAAACTGGCCACGGTGTCAGGACTCAGCAGCCATGGTAAACCGTGGTCAGTTTACAGGGGGAGGGCAGAACCAGGCAGGACCAGCCAGGTATTTAAGGTGATAAAGGGGGGTAAATTACACAGTACAAGCACTGTGCTGTGTAACATGGTAAGCCTCGGTTCACACCAGAGGCGGCACGATTTGCAGGTCGCCTCAACGAGGCGACCTGCACACGACTGCCCGGGCGACTTGCAAAACGACTTCTGTATAGAAGTCTATGCAAGTCGCCCCAAGTCGCCCCCAAAGTCGTACAGGAACCTTTTTCTAAGTCGGAGCGACTTGCGTCGCTCCCCTTAGAACGGTTCCATTGTACTGAACGGGACGCTACTTGTCAGGCGACCTAGGTCGCCTGACAAGTCGTCCTAGTGTGAACCGAGCCTAAGGCCTCATGCCCACGGATGTTTTTACAGCTGCATTTATGAGCGTTTTTTGCAGCTTAAAAACGCCTCTCCGTGTTAACCTATGGCCTCATGCCCACCATGGCGTTTTTGAGCTGTAAATGGCATAGCTGTTTTTAAACTGCAAAAAAAAAACCTAGGACCAGCGCGTTCTGAGGCTCAAGCGCTAGAGCTGTAAAAACGTCAGACGCCGGCAAAAGGTGTTAAACGCGATTTAACGAGGCTGAACACTGTGTTAAGCCTTGTCCGGCGTTTCCGTCTCTATTCAAAATCAATGGTTCCCTATGGGAGCCCATTGATTTGAATAGAAGTCGCACCAGAAGTCGGATCAAGATGATACTCTGATGTAAGGGTGACTGTGTTGTAAGGAGGGCTTTGCGAACTCTGATGTAAGGGGGACTGTGATATAAGGTGGGCTCTGCGGACTCTGATGTAAAGGGGGCTCTGCGGACTCTGATATAAGCAGGGCTCTGTGGACTTTGATATAAGGGGGACTGTGATGTAAGGGGGGTTCTGAGGACTCTGATGTAAGGGGGACTGTGTTGTAAGGGGGGTTCTGAGGACTCTGATGTAAGGAGGGCTCTGCGGACTCTGTTGTAAGGACGGACTTGTGGACTCTGATGTAGGGAGGGCTCTGCGGACTCTGATCTATGGGTCTGTGGTGTAAGGGGGGCTCTACGGACTCTGATGTAAGGAGGGCTCTGCGGACTTTGATATAAGGGGGCTCTCTGGACTCCCATGTAGGGAGGCAATCTTAAAACCCTTGATGACGCCCTGTGGGAGAGTGAAACGTTGTCTCTATTTCCAGTATCACTGACGTCACTTCCGCTCCACTTCCGGTCCTGTGGAACGCACGCCAGGAATGGCGTTTTTACACCCACAGCTCCGTTTTGAGGCTTGTTTTTATCTCACTTGTTGTAAGTACCCATTCCCTTCCTTAATAAAACCTTTTTAAAACCACTTACCGACCGTCTTATGTACATATACGTTGGCAGTTTGAAGATGGATATCTTGGTAACAGCAGCAACTGCCGCCACAACCGAGGTATCCATCTTTAGAGCCGGCGGTTCTGTTTCCGATAATAGTGGTCTCTGCGGCGCAAGATCACCCTTATCGGCAGCGAGAAAGGTGCCACCCCCCTCCCGCCGCTCTCCCGCGCCCTCTGCCGCTTTCCGGAGCCATCAGTAGCGGCTGAGGCGATCAGGACCTGTCCGTGTCTGTGTATGGAGACGAGTGAGGGGTGGACTAATCACTGGCAGATGCTACGGGGGGAAATCGGATCACTGGCAGATGCTGAAGGGGGGGTGGTTGGGATCACTGTCAGATGATGAAAGGGGGGGTGGTTGGGATTACTGTTAGATGCTGGGGGGGTGTTGGGATCATTGGCAGATGCTGGGGGGGGGTGTTGGAACCACTGGCAGATGCTGGGGGGGTGGTTGGGATCACTGTCAGATGATGAAAGAGGGGGGTGATTGGGATCACTGTCAGATGCTGGGGGGGTGTTGGGATCATTAGCAGATGCTGGGGGGGTGTTGGGACCACTGGCAGATGCTGGGGGGGTGTTGGGATTATTGGCAGATGCTGGGGGGGTGTTGGGACCACTGGCAGATGCTGGGGGGTGGTTGGGATCACTGTCAGATGATGAAAGGGGGGGGTGGTTGGGATCAATGTCAGATGATGAAAGGGGGGGGTGGTTGGGATCACTGTCAGATGCTGGGGGGTGGTGGGATCACTGGCAGATCCTGGGGGGTGGTGGGATCACTGGCAGATGCTGGGGGGTGGTGGGATCCCTGGCAGATGCTGGTGGGTGGTGGGATCACTGGCAGATGCTGGGGGGAGGGGGGATGTTAGAATCACTGGCAGATGCTGGGGGGGGGGGGTTGGTGGGATCAGTGTGACAGTGGTGGTAGGATGGGAGCAGTGCCAGTGTTGTATGGGGGAAGTGGCAGTGCTGGAGGGTGATAGGATCAGTAGCAGTGTTGGGGTTGGGATCTGTTACTCACTTGCACTCGCTCTCTCAGTGTCAACTTAGGACTCTATGCTCCATGTTCCATGTATGCTCCGGCTGAGCGGCTGAGGCAGTGATAATACTGCAGTGTAAACAGTGCAGCTGCGAACTCCGTGGACGGAGAGGCTGGGTGAGCGATCTGCTGTGCAGTGACAGTACACTCACCCATCATTGTCTCTGGGTAACTAGCAGAAGAACCTTCTGGCCATGAGCCCCCCATAGTGGCGTGATGACAGGGCACAGTCGCAAGTGCGACTGGTGCGACCCTGGTATTTCCGCCACTGCAGAGACCCCCTAATATTAAAGTTCCCATTTACACCAGAATCTGCAGAGTTCCCCCTTACATCACAGTTCCCTCCTTACATTAGAGTTCTTAGTGTTCCTCCTTAAATCAGAGTCCCCAGAGTTCTCCCTTACATCAGAGTCTGCAGAGTCCCCCCTTACAGAGTAAGGGAACTCTTTGAGTTCAAATGTAAAAGGGAAGTCTGCGAATTCAGATGTAAAGGGGAACATTGCGAGTTCAGATGTAAAGGGGAACTCTGTGAGTTCAGATGTAAAGGGGCACTCTGCAAGTTCAAATGTAAAGGGAAACTCTGTGAAATCAGATGTAAAAGGGAAGTCTGCAAGTTCAGATGTAAATGGGAAACTGCAAGTTTAGATGTAAAGGGGAATTCTGTGTATTCAGATGTAAAGGGGAACTCTGTGAGTTCAGATGTAAAGGGGCACTCTGCAAGTTCAAATGTAAAGGGGCACTCTGCAAGTGCAAATGTAAAGGGGAACTCTGTGAGTTCAGATGTAAAAGGGAAGTCTGCGAGTTCAGATGTAAAGGGGCACTCTGCAAGTTCAAATGTAAAGGGGAACTCTGTGAGTTCAGATGTAAAAGGGAAGTCTGCGAGTTCAGATGTAAAGGGGGACTCTGCAAGTTCCGATGTAAGTGGGAAACTGCAAGTTGAGATGTAAATGGGGAATTCTGTGTATTCAGATGTAAAGGGGAACTCTGCAGATTCAGACGTAAAGGGGAGACTCTGAGAGTTCAGATGTAAAGGGGAGACTCTGCAGATTCAGGTGTAAAGGGGAACTCTGCACATTCAGATGTAAAGGGAAACTCTGTGGACTCTAATGTAAGGGTGACACTTTTCATTAACCCTTTTGCCAGTCGGGTCCGTACGTTGTACGGACCTAACAGCGGGGGGGGTATTGCACACAATCCAGTTGCTGCAGCCACCGAGATTGTGTGTGAAACTGATAGGCAGATTCCTGCCTGTCAGGTGAGAGCCGTTGTGCCGCAGAGCTGCCACCCGATCGCTCTCACACCCCCCTAGTCCCGGCGCTCCTCCGCCGCCGTGCCCCGCCATGCTTATCAGGCTCTGCTTGCCCATCGACGGGCTCTGGATGTCCATGCCGGGTGCCAGCGGGTAGAGGGGAAGGAGAAGAGCGGACACACATCCGTTCTCCTCCCCTTCTGCTTGTGACCCGGAAAGCGACGTCTCTGTTGTCACTTCCGGGTCAAGCTCTCGATGTCCCCGGCTCGCTTTGCTGGGGAAGGATGTTTTGCAATGCGATCTGCATTGCAAAACATTCAGTGGAACACAAGGGAGACATGCGGGGTCTTTTAGACCCTGCATATCTCAATAAAGACACCTGTCACCTAAAAATCAATGCATAGGAGACTTTTTGTCCCCTATGTGATGAAAAAAAAAGTTAAGTAAAAAAAATAAATATTTTTTTCAAAAAAATAAAGTTACACCCTAGCACATAAAATCCCCCCCCCCCCCCCCCCCCCAAA
Source organism: Lithobates septentrionalis (assembly GCA_037952835.1). Taxonomy (NCBI): domain Eukaryota; kingdom Metazoa; phylum Chordata; class Amphibia; order Anura; family Ranidae; genus Lithobates; species Lithobates septentrionalis. The sequence goes on along the minus strand of JBBDGP010000141.1, from coordinate 854,855 downwards.
AGAAATTTTTTTGAGCCCCCACCCCCACATATACACACGCACGAACGTAAACATTTTCAGGGCGCCTATGCATGAAAACGTTGATTGCGATACACATGTTATATATAACACGCCGGAATGAGAGCAATAATTCTAACACAAGACCTTCTCCGTAGTGTGTTTTTTTATTGAAATTTTGCGTTTCCTAGACCTTTGTGGTAATATCATGAGACAAAAAAAATTGCAACTACCACCGAATTTATTCACAAGGGTGTCTGCTTTTTTAAACATGTGTGCAAAAAATGCAAAAACGGCTTTGGGTTAAAACCTTATGATTAGAAATATTATTTAGTGACAAAATATATGTATAGTGTATACTACACAAAAAATTGCTGTGGTGCCGCTAAAGTGTTTGGATTTTGTTTGAAGGAAAGTTGGCAACCCTACCATGGTGGCACAGCTTAGGCACAGGCACAGTGAGCCACCGGTGGGTCTGAATAATGTGCCTGGGTCTCAGGCAGGCAGAGACCTAGACACATGTTTCAGAAACCGGACTGTCCGGGTGAATCCAGGACAGGTGGCAACTATATATATATATATATATATATATATATATATATATATATATATATATATATATCATCACATTTTTTACTGGAATATTTTACTTTATTATGGAATATCACTTGAAATATAGAAGAAACAAGATAAAGGGTTCAGTAATTCTGTGTCACATAGAAAGTTGGAGTGCTACAAGCAGGATGTGGTTCCTAATTTACATGTAAACTCCAGCTGAGAGTCTCATGATGAAAAGTTACAAACTATTGATGATGAGTTAGTGTGAGATGAGAAAAACAAACATTACATAAAGTAAACCTTTCAATTTCTCCAAATTAACATGGTGTTAGTAAGTTTTACACTGGTGATTTATTTTAGGCCATGTGCAGCAAATAAAACACATGACTAGGATAACCTCAAGCAAACTCTCATAAATCATGTCAGATAAGCTTCATAATATTTGTCACCGAAAGCAGAACGTCAGGCAAACATAACAAGATAAAAACATAACAAGATAAAAAATGAAAAGCCTACTAAAAGATAAAAGAGCAAAACCAACTTTCTTTCTCGGACACAGAGCCACAGTAATAACTGATGGGTTATGTAGGTACCTTTAGGTTTTGGACACTGGTCACACCCTAATCAGGAAGTTCAACCCCCTATATAATCCCTCCCCTTCCAGGGATACCTCAGTTTTTACGCCAGTGTCTTAGGTGATGGACGTGTAAAGATGTCCTGTGCTGAAGCTCCAAAGGGAATATCCTGATATCCTATACTGGGGCAAGCCAGGCGAACCGGATCCATTCAAAGTGTCTTTTCATGGCCGAATTGGATGGTACCCGGGCCTCGTGTCCGAAGAAACAAGGTTTTACCTGTAATGCTTCTCTTTTAAGAGAGCTGGACCCCGCAGATCAGAAAATGGCTTTAAACCTCCTAATTTCTGGCTGGGTGCTTTACAGGGCCAGAACTGCAGGATCCCCCTATTCGTAGGGGGTCCCAGTCTCTGACAGTTTTTTCAAACGGAGCCCACCGTGAGAGGTGAAGATTGGGTCTGTATAACAGAACCCTGCGGCTGGATAAGGTAAGGGAGATTCCACAGAATTTTAAATTCTAGTAGGTTTTCTCCTTTAAGGTAGATGCATGCTATGCCTAGTGTGACCACCGGGGGCTGCCAAGAGCACATACTTTCTCATGCTGTTTGTGTCTCAGCGTTACACACTGCACAGCTCTTCCGACCGGCTCCAGGTAGGATGGGATGGGGGGATTTCTCCTTAGGAATGTTCCCCCCAGGCCAAGGGGAGGCCGCAGGTGGCTGTAAGGTGGTTTTCATACCGCACTGTCACCGCCGCCGCCAGGCCGCCATTGCATCTATGCAGGTCCCATCGCTGCCGGCCTCTCTCCTTCCTCCTCCACCCCAAGCCTTCCTCCATGCTTACTCCGGAAGGGTCAGGCTCGCGCGGGAAGAACTCTTTTTCGAAAAAAACGAAGGGGGGCGGGGCGTCAGCACAGCGTCAGCACAGCGTCAGCACAGCGTCAGCGTGCTCAGACGCCCACAGTGCCAGATGCATGGCTACTTAAAGCACACTCTACAGGTGCTCTGAGCCTTGGAGGGACACAGAGCTGACAGTTGCATGTAAGGTGGGACACAGGCATTCTCCTAGGCTGCATTTACTAAGGTAACACCGGACTGGGCATTTGGTAGCAAGGCTTTTGCCAGACTACATCGCTCAGCAGTCAGTGTTCATTTTGGATACCTCACACCTTGTTGCTTTGCACTATGGGTAGAAGAGGTTCAAGTACCCCCAGAACCAGAGACACTAGGGGATCTTGTTCACGTTCTAAGGACCCCCTATCTGCTACATCCTCCCCCCCTGAGGGGCCGGGGATGGCTGGACAGGGAGAGCCATTGGGGTCTGGGGCTATACCTGCTTCCGGCACTTCAGCCCCTGTATACATTACACAAGAGGTTTTTTCCTCAACCATTACTGGGTTAGAGGAAAGATTAATGGCCGTGATTACAGCTTCACTCAGTGGAAGAAAACGTACTAGGCCTTCCTCTGTTTCCCAAGACCCTCAAGCAGAGGAGCTCTGGGATAAAGGAGATGAATCCCTTTCAGAGGATCAGGATGGGACAGATAATTCCTCTTCGGAGCAATCAGGTGGAGAGGAAGAGGAGAAAGTCTTAGTGCAAATCCTTACTGGATTGGTCCGCTCCACATTTAAGTTGCCCGTACCTGAAGCTGTTAAAGAATCCTCTTCTGCTTTGGGGTCACTGAAACCTTCCCAAGCAGCACATGCTTTTCCTGTTCATAATTTGCTTGAAAAGCTCCTTTATTCTGAGTGGGATCACCCAGATAAGTGATTTCTTCCACCGAAAAGGTTTTCAACACTTTATCCTATGGAAGAAAAATTTATTAAGATGTGGGGAATGCCGGCCATTGATGCGGCCATTTCCTCTATAAATAATAGTCTGACTTGTCCTGTAGACAATGCTCAGATGCTCAGGGATCCTGTGGATAAAAAGATGGAATCCTTATTAAAGGATGTTTTTTTCCTTAGCAGGATCAGTGGCCCAACCTGCAGTAGCAGCGATTGGAGTCTGTCAATACTTAAGAGACCATGTTAAGCAGGTCATCAAAGTATTACCTGAACAACAGGCCCAGGGGTTTGCTAACCTTCCAGATGCCTTATGTTATGTTGTTGATGCCATCAGAGATTCTATCATGCAAACCTCTCGCCTTTCACTTGGGTTGGTGCATATGCGTAGAATCTTATGGTTGAGAAATTGGTCAGCTGAAGCACCATGTAAGAAGCTCTTGGCTGGGTTTCCTTTTCATGGTGCAAGGTTGTTTGGAGAAGACTTGGATAACTATATCAAGAGAATCTCTTGTGGGAAAAGCACTCTCTTACCTGTTAAGAAGAAGAGTAAGTGTCCCTCTTTCAAACGGACTCTTTCCCCAGCGCCAGGGGCTTCAGCCTCCAGGCAGTCACGACGGCCTCCTCCGTCTGGGGCAAGAAACAAGAGTCAAGCCCAGGAACAAAAGAAGTCCTGGGGGAAGAAGTCTTCTAGACAAGACACTAAGACCTCTTCATGAAGGGGCGCCCCCGCTCGCTCGAGTGGGGGGAAGACTGCTACAGTTCTCAAAGCTCTGGCAGGAGGACTTCCAGGATCGATGGGTAATCTTCACGGTAACCTTAGGGTACAAGCTGGAGTTCCAAGAATTTCCCTCTCCTCGTTTCCTCAGATAAGGTGTTCCCAGAGAGACAGAGAAGAAGCAGTCGCTCCTTCTAGCGTTAGAGCGACTTTTGTCGCAAGAGGTCATTATGGTTGTTCCCACAAAGGATCAAGGATTGGGCTTCTATTCCAACCTTTTTACGGTCCAAAAACCAAATAGGGGTGTCAGACCCATTCTGGATTTAAGGGATCTGAATCGATTCCTAAGGATTCAGTCCTTCCGCATGGAATCAATTCGGACAGTAGTTTCCATCCTGCAGGGAGGAGAATTTTTGGCATCGATAGACATCAGAGATGCATATCTACATGTGCCCATTTTTCCGGCTCATCAGAAGTTTCTACGCTTCGAGATAGGAGGGCGTCATTTCCAGTTCGTGGCTCTGCCTTTCGGGATAGCCACTGCACCTCAAGTGTTCACAAAGGTCTTGGCCCCTCCTCTGGCCAGATTAAGGGCTCAGGGTATAACTGTCATAGCATACCTAGACGACCTGCTATTGATAGACCGGTCGGTGGCTTCCTTGAACGGGAACTTGAGGACCACGGTCAAGTATCTGGAACATCTAGGTTGGATCCTCAACCTAGAAAAATCTTTCCTAAAACCAGTAAGAAGACTGGAATATTTGGGTCTGATCATAGATATAAGCCAGGAGAAGGTATTTCTTCCTCAGATCCCTGCTTTAAGAGAGCTGATTCTGACAGTCAGGACCAAGAAGGGTCCTTCTGTCTGCCTTTGTATGAGGCTGCTGGGAAAGATGGTGTCTTCATTCGAAGCAGTTCCCTATGCTCAGTTCCATTCAAGACTACTGCAACACAGTATTCTGTCAGCCTGGAACAAGAAGGTTCAGGCATTAGACTTTCCGATGCACCTGTCACATGTGGTGCGTCAGAGCCTCAATTGGTGGCTCATACTCGAAAACCTGCAGAAGGGGAAATCCTTTCTACCGGTTACCTGGACGGTGGTAACAACAGATGCCAGTCTGTCAGGTTGGGGAGCAGTTCTGGAACAGTCTGCGATCCAGGAGCTATGATCCAAGACCGAGAGGACCTTACCCATCAACATTCTGGAGATCTGGGCGGTATACCTAGCCCTAAGAGCCTGGACTATCAGGCTACAGGGTTGCCCGGTCAGGATCCAGTCCGACAATGCCACAGCAGTGGCTTATGTCAATCATCAGGGAGGCACCCGGAGCCGAGCTGCTCAAAAGGAGGTGAACCAGATCTTAGTCTGGGCAGAGATGCATGTGCCATGCATATTGGCAGTTTTCATTCCAGGGATAGAGAACTGGCAGGCAGACTATCTAAGTCGCCAGCAGTTACTCCCAGGGGAATGGTCTCTGCATCCCGACATTTTTTTGGCCATATGCCAAAGATGGGGGGTCCCAGATGTAGATCTCTTTGCATCCCGATTCAACAAAAAGATAGACAGATTTGTGGCAAGGACAAGGGATCCTCTTGCATGCGGGACGGATGCGTTGGTGATTCCGTGACATCGGTTCTCACTGATTTATGAATTCCCGCCTATTCTCCTACTGCCACGACTCCTTCGCAGGATCAGGCAGGAAAGGAAGTCGGTACTTCTGGTGGCCCCCGCATGGCCCAGAAGGACTTGGTATGCAGAAATAGTAAGGATGATGGTGGGTTCCCCGTGGACCCTACCGGTATGGCCAGACCTGTTATCGCAAGGTCCAGTGTTCCATCCTGCCTTACAAACGCTAAATTTGACGGTTTGGCTATTGAGACTCACGTTCTGAAGAGTCGTGGGCTTTCAGGTCCTGTCATATCTACCTTGATCAATGCAAGGAAGCCAGCTTCCAGAATGATTTATCATAGAGTCTGGAAAACTTATGTATCCTGGTGTGAATACAGGGGTTGGCATCCCAGAAAATATGTCATGGGTAGAATTCTTGATTTTCTACAATTAGGATTAGAGATGAAGCTGGCCTTGAGTACCATCAAGGGCCAGGTCTCGGCTTTATCAGTATTGTTTCAACGGCCACTTGCTTCGCATTCTTTGGTCCGAAACTTTATGCAGGGGGTGATACATATTAATCCTCCGGTGGCACCTATAAACCCCTGGGACTTGAACTTGGTTCTGTCAGTGTTACAGAAACAACCTTTTGAACCAATATGTCAGATTCCTTTGGTCTTACTGACAAGGAAACTAATTTTTCTGGTAGCCATCTCTTCTGCTAGAAGAGTATCAGAATTGGCAGCTCTTTCCTGTAAAGAGCCTTATTTGATTATACACAAGGATAGAGTGGTATTGCGCCCTCATCCTAGTTTTTTACCGAAGGTGGTTTCAGATTTTCATCTAAACCAAGACATTGTTCTGCCTTCCTTTTTTCCAGATCCCTGTTCTTCGGAAGAGAGGTCACTACATTCTTTGGATGTAGTAAGAGCAGTCAAGACCTATCTGGGAGCAACTGCTCAAATTCACTAAACGGATGTTTTGTTCGTGCTGCCAGAGAGTCCCAATAGAGGACAGGCAGCGTCAAAAGCTACCATTTCTAAATGGATTAGACAATTGATTATTCAGGCTTACGGTTTGAAACAGAAAATTCCTCCGTTTCAGATCAAAGCACATTCCACAAGGGCTATTAGTGCTTCTTGGGCAGTGCAACACCGGGCCTCTATGGCTCAGATCTGCAAGGCCGCAACCTGGTCTTCAGTCCATACATTCACCAGATTTTATCAGGTGGATGTGAGAAGGCATGAGGATATCGCCTTTGGACGTAGTGTGCTGCAGACAGCGGTACGAGGTCCTCAGGTCTGATTACACCCTACTTGGTTGTGATTCCCCGCCCCCCTCAGTTGGCATTGCTTTGGGACATCCCATCAGTTATTACTGTGGCTCTGTGTCCCGTGATGTCCGAGAAAGAAAATAGAATTTTTTTAACAGCTTACTTGTACAATCCTTTTCTTTCAATGGACATCATGGGACACAGAGGTCCCGCCCCTCTTCTAATACACTTATATTGCTTTGCTACAAAACTGAGGTATCCCTGGAAGGGCAGGAATTATATAGGGGGTTGAACTTCCTGCTTAGGGGGTGACCAGTGTCCAATACCTAAAGGTACCTACATAACCCATCAGTTATTACTGTGGCTCTGTGTCCCGTGATGTCCATCGAAAGAAAAGGATTTTACAGGTAAGCTGTTATAAAAATCCTATTTTTGCTGCAATATTCACTTTTATTCAAGAAATTTTTTCCCCACAGTAATTTTCTGCCTTTAGAGTCCTCAGTCTGATGGCCAGCATCATTTGATTTAATTCCTATGAGCCCAGGTCATCCTAGACCCTCCACTAGCCTGTGACTGGACAGTGAAAGGATATACTGCATAGCGATGAGTTCATCTCTCTGTCACTTTGACCCAGAAGTCCCCAACCTGGTACTGGTCTGTAGCCTGTTAGGAACATGAACGCGGGGGGACATTGATAACAAGTTCCTTCAGTTGGAGACTAGATGGATCTACTCTTTACAGGCCACTCGGTTCCCAGGCCTCAATGAGGGGATTAGCTTTAAGCCCTATTTGTGAACAATGTCCTTTCTTTGTTGTGCTCATTCTGGCTTTGCTGAGTTGGTGATTGGTGGTAAAAGTATGAGTATGTACTTGGGGGTGTCGGCCATTAATCTGGCCATATCTTCCATGACTGTAGGATAACAGATGTAATTAACATGCCCTTCTGCCAGCACTATAAACCCTTACCCCAATAATTCAGACCACACCGATATTGGAGTATAAAAGGCCGTAGCAGCCTATTTTATTTAAACAAATATATCTTAGAATATCAACACTATGGATATAAAACATATCCAACATAAAACAGCAAAAACAACAACATCTGTTAAACAACCTGTCTAATTTCTCAAGCGTTGGTCTGAGCAATATCTTCATAATCATCAGTGTCCAATAACAAAAACTTACCCTGCGGTCCCATCAAATTTGTCACATAGGCCTCAAGCCGACAAGCTGGCTCAGAGACTACCAATGACCGCAGAGCCCCATTATCACTTCCCGGTTAACCTCCGTTAACCGGGAACCACCATCATGAGCCATATCAACGCTGGCTCCCAAAAAAACTCTTACTTTTTGCCATCTTTTTTCTCTTGCCCAGACCAACGCCCGCCCCTGCCATGACATATCTGCGACCATCACCTGTGGAAGAAACAATACAATACCTTACATCCTAACAATACTTTACCAATATAAGGGAGGGTGGGCGGGAACTTTCTTCAGGAAAACTGTTACTCCCCCCAGGGCGGGATGAACTTATAAAGACCCTCCTAGTGCCTCCCCCTCGGTTAACTAATATACACTCCCCCTCTGTGTTAACTCCACTGCTGCCACAGTCATGTACTCCCTCCACCTATGCATTACATGCTGTGTTCCGGTCCTTTCTTTAGGATTGCCACCTGTCCGGGATTCACCCGGACAGTACGGGTCTTGAATCATGTGCCGATGTTTTGTACTGCCTGTAACCCGGGCACATAATTCAGCCGAGAATAGGAAGAGACCATTCAGGCAGGGGGGAACCATCAGCACACCTGTTACTGTGAGACAGCAGCAGAGGCATTGTTTTTAAATAAGTACACTGTGCCTGCAGTGTGTGCTCGAATCCAAAGCTCCGTTCTGTCTCCACCAGCAGAGTCTGTCCTTACATCAGGTGCCCCCGGCAGAGTCTGTCCATGCATCTGGTGCCCCCGGCAGAGTCTGTCCTTACATCAGGTGCCCCCGCTCAGTGCAGGAGCGGCCGGTGTTCTGCCGAGAAAGTTCCCCTCGGCAATGAAGGACCCCCTGTACTGCGTAGGCGCAGCGCTTGCGCAGTACGGGCTAGGGGAACTTTCGGCAAGACACGGCGACTGCGCAGTGTCTTCTGCTTGCTTCAGTGGAGAGGAGAGGGGCCGTGCAGCTAAAGAAGCCGCTTCATTGGCTGCACGGATCGAGCCCCCTTCCTCTCTCCACTTACTCAACACTAGGGGGAAGATCGAGCGGCGGCACCAAAAACAAAAAAAACAACATTCCCGATTTTCCTTATGGAAAATCCCGATTCGGGACAGCCTCCAATCGGGACGAGGGTCCCAAAATCGGGATTGTCGCAGGAAAATCGGGACTGTTGGCAACTATGGGTTATAATATATGAATTGTCATACATTACCTTCACATCATCTGTACAGTACATACAGAGTGCTGAATTTATATATATATATATATATATATATATATATATATATATATATATATATATATATAGTGTGTGTGCTTACAGTTTATAACAGATAGTTTTCATTGAATAGTAATGCTGTATGATTTATTGCTGTATATATTAGTAGATGAGTAGAAGAGCTTTTTTTTATTATAGACATCACTATCTGACCACTTCTCAGCCCCCAACTCCCCCCAGCTTATATCACCCCCAGACCACTTTATACATCCAGCTGAGTGACATCATTCCATAGTCACTTTCCTTTTCTTATCTTCCCAACATCACTCCCTGGTCACCCTACAGACACTGCAGGAAATCCCTAACCATACATCCCCTGCGCTCTCCTCTCCTGTACACACTGCCCCCATCATCCCCTCCTCTCTCCTGTACATACTGCCCCCATCATCCCCCTCCACACTCCTCTCCTGTACATACTGCCCCCATCATCCCCTCCACTCTCCTATCCTGTACATACTGCCCCCATCATCCCCCTCCACACTCCTCTCCTGTACATACTGCCCCCATCATCCCCTCCGTTCTTCTCTCCTGTACATACTGCCCCCATTATCCCCTCCTCTCTCCTCTCCTGTGCATACTGCCCCCATCATACCCCTCCACACTCCTCTCCTGTACATACTGCCCCCATCATCCCCTCCGCACTTCATCCCCTCCGCACTCCTCTCCTGTACATACTGCCCCCATCATCCCCTCTGCACTCCTGTACATACTACCCCCATCATCCTCTCCGCACTCCTCTCCTGTACATACTGCCCCCATCATCCCCTCCACACTCCTCTCCTGTACATACTGCCCCCATCATCCCCTCCGCACTTCATCCCCTCCGCACTCCTCTCCTGTACATACTGCCCCCATCATCCCCTCTGCACTCCTGTACATACTACCCCCATCATCCTCTCCGCACTCCTCTCCTGTACATACTGCCTCCATAATCCCCCTCCGTACTCCTCTCCTGTACATACTGCCCCCATGATCCCCTCCGCACTTCTCTCCTGTACTTACTGCCCCCATCATCCCCTCCGCACTTCTCTCCTGTACATACTGCCCCCATCATCCCCTCCACACTCCTCTCCTGTACATACTGCCCCCATCATCCCCTCCGCACTTCTCTCCTGTACATACTACCCCCATCATCCCCTCCGCTCTCCTCTCATGTACATACTACCCCCATCATCGCCTCCGCTCTCCTCTCCTGTACATACTGCCCCATCATCCCCTCCGCACTCCTCTCTGTACATAGTACTGCTGTATGATGTATTGCTGTATATATTAGTAGATGAGTAGAAGAGCTTTTTTTTTATTATAGACATCACTATCTGACCACTTCTCAACCCCCAACTCCCCCCAGCTTATATCACCCCCAGACCACTTTATACATCCAGCTGAGGGACATCATTCCATAGTCACTTTCCTTTCCTTATCTTCCCAACATCACTCCCTGGTCACCCTACAGACACTGCAAGAAATCCCTAACCATACTGCCCCCATCATCCCCTCCGCTCTCCTCTCCTGTACATACTGCCCCCACCATCCCTTCCGCTCTCCTGTCCTGTACATACTGCCCCCATCATCCCCTCCGCTCTCCTCTCCTATACATATTGCCCCCATCATCCCCTCCGCTCTCCTCTCCTGTACATACTGCCCCCATCATCCCCTCCGCACTTCTCTTCTGTACATACTGCCCCCATCATCCCCTCCGCACTTCTCTCATGTACATACTGCCCCCATCATCCCCTCCACACTTCTCTTCTGTACATACTACCCCCATCATCCCCTCTGCACTTCTCTCCTGTAAATACTGCCCCCATCATCCCCTCTGTACTTCTCTCCTGTAAATACTGCCCCCATCATCCCCTCCGCAATCCTCTCCTGTACATACTGCCCCATCATCCCCTCCGCACTTCTCTCCTGTACATACTACCCTCATCATCCCCTCCGCACTTCTCTCCTGTACATACTGCCCCCATCATCCCCTCTGCACTTCTCTTCTGTACATAATGCCCCCATCATCCCCTCCGCACTTCATCCCCTCTGCACTCCTCTCCTGCACATACTGCCCCCATCATCCCCTCCGCTCTTCTCTCCTGTACATACTGCCCCCATCATCCCCTCTGCACTTCTCTCCTGTACATACTGCACCCATCATCCCCTCCGCTCTCCTCTCCTGTACATACTGCCCCTATCATCCCCTCCACACTCCTCTCCTGTACATACTGCCTCCATCATCCCCTCCGCACTTCTCTCCTGTACATACTGCCCCCATCATCCCCTCCGCATTCTTCTCCTGTACACACTGACTTAATCATACCATCCACACTCCTCTCCTGTACATACTGCCTCCATCGTACCATCCACACTCCTCTCCTGCAGAATCAGATGTAAAGGGGAACAAACCCTGTGCATTCAGATGTAAAGGGGAATGCTGTGGATTCAGATCTAAAGGGAAACTCTTTTGACTCTGATGTAAAGGGAGACTCTTTTGATTAATTCCATATGATTAGAAATGTTATTTAATCACAAAAATATATGTATAGTGTATACTACATAACAAAATTGCCGTGCATTGCTTTGTACAGAGGTAATGAATTTAATGTACTACAAAAAAAAAAAAAATTGGCGTGTGCTGCTTAAGCATTCGGTTTTGGCTTGATGAAAAGGTGGCAACCCTATCCTCCATCTATCCTTTCATTGTTTGGTCACTCACCGATTCCCAGTACCATGTGACTTCAGGTACATGTCATACTATAATCTGTGCTTGACGGGTTGTCCCGTCTAAAGTTGCCTGCTGTGGAACTCTGAATACAAGAAAGAAATGTATGTTTAGTCATTTGTAATATCTTGTGTTTTTTCAATTTTTGATTATCTTAATGCAATTCATATGCAGATTATGGAAATTTAAATATTGTGATGCATAGTCATGACCACACCCATGCTCATTGCAGTTCTTCAGTTGAGCATTGCATTTGCATCCAAATGCATTGAACAGGGTTTTTTTGTTTTGTTTATCCCATCTGCTGTCTTTCCAGTCCTTTGCCTATAGATCCCCGTATGGACGCCCAAGGGTGTGCAGTAGTGCCAGCAATTTGCCCTTATGGGCGGTGCTGCCCCGCTGCACGCCTGCCTTGAGGTATCCTGTTGTCCTGTGGCGTTCCGGTTAAACTGTGATCAGCTTATTATACATTATCCATCTAGACTACTATTCCATCCTTTTGGTCCGGCACTGTCTCCACTGCTTTTTGCAGTGCTCTTTGTCTGTGTACCGGAAGTCCGAGTTCCGGTATCCGGTTTCCGGTCTTTAGTCCACAGTACTTGGACCTCCCCTTTGCGTCCGCTTGGCGCCGGTGCAGCGTGACGTCATGCGCCGCATTTTGAAGCCATGGGGAGGGATATTTAAGCCCCATATGTTGCAAGCCTGTTTGGCAGCCTGGGAGCTCATGCTGAATACGGACGTTGGCATCAGGTAACTTCATAGTTGCAAACGGGAGAGTCGGTGTTCCTGCCTTGTTTTCAATTGCAAATTAAGCATTACTTCCATTGGTGTTTTCTCATATAGATCGCCACTGGCCATCCTTGTGCTCCCTTGTGGAGACTTGAATGACTACCCGTTGGTATCCTCCTACTCTCAGGTTCTCTCCCAGCTGTGGGGACTGGGATGGATTGCAGTCCCATACACAGCGGTGAGACTTTTTTGAGGTGAGCAAATGTCCTTGAAGATTCAAGGATATATCTTATAACCTTTAATGCATAGTATTTACATATATTTACATACACATTATTTCAGAATTTGTGTGACGGGTGTGACAGCTTCGGATCTCCTATTGACACGTATGTTCGTTCGTTTTCGTGTCTTTCCGTCCGCATGAGCTCCCAATATAGACAATTGTTTTTATTGGTTAATGGTGAGTACGGTCCATTAACAAGGTGGTATTATGGACATATGCTCTCCCTATCCTCAACATATGTATTGTTCTTACAATCTATGATATATATTACAGATATGGCTATATCTCTGGATGATTGATTTATGATATATAAAAAACACATCCTTCCCTACGGGTGATCTGTCAATTTTTTCTGGACTGTTTTGGCAGCAAACTCTGGGGGCGCCCCCCTGGACACCTCCACCACTGCGTTGTTCTGGAACTCATCTTTGAGGTATGGAGTTGACGTAGGTGGGATGTGTGTGGTGGTCGGGGGGCATGGGGGTGATGGGATATGTGGGGATTTTTTGTTTGGGGGGGGTGGTTTTCCTTTTCTTTCTTTTTTTTACTTTTCTGGATATGGGTGGAGTCATGTTTGTGCAAGTTATACATCTATGTAAATGTTGTGTGATATCTCAATATATACTTTATAACTTTTTGTTTTTGTCTCTCTTTATACCTCCAAGGTTGAACATATCATGTGCTTATTTATTTACTAAATCAATTACCCTCGTCCATTTCCTGATGAAGCCATTTCGGCGAAACATGTTGAAATTCTTGGACGTGGTTGTTTAACTTTATGTGATTACAGTTCTTTCATTGGTCAATGTTAGGTAATGGATGTATACCGTTGACTGTGACTGCATACTGTACCACTTATTCTTTTTGCTTTTTAAAATTGTTTTTCTAATAAATATTTGTGTAATTTTATTCAATTGTGCTTTCGTTCATATGATGTACCTTTAAAGTCCCACTTTCTACACATCCTTGTTCTACTATCTTTTAGTGGTGTTGGTACAATTATTACTCTTGTGTGTTTTTGGCACTGACCTCTACCCTACCTTTTGACCTGGGTATTTATGTATTGAATTTCAACCAGTGTGTAGCCCTCTCTGTTTAACAGGAGCCAGTTAGAGCAGTTTCCGTTGAATGGTCCTGCTGGAAACCCAGCATGCAATCAGCTGCCTGCAGCCAAATGGCTGCAGCTCTAATCAGGGTATTCTGCCAGGGGGGGGGGGGGGGGGGGATTTCCCGCTGTCAGAATACAATAGTGCAGTGGGGGAGACTCCTGCATCCACATGCAGTAATTGCAAAGCTTTGTTTTTGTTTTGTTTTTTATTCAAATAACAAACATGTTATAGTTACCCATACCTTCCAACCGTCCCAAATTCTACGGGACCATCCCGCAATTTAAAGTAAGTCCTGGGGTCCCGCGGATCTGGGCTGGAGTCTCGAAGCCCAGGGCTGGAACAAGTGGTATCCTCATTGGGTGCAATGTGTGCTCTCACACACAGCACCAAGTGAGGATTCCTCCTCTCCCCCTCCTCTCAATTAGTTAGGACCGTCTGCGTCCTAGCAACCAGTGACATCACTTGTAGGCTACCTCGCAGCTCCACCCCCCCTCTTCGGCCCCGATCCTGCCTCTCAGCGGTCCTCATGCCGGCTCTCAGCAGCCCAGATCCCATCTGCAGACAGCCCCGATCACCAGCTCCCAGTGGCCTGATCCCATCTGAGAGTAGCCCCAGATCCCCCCTCTCAACAGCCCGCATCCTGCCTGTCATTGGCTCGTGAAAGGTAAGAGGAACTGAACTTGTCACACAGAAGCACTCCACCTGCTTCTGTCCATTTGCACCAGGCACCCAGGGAGGACATGGCCCACATTTGCTGGTAGGTGCCCTGCCCACATTTCTGCCCTCAAATTGAGGATGCCAGATGTGTGTTCCTTTCCCGCCTGTCAGGACTGTAGCATGGATCCGGTGAAGTGCTGTGAAACTCGTCCTCAGCTCCATGCTACAGTCCTGACACTCGGAGCTTTAAGCGGCACTGTACTTAAAAAAGCACAGGGATACACATCAATCTACATTTGTGGTAGAGCTGAGGGGGGCACTAGTAAGAGGAGGGGGAGTTGGTGAGAGAGCCGAGGGGGCATTAGTAAGAGTGGAGGAGGGGAGGAGGTGAGAGAGCCGAGGGGGGCACTAGTAAGAGAGGAGGGGGGGTTAGTGAGAGAGCTGGGGGGGCATTAGTAAGAGTGGAGGAGGGGAGGAGGTGAGAGCTGGGGGGGCACTATTAGGGAAGTAGGGGGGAATTGGTGAGAGAGCTGGGGGGCACTAGTAGGGGAGGAGGGGGGAATTGGTGAGAGAGCTGGGGGGGCACTAGTAAGAGAGGAGGGGGAATTGGTGAGAGAGCTGGAAGGGGCATTAGCAAGAGTGGAGGGGGGAATTGGTGAGAGAGCTGGGGGGCATTAGTAAGAGAGGAAGGGGAGCATTGCTCAGAGAGCTGGGGGGTAATTGCTAAAAGCCAGGTTGGGGGCATTGGTGAGAGAGCTGGGGGGCATTTGTGAGAGAGCTGGGAAGGGGGCATTGGTGAGAGAGCTGGGGGGGGGCATTAGTGAGAGCTTAGGACATTGGTGAGAGAGCTGAGTTTTGTTTAACCACACCCCTTAAGCCCCTCCCACCATTAAGACTTTGGCCATGGCCACATTTTGCCGTTACACATGCTGCAGCTCACTTGCTCCCTTAATTGTCCCTCATTCTGAAGTTCAAAAGTTTGTGGTATGCAGTTACCTACTCTCTGCATTGGTATTGCACAGAGCAGCCCCGATCCTCCTGTTCTTGGGTTTGCTGCCATCGCTCCTGGCTCCTACCCCCGCCGAGTGCCCCCATCGCAAGCCGCTTGCTATGGGGGCACTCGTGCATGCTCGCTCCTTAGCTTCGCTCTGTATGTCCATAAGACACACAGAACAGGGCTTGGCCCCGCCTCCTGCTCCCTCGTCACTGGCTCTGATTGACAGCAGAGGGAGCCAATGGCTCCTGCTGCTGTATCTGAGCCAATGAGGAGTGAAAGAGCCTCAGCTCTCATGCACATCGATGGATCAAGATCGGCTGGGGGTGCCTGTAGAGGAAGTTGCATGCAGAAGGTTTTTTTAACCTTACTGCATAGAACAAAGTAAGATAAAAAAAAAAACTTCTGCCTTTACAACCACTTTAATACCAGGACAATCCATTTAAATTTGTACGATATCTACTGTACAGTATGAGGGACTGCTAAAATAATTCATTCACTTTTAGAGGCGGCCTGTCCATTAGGGGCACATGGGCACCGCCCCCCTATCCATATGCCCCCCCTATTAGAATCTACTTCCGGGGCACCGGACGCATGGATTCCAATGGGGGGGTGTTTTTTTCTTGGACGTGATTATTGTCACACGGAATCTCCTCCCCACCAATCAGGAAGCGGGTCATGAGACCCTTTCTCAATTGGCCAAATCGACAAGCGATCCTATTGAACCACGATGAGGAGAGAGGAGACATGGAGGCATCTGTAGGAGACGCAGGGGACATAGCCACCACCACCGGGAGGGAAGCGCTGCCTGTTGGTATGTGCTCATCGGCCAACCATTAGTTGTGGTGGTTGTGTGCGGACCCAACCGACCTAAGGGGTGGGAGGTGTGGATAATCCAATTGACCAGGGGGGTGGCTGTGGGTGCATTTTTTGCCACTCCTTAGGTAGTTGTGATGTTAATTGGCAGACTCCGAGACTTTAACAGGAGGACAGCCATGCAGGGAAAGGCATCCAGCAAGATGCCACATCTGCATGTGTAGGAATGCTGTCTCCTATGGCAACAGTCTTTAACAGTTTCTAACACAAGGCGTAACAGTTCCTTCACTTCCACTACAATCACTTTGTGTAGTTCAGACCACTGAGTTCCAAGTCTGTCTCACTAGGCTAGATGATTCACTGCCACTGAATCCCATGAGCTCCTCCAATCTTCACTTTAGTATCTTCTTCAAGTGTCACCCCTGTTTCTTTGCTGGCTCCCTAGCTTGGCACTACAGATACTTCTCAAGCTTCACCCCACTGGCCTGCTCGGTCCCTGGCTTGACACATAAGGCTGCTCTGCAAGCATCATCTCCGCTGTCTGGGTCCCTGGCTTGATACCCACTAAAGTTTCCCGATTTTTAACCCCAGTTAGTGAGAATTCTGCTCCGGTACTTGCTTCAGCTACTCACTGTGGTCCCTGGTAATAAGGTGGTTGGTCCCTTAGTAGTGACAGCTTCCCCTCTACCTCCGACCACTACAGGTTCTCTGGCCAGCATAACTGTCAATTCTGGTTGGACTGCAAGCCCTAATCCCAACCCTGTGCTGCTCTCTTGCTTCTGGATAGGCTCCTAGAAAGCCTAGCAGCCAGATGTGCCCGGGATAGGTCCAAACTCTGGCCTAGCAGCCCGGGCAATACAACACGCGTCCACCCAGACAGCCGTCCAGGTGGCACAGAACACTGATCACCTGACTTCACCCAAATATAAAGGTTCTACCAACAGGCCATGGGATTTAAGACAACCCCTGCCCATTGGCTGGGATACCCCATATACCCATAATCTGACCTTGCATTGCCCTTCTCGTATCTAGTGCCACCAGGTACCCTGCCACCTAGCGGCAAAAGAGAGAAGTGCAGCGATTACAGACTTATGCCCTGTACACACGGTCGGATTTTCCGACGGAAAATGTGTGATAGGAGCTTGTTGTCGGAAATTCCGACCGTGTGTAGGCTCCATCACACATTTTCCATCGGAATTTCCGACACACAAAGTTTGAAAGCAGGCTATAAAATTTTCCGACAACAAAATCCGTTGTCGGAAATTCCGATCGTGTGTACACAAATCTGACGGACAAAGTGCCACGCATGCTCAAAATAAATAAAGAGATGAAAGCTATTGGCCACTTCCCCGTTTATAGTCCTGACGTATGTATTTTACGTCACCGCGTTCAGAATGATCGGATTTTCCGACAACTTTGTGTGACCGTGTGTATGCAAGACAAGTTTGAGCCAACACCTGTCGGAAAAAATCCTAGGATTTTGTTGTCGGAATGTCCGAACAAAGTCCGACCGTGTGTACGGGGCATTAGAGTGAAATCAATTGATCCCTAACAATGGGCCAAGGTAGCTATACCTGGCAGGTAAATTTAGGAGCAACCCTGCCTAAACACCAGGGTGCTACACTTCTATCAAAGCTATCTGCAGTGCTGTAAACTACCAACTACCCCTACACCCGTGTAATAAAGATGAAGAGAGAAGCACATGTTTGGAATCAAAATCAGGAGAGTAGCCTAGGGTGACAACCATGGCTCTTCCAGTGGCAGCTCCTCCATTAGGGGCGCCCCCTCTCTCCAGCCACTCCCCCCTATATGAGATGACTCCATATGAGATTGGCCACCCGTGGAGAGCAGCAGGGGAGGGATTGAGGAAACGGAAGCCAGAGCCAGGAGGGGGGAAACTGAGGGAGAGCCGCCACCGCTGCTGCCACCGAGAGGGAGCTCGAGAGAGAAGTGCCGATTAGATGGGGTAGACTTACACCAGTGACCGACGTAGGGGGGGTGGTACTGTTTGACACCCCCCCAAAGAAAATAACCACGGGCCGCCACTGGGCTCTTCTATACATAAAGTGGAGCGAGTGAGCATAGTCACTCGATCACTAAGTAAAAATAAAGAAAGTCTACAAGAAGAAAACTAATGCAGTCTCCCCATCTAAGAAAGAGGCTAATGGGGGGCGTGGCCTGGAGAGCAATGGAGTAGGTCACAGATTGTGTGAGCTCCACTGCCCAATACTCCTGATTGACCATCCTGCTTGCATCCTGCTCATCGGACACCATCCACTACACTTGGGGATCTGTCCTGCTCTCCCCGCTGCCTCTGGAGCCTGTCAGCTCGTTAGAATGCCGCCCGAGACTGCTACGGTGAAGATGTCTGGCTCAGCACTGGCCCTAGGAAAGGCCCCAGCTTCGGCCTAGTCTCCAGAGCAGCGGCCATCTTTCTCCACGCGGCGGAGGCCCAGGCAAGTTTTTCGGGCCTCCCTGCTTGTACAGAGCTTGCTCCTTTTCTGGATTCACCTCCAGACTACCTGAGGCTGCTATTGCTGTGTATCTGTGCGCTGTATCTCTCTGGGGACAGGCTGCAGCTCCGGCCTACCTCCTGGAACGGCGGCCATCTTGCTCCACCCGACGACAGCCCTGGTGAGTTCTCCTAGCCTCCTTGACTGTGTTGCAATCCACCCCCTCCTGGAAGGGCCCCTGGACTGCCTGGAATCTCTGCCAAGGTTCATAGGCTCTCCTCCCTCCTGGCGGCCAGAGTACACCCGCAGAGGCAGTGGACATCTTCATGAGACGCAGGGGCTTAACTACCACCATAGCGACCTATGGGGCCCGCAGCCAAGTGGGGCCCAGTGAGGATGAGAGCACCGCTGGCACAGTCTCCCAGCCAGGGAAAGAGAGAGGAGAGGAAGAGGCAAGCTGTGACCTGTGCCCAGTGCAGCGTGACCTGTGCCCAATACAGCGTTGCCTGTGCCCAATACAGCCTGGTCTGCATGTGCCCCATACAGCCTCACCTGTGCAGAGGAAGAGGCAAGCCACCCGGATCAGCAGAGAGCTGAATTGCCCGATGTAATAGCTTTCATTAGAACTTCCAGTGTTCCCGGGGCTCACGTTACATAGCTCCACCTCTTGGCCCGGCGCCTTTGATAGACAGCACGCCAATCCAATGCGGGACGTGTGACGTCATCAAAGGCGTCAGGCCAAGAGGTGGGGCTATGTGACGATGAGCCCCGGGAAGACGGGAAATTCAAATGAAAGCTATTACAGCGGGCAATCCTGCTCTCTGCTGATCCGGGTGGCTTGCCTCTTCCTCTGCACAGGTGAGGCTGTATGGGGCACAGGCAGACCAGGCTGTATTGGGCACAGGCAACGCTGTATTGGGCACAGGTCACGCTGCATTGGGCACAGGTCACGCTGTATGGGGCACAGGTCACGCTGTATGGGGCACAGGTCACGCTGCATTGGGCACAGGTCACACTGAATTGGGCACAGGTCACGTTGTATGGGGCACAGGTCATGCTGTATGGGGCACAGGTCACGCTGCATTGGGCACAGGTCACGCTGCATTGGGCACAGATCACGCTGTATGGGGCACAGGTCACGCTGTATGGGGCACAGGTCACGCTGTATGGGGCACAGGTCACGCTGTATGGGGCACAGGTCACGCTGCATTGGGCACAGGTCACGCTGCATTGGGCACAGGTCACACTGCATTGTGCACAGGTCACGCTGCATTGGGCACAGGTCACGCTGCATTGGGCACAGGTCACGCTGCATTGTGCACAGGTCACGCTACATGTGGCACAGGTCACGCTGCATTGACACTAGGGCAGCTGTGGGGGGGAGCTGTTTGCAGGGGGGCCCCATACAACATTTTGCTATGGGGCCCTGCTATTTCTAGTTATGCCCCTGATGAGACGCTACTCATCCCGGGCATCGAGAGGAAGGGGTAAGAAGTATACTTCCCCCCCGTGTCGGAGGAATCCGTCCCAGTCCGCAAGGACCACGCGGGGTCTGGAAGGCGCCCATCCACGATCATGGCGTCCCAGGCGGAGAGCCAGGAGTAGCCCTTGCCATCTGTAACCAGTCTTGCAGAGGTCCTGGTTGCCATCACAAATTGTCATGCCTCTGTCACCTCCCTAACTACTAAAGTAGATGCTGTGCAACTTGATGTGGGGTTAATCAGGCAGGACATGGACAAAATGCGTTCCAGAATCCATACAGCAGAACAGCGCATAAGTCATGTAGAAGACATGGTGGAGGGCCACATACCACTGACCTGCGAATGCTGCACACTAAAATTAAAGCCCTTGAATACAAAGCAAAAGATGCAGAAAATCGCAATCAGAGAAACAACCTCCACATTGTCGGCATGGCGGAGGGTCTAGAGGGTTCACACCCGACTGAGTTTGCGGAAAATCTACTAAAAACCCTCCTGCCTCTGGCACAATTTTCACCCTTCTATGCAGTGGAACGTGTGCACCGCATCCCCCCTAAACTGGGCCCACCGGGATCCCCACCGCGCACTTTTATACTCAAATTCCTGAACTTCAGGGATAGGGATGAGGTACTCCGCGCGGCCAGAGTACAGGGGGAACTGGCATATCAAAACAACAAACTTTTGATTTTCCCAGACTACTCAGTGGAAACGCAAAAAATGAGGTGCTCTTTTGACCAAGTAAAAGCTGCTTTGCGAGTAAAGGGCATAAAGTATAGTATCCTGTTCCCGGCAAGACTGCGGGTTCAAGATGGTGGCTAGTAGGGTTGTCCCGATACCACTATTTTAGGACCGAGTACAAGTACCGATACTTTTTTTCAAGTACTCGCCGATACCGATTACCGATACTTTTTTTTAATGTCACGTGACAGTTTTTTTTTTTTTTTTTTTTTTAACAATGCTTTCTTTTTTCGGGGGGGAGGGAGGGGTGAACGGTGTCTGTGTGTTTTTTTTTTTTTTTTTATTTACAATTTTTATTTTTTACAATAATAATTTTTTTATTCATTTTTGCAATATGTGTTTTTTTTTTTTTTTTTTTTAAATCAGCCCTGTAGGGGGGCTTTGGTGAGATATCAGGGGTCTTAACAGACCTCTGATATCTCCCCCTTGAGACAGAGAAAGAGACCGAGGATAGAGATTCCCCAGTCCCTTTCTCTGCAGCCTCAGCTGCACTGAGAATGAATGGAGAAGACAGCGGCTCCTCTCCATTCATAAACTGACACATTGTAATCACAGGAGATTACAATGTTTCAGTTATGTGAATGGACAGAGTCAGCTGACTCTCTCCATTCACACAGGAAGGAGGAGGAGGACGGCGGACCGGAGGGGACAGCGGAGAGGCAGAGGAACGGAGGAACGGAACGGAGGGGGACAGATAAGGAGAGGGGGACAGAGGAACGGAACGGAGGGGACAGCGGAGAGGCAGAGGAACGGAGGAACGGAACGGAGGGGACAGCGGAGAGGCAGAGGAACGGAGGGGGACAGATAAGGAGAGGGGGACAGAGGAACGGAACGGAGGGAGACAGAGGAGAGGGGGACAGAGGAACGGAACGGAGGGAGACAGAGGAGAGGGGGACAGAGGAACGGAACGGAGGGAGACAGAGGAGAGGGGGACAGAGGAACAGAGGGGGCATGGAGGAGGATGCAGTGACAGTCAGCGGTGATCGCGTGGGGAAGTTACAAGCACCGATCACCGCTGTATGTCACTGAAAGCCGCGGGGGGGAATCTTGTAACTCCCCCACACGCCGATCACCGCTGACTGTCATAGTATCGGCGGAAGCATCGGGAGCATTTGCCCGAGTACAAGTACTTGGGCAAATGCTCGGTATCGGTGCCGATACCGATACTAGTATCGGTATCGGGACAACCCTAGTGGCTAGAATCCCTTCCCCCGCACCGCTGATGGCTGCTGGTCTCCCCACATTTAACAACCTCTTACCTCAGTATTACAGCCCCCCTCTTCTGTTCATAAATTACCTGACGGGAGAACCTTGGGGCGGATATCTTGGGGAGATCATCCTCCAGGTTGAGGTTGCCTTCTATTTCTGTTGCACCTGTTGTGCCTGACCTACTTGTTTGCAACGTTTGAAGAAAGTGCCCCTGGACAGACCAGGTGATCTTGTGCAGTTGTGCACACTCAGGTTTCTGTTCACCATTAAGTACTCCGGATTTCATAGCTTATGCCGAAATGCTGTTTCCTGCTGCAGGGTTTGCCTTATATGTTGGGGGGGGTTCCCCCCCTTTCCCCCCCCACCCTCCCCCCCCCTTTTTTTCTGCACAGAGTCTCATTCCTCCTGCTGTAAAGTGCCCAAACTGGAAAGACTTCCTTTACACTAACTTCTGACTCACTGGCGGACTCTAGTGTCAGGTAAAAGGTACTGTAGCCCTGTACTTCTGTGCAGACTGTGAAATATTAATGCAGAAGGTTTATCCTTAGCCCTGATTAAAAGGACTGTTATTCAAGGGGATGGGATTGTTTTTCTCTTGAGGTCTAATCGTCTGCTATTCCCCCCCTGCTCATGTTTAAATGCGTAAAGGGTATGAGTTTTGTTATCTCTTGGTGAGCATTTGACGGATGGAGATGAAACCTAATAACTGTGTTGAACCTCTCCTGCACTGGCGATGGAGCCTCTCCAGATCTGCGGGGTCGCTCCCCCCTCAGTGTATATATATGCCCACTGGTACATGCCCCCTAGCATTGGGTGTATAATGTTTGGGGTTCTAAGCATTCCTAGGTTGGGGTTTGGGATGCGGGGAGGGGGAGGGTTAGGGAAAGGGTTGGGAATGTTAATGGTGTTTTTTTTGTCACCTCAGGTGTTTTGTGATGTTTATACCTAAGGTAATGTGGTACAGTGCCATGTGTGCTACAGTGTTCCTCATGCATGGGGCCAGGATGCTGCCCCGCGAGTCTTCTTCCCCTACACTGATTTCTCCCATATACCTCAAATGGCTCCAATTACAGGAATGTTAGGGGCCTAAACTCATCGGTTAAACAATCCCTGGTGTTCCGCTTTCTACAGAAGCATAATCCTGACATTTGCATTCTACAAGAGACCCACCTTGAGGGCCATAAGACAATCTCCTTGAAAAGACCATGGGTAGGGTTAAAATATCACACCACTTATTCTACATATGCTCGTGGGGTCAGCATCCTGGTTCGGAAATCTCTACCCTTTAGACCCATTCCTATAAAGACTGATAAGGAGGGCAGGTATGTCATAGTACACGCAAACATTTATGATAGGGATATTGTACTGGTTGGGTTGTATCTACCCCGGCTGGCATCGGTCCAAATCCTTCATGACATTATGCAGGAGGTAGTCCAGCTGGACACCGGCTTGGTACTTCTGATGGGTGAGTTTAATATGGTCCCATGCGCTGCTGTGGATAGGATGTGTGCATCGACCCGTGACTCTCCTCACCTCCGGCAGTGGGTGGACACTTTCGCCCTTACGGATGTGTGGAGACACACGCACCCGAAAGAAAGAGAATATACCTGCCACTCCTCCACCTATAAAACACTATCTAGAATTGTCCTGGCGTTTGGATCTAGATTGGCCCTACAATGTGTTCAGGATGTCTCTATGCTTCCCAGAGGGATCTCTGACCACGCTCCCTTGTGTCTTTCTTTAACACTAACTGTTCCCTCTGGGTCCCGCCTATGGCGACTTTCTAGCTACTGGGCAACAGAGGAGAAGCTCCAGGAGCCTATTACAACATCCATATGCAACTACTGGACTGAGAATACTGACTCAGCCCATCCCCCAGTAGTTTGGGATTCTTTTAAGGCCTGGGTTAGAGGAGAATTTATATCCAAGATATCACGCACTAAACAAGAAAGAGCCCAGGCCCTAGAGGAGCTGGAGGGTAGGTCCATCACACTAGAGGCTGACTATATTTCCAACCAGGCTGAGGCTCAATATCAAGCCTGGCAATAGGCGCTACATGATCTGTCTGATGCTAGACTTAAGGATACAAATAGGGCCCTCCTTTATTCGGCCCAACGGGTGTTTGAGTTCGGGGGGAAGAATGGGAAGCTCCTGGCTTGGTTAGCAAGGGGCAACATCCCCTCCACTCCTATTGGGTCCATTAAAGACTGCCGGGACCAGCTTCTCACCTCCCCCCCAACATCAATACTAGATTTAAAGATTTTTTTGAAGTACTATATACATCTAGGGCTGACTATACAGAATCTGACCTACTGACCTTTTTAGACTCTGTGTCCTTTCCCGCCCTGTCTGAGGGAGACAGGAAGAGGTTGGAGGAGAATGTTACACTGGAAGAGGTCCAAATGGCCATGGGAGGTCTGAAGAGTGGGAAGGCTCCGGGGGCGGACGGGTTGCCCTCTGAGTTCTATTCTACCTTCACAGAACTCCTAGCTCCCAAACTACAGACATTATTCTCCAACGTTGAATCTCTTGAGGCTTTACCAGACTCAATGAACGAGGCTGTCATAGTTCTTGTCCCTAAGCCAGGTAAGAATCCTCTAGAATGCTCGTCCTATAGGCCTATTTCCCTTTTAAACGTTGATGGAAAGATTTTTGCAAAGATCCTTGCTAATAGGCTCTCTCAGGTGATAGAGGATCTGGTAAATATCAGACAGGGTTCATGCCTGGGAAGGGGACTGACATCAATATTAGAAGGCTCTTAACACATCCATAACACATGACAATCAAGTCACTAGGGTAATCGCCTCATTAGACGCTGAAAAGGCATTCGACTCTGTCGAATGGACCTATCTGTGGGAGGTCTTGCGTCGATTTGGCTTCGGCCCTAAATTTATACATGGTATCCAGCTCCTATATCGGGCACCGAGGGCACAGGTTCGCACGAACAACTGGCTGTCAGAGCCGTTCGCCCTTTTCCATGGCACGAGACAGGGCTGCCCGCTCTCCCCTGGCCTCTTTGCCCCGGCCCTGGAGCCCCTGGCCATTTTGATCAGGAATGCTCCTGATGTGCTGGGCTTGCGGCTGGGTAAGCTGGAAGAGCGTCTGTCCCTGTACGCGGACGATGCATTATTATACCTTAACGACACGGGCCCCTCGCTCTTAGCTGCCCTACGTATTTTTGACACGTTTGGAGGATACTCGGGTATAAGGATTAACTGGGCCAAGTCAATACTTTTCCCCCTAGATGAGGGAGCCATTCGTGGGGCGGCCTCCACTCCTCTCCGCTGTGTCAAGGAATTTCGTTATTTGGGGGTCCAGGTGACGTAACATCACTCAGACTTCTTGGGAAAAAATCTGATGCCTGTCTTGTCGACCCTTAGATCCAAGTGTTTAACATGGTCAAATTTGCCACTAAATTTGATAGGCCGCATTAACCTACTAAAAATGATCATATTACCCAAATTTAATTATTTATTCAGAAACTGCCCGATATGGATCCCAGTCAGCTTTTTCAAAGAGATAAACAAATGCATAGGTTCCTTTATATGGAATGGGGCGATACCGCGGTTGGCCAGATCCACGCTCTGGCTACCTGCCCACTTGGGTGGCTTAGCCCTACCCAATTTTCAAGTTTATTACTGGGTGGCGGTGCTAGTGACAGTCCAGTAGTGGTGCCAATGGGATAGATCCAATGCGGCGGTGTGCCTGGAGGCGAACTGCTTGGGCTCCCTCGCTGGGCTCCGCAGCTTTCCTTACAGGGGCGTATGAGACAACACCGGGACCCACCAGGGTAACGTGGCGGGTGTGGACCGCTGCCCGGCGGCGCTTTTTGCGGCCGGGTCAGTGGTCTCCGGCACAACCTTTGTGGGGCAATCCCACCCTACCACAACTTCGCTCCATTCCGGATCCACAGTTGTGGGCCAGGTTTGGCATCACGACACTGGACCACATCATGCCCCAGGGTACCCTACTGAAGCTTGCGGATCTGAAGGTTAAATATAATTTACCAACCTGGATGGCATTCAGATACCTACAGCTCAAACATGCCACTAGAGCCCAATTCCCCCAGTCGATCACACTCAAAGCTGATTCTATAGAGGAACTGTTGGCTCTGGGGGATCTAACCAAGCCTCTTTCTACTCTGTATAGTGCGTTATTGGGCAATGAGTCCCCGAAAATAGAACGTTTGTGGGAAACATGGCACAGTGACATGGGAGGACTGCCTGGAGTATGGCCCCAAATTAGTTATCTCCTCTAGAGATAAGCTAATAGAGGTAAAATTTTTGCATAGGGTATATTATACGCCCCAAAGACTGCACAGGATGTACCCAGACAAAGACCCCGAGTGTCCCAGATGTAAAGCACATATAGGAACCTTCTTCCACATGTTCTGGGACTGTCCTGTCATTTCCACTTACTGGACGAAGGTCTTTAGGGAAGTTAACTCCAGACTGCAACTGGCACTCCCAATGTCACCTGAGTTGGCACTACTGGGAGTTCACGATGACGAGCAAAGACCACACCACTTAAAACTACTAATTGCATACCTATTCTTTTATGCCAAAAAAGAAATCCTCCTCAAATGGATCCTACCAGACCCTCCCTCCATCTCCTCCTGGAAGGCACTGGTCAAAGCTGCACTGCCCATGTATAGAATTACATATTTGAACAGAGGCTGTAAGTGGAAATATGAAAAAGTCTGGGCCCCATGGACCTCTGACTAACGTACTGGTGAGGATCTCATATCCTAAGATAGATAACAGTAAAAGGTATACTACTAGACACCTACGCGGAATGTATTAACCTAATCCACATGCTACCTGTATGCGAACTTTGGCTGCATGTTGTACTTGTTCACTGTATTGTCTGGACCTGTATGTACACATATGTAATCCATGTGATGATATGTACTGTACCTACAGATATGCTTTTGTATTCAACCTATATTACAACAATAAAACACCTTTGTTTGTAAAAAAAAAAAAAAAAAAAGAAAGAGGCTAACACTACTTTTTTTTTTTTAGTTTAGATCAGTGGCGGCTTGTGCTTTTTTGTTTGGGGGTGGCAAACAACCATCCTACACTGTACAAGGTGCGAGCCTTGATTAAATCTCCTCATTGGACAGATTGATATCTGGCTCCTGCTGCTCTCAATCAAAAGCTGTGATGCAGGGAGTGGGGACGAGTACCGCTGTCTGTGCCAATGGACTGGCCTACCAGGATACTGGAAAATTTCCCGGTGGGCCGCCTGCCCTGGGGCCGCTTTAAGCTGTGGCTGACTGCTCTCTTTCTCATATGTGTCACATACACAGCAGCATCTCCCGCGGTGTGTGTCACGGAGCTGGCTGGGTCTGTGTTCGGCTGTGCTATAGCAAGGTCCCGCCCCCCTAGCTTGTGTGATAGTAGATAGAACACTGATTGAATCAGTATATCGCCTATCACATGAGCCGGTCTAGGGGGGCGGGACCATGCTACAGCACAGCCGAACACAGACCCAGCCAGCTCCTGTTTGTTCCGTGACACACACCTTGGGAGATACCCACTGTGTGTGATCGAGGCAATGCCATGGTGAGTGCCATGCACAGTGGGGCTGCATTCATATCCACAGTGAGGCTGCATTCATATCCACAGTGGGTCTGCATTCATATCCACAGTGGGGCTTCATTCATATCCACAGTGGGGCTGCATTCATATCCATAGTGAGGCTGCATTCATATCCACAGTGGGGCTGCATTCATATCCACAGTGGGGCTGCATTCATATCCACAGTGGGGCTTCATTCATATCCACAGTGGGGCTGCATTCATATCCACAGTGGGGCTGCATTCATATCCACATTGAGGCTGCATTCATATCCACAGTGGGGCTGCATTCATATCCACAGTGGGGCTGCATTCATATCCACAGTGGGGCTGCATTCATATCCACAGTGGGGCTGCATTCATATCCACAGTGAGACTGCATTCATATCCACAGTGGGGCTGCATTCATATCCACAGTGGGGCTGCATTCATATCCACAGTGGGGCTGCATTCATATGCATAGTGAGGCTGCAATGATGGGCACAGTGAGACTGCATTCACGGGCACAGTGAGGCTGCATTCACGGGCACAGTGAGACTGCAATCACGGGCACAGCGAGGCTGCATTCATGGGCACAGTGAGGCTGCATTTATGGGCACAGTGAGGTTGCATTGATGGGCACAGTGAGGCTGCATTAACGGGTGTAGTGAGGCTGCATTGATGAGCACAGTAATGCTGCATTTGATGGACAGTGAGGCTGCATTCATGGGCACAGTGAGGCTGCTTTCAGGGGCATAGTAATGCTGCATTTGATGCACAGTGAGGCTGCATTCATGGGCACAGTGAAGCTGCATTCATGGGCACAGTAAGGCTGCATTCACAGGCACAGTAAAGCTGCATTCATGGGCACAGTAAGGCTGCATTCATGGGCACAGTAAAGCTGCATTTGATGGACAGTGAGGCTGCATTGATGGGCACAATGAGGCTACATTCATGGGCACTCATGGTTATAGTGAGGCTGCACTCATGGGCACAGGGAGGCTACATTCATGGGCACTAGGGATGAGCTTCGAGTTCGAGTCGAACTCATGTTCGACTTGAACACTGGCTGTTCGCAAGTTCGCCGAACAGCGAACAATTTGGGGTGTTCGCGGCAAATTTGAATGCCGCGGAACACCCTTTAAAAGTCTATGGGAGAAATCAAAAGTGCTCATTTTAAAGGCTTATATGCAAGGTATTGTCATAAAAAGTGTTTGGGGACCTGGGTCCTGCCCCAGGGGACATGGATCAATGCAAAAAAAAGTTTTAAAAACGGCCGTTTTTTCAGGAGCAGTGATTTTAATAATGCTTAAAGTCAAACAATAAAAGTGTAATACCCCTTTAAATTTTGTAGCTGGGGGGCGTCTATAGTATGCCTGTAAAGGGGCACATGCTTCCTGTGTTTAGAACAGTCTGACAGCAAAATGACATTTTGAAGGAAAAAACCCATTTAAAACTACTCGCGGCTATTGCATTGCCGACAATACACATAGAAGTTCATTGATAAAAACGGCATGGGATTTCCCCACAGGGGAACCCCGAACCAAAATTTAAAAAAAGAATGAGGTGGAAGTCCCCCTAAATTCCATACCAGGCCCTTCAGGTCTGGTATGGATATTAAGGGGAACCCCGGCCAAAATTTAAAAAAAAAATGACGTGGGGTTCCCCCTAAATTCCATACCAGACCCTTCAGGTCTTGTATGGATTTTAAGGGGAACCCCGCGCCAAAAAAAAAAAAAAAGGCGTGGGGTCCCCCCAAAAATCCATATCAGACCTGAAGGGTCTGGTATGGAATTTAGGGGGAACCCCACGTCATTTTTTTAAAAAATTTTGGCTGGTGTCCCCCATCACGGGGGATGCCACAGGGAAGTCCCATCATGTCCCGTGCGTCAGAGGGGGGCGGGGTCACCGGGTGGCCCCGCCCCCCATTATTTAAGAACTGTCAGACGAGGAGACGCTGTCACACAGCGGGAGCCTCCCTCCATGCCAGCATGGATGCGGAGCGGCCCGGAGAAGAAAATGAAGAAGAGAAGAAAAGAAGAAGAGAAGATGAAGAGAAGAGCGGGAGCCTCCCCCCATGCCATGGGTGCGGAGCGGCCCGAGAAGAAGATAGAAGACGCCGCAGAAGAGATGCTGGACGAGAACGCCGGAGGAAGAACCAGAAGAGCCAGAAGAACCAGAAGATGAAGGAAGATAGAAGAAAGAAGAAGCATTTAAATAAAAGAATTGTCAAAAACTGTCTCTTGTCATTTTTAACATTCTTGACAGTTTTTTAGTGAAATGGTAGGGGTAAGTACCCCCTTACCATTTCACACAGGGGGGGGCCGGGATCTGGGGGTCTCCTTGTTAAAGGGGGCTTCCAGATTCAGATAAGCCCCCCGCCCGCAGACCCCCACAACCACCGGCCCTTGTCCTCATCAACATGGGGACAAGGTGTTTTGGGGGGCTACCCCAAAGCACCCTCCCAATGTTGAGGGCATGTGGCCTGATACTGTTCAGGAGGGAGGCCGCACTCTCGTCCCCCCCTCTTTTCCTGCGGCCTGCCAGGTTGCGTGCTCGGATAAGGGTCTGGTATGGATTTTTGGGGGGACCCCACGCCGTTTTTTTTTTTTTTTGGCGCGGGGTTCCCCTTAAAATCCATACAAGACCTGAAGGGTCTGGTATGGAATTTAGGGGGAACCCCACGTCATTTTTAAAAAAAATTTGGCCGGGGTTCCCCTTAATATCCATACCAGACCTGAAGGGCCTGGTATGGAAGTTAGGGGGACTCCCACGTCGTTTTTTTTTTTTAATTTTGGTTCGGGGTTCCCCTGTGGGGAATTCCCATGCCATTTTTATCAATGAACTTCTATGTGTATTGTCGGCAATGCAATAGCCGCGAGTAGTTTTAAATGGGTTTTTTCCTTCGAAATGTCATTTTGCTGTCAGACTTTTCTAAACACCGGAAACATGCGCCCCTTTACAGGCATACTATAGACACCCCCCAGCTACGAAATTTAAAGGGATATTGCACTTTTATTGTTTGACTTTAAGCATTATTAAAATCACTGCTCCTGAAAAAAAGGCCGTTTTTAAAACGTTTTTTTTGCATTGATCCATGTCCCCTGGGGCAGGACCCAGGTCCCCAAACACTTTTTATGACAATAACTTGCATATAAGCCTTTAAAATTTGCACTTTTGATTATTCATGTTCGTGTCCCATAGACTTTAACGGTGTTCGCGTGTTCGAACGAACTTTTTTCCTGTTCGCATGTTCTGGTGCGAACCGAACAGGGGGGTGATTTGATAGGCACAGTGAAGCTGCATTGATGCGCACAGTGAGGCTGCATTGATGGGCACTGAGGAGGCTGCATTGATCTCTTGTACCATGTCTGCAGTCTCTGACCATCTCCTGTATCATGTCTGCATTCTCTGACCATCTCTTGTACCATATCTCTGCATTCTCTGACCATCTCCTGTATCATGTCTGCATTCTCTGACCATTTCTTGTACCATGTCTGCAGTCTCTGATCATCCCTTGTACCATGTCTGCAGTCTCTGACCATCCCTTGTACCATATATATATATATATATATATATATATATATATATATATATATATATATATATATATATATATATATATATATATATATATATATATATATAAGCCCTATGTGCTTTCATATCTGTCTTCTCTATATATAATACACTATTCAAATGTGCTTTAAAATGCATGGTTTTCCCTTTCAAGAACCAGAAAATAATGATGTTGTGCTGTTGGGCTGGTATAAAAATGCTATGGGGCTGGTATGAATTTCCTGTCTGCAGGGGTTTTCGAGTCAGAGATATACGAGTACCAGACAGCCATGTCTGAGGCCACGCAGGGAGCCTCTCCAATAGGCGAACTTTGCCGCCATCTTGCTGGACTCACCCAGGCCGTTAAAAACTTGCAAGAGGGCTATACTCAACTGGAACGTGTTCAGGCCCTGTCCTCTTCTGCTCCCACCTCACCGGGGATGTCCGCCGCACCCTCAGTGGTAATGATGCTGCCTGAACCCAAGGTTCCCACTCCTGAAAGTTTCTCTGGGGAACGTAGTAAATTCAGGGCATTCCGCAACGCCTGTGAACTTTTTTTTCACCCTGCAGCCAAGGACTTTTTCCCTTGAGACCACCAAGGTGGGCTTTGTCATCTCCCTGTTGTTAGGAAAACCTCAGTCATGGGCCCACCGTCTTCTGGAACAGAAGGATGTCTCTCTCAACAACTTGAGCACCTTCTTTCAAGCCATGTCCCTACTTTATGAAGATCCGCAACAGACTGCTACCGCGGAAGCAGCTCTGCATACCCTCCAGCAGGGCCACAGAGTGGCAGAAGACTATGTATCAGAGTTCAGGCGTTGGTGTTCTGACACAAACTGGAATGACGCCGCCCTGCGTTACCAGTTTTGCATGGGCCTTTCTGAATCATTAAAAGATGAGCTGGCCCAAGTGGGCATCCCAGCGACTCTAGATGCTCTCATCAACTTGTCTATTCAAATAGACAGACGTCTAAGAGAACAAAGATCAGAGCGAACATCTGGTCCCTCTCGTCCAGTATGGATGCTACCCCGTGTGCCTAGCTTCCCTCACTCTGCTTCCTCAGCCCCAGTGACCACCACCTCCGATACTTCTGAACCGATGCAGCTGGGCTTGCTTTGCCCTTCACACACATCTGAGGAATGTCAACACCGGCAGGCCAACAATCTCTGCCTCTATTGTGGGGAACATGGACATTATGTGAGGACTTGCCCTGCAAAACTCCGTAAGTGCTTCTCCATTTCTCCTGCTCTTACACCTGCCTTGCTAAACAATAGCTGTCTCCATTTTCCTACAGCTTCCAGGAGGGAATACTCAGGTCACCGCTATAATTTATTCCGGAGCCTGCAGCTGTTTTATGGACCTGTCTTTTACCACCAGATACCAAGTTCCCCTGCGGCCTAGGGCAAAGGGACTCTCTGTACATTTGGCCGATGGATCAGCTATCAAGTAGGGGCCAGTCATGCAAGAAACTGTTCCTCTAAACACCACCATTGCCATTAACCATCAAGAACTGCTGTGTTTAGATGTCATTGAATCCCCACTGTTCCCCATCATACTAGGCATGCCTTGGCTAAGGGCTCACAACCCACAAATTAATTGGATCTCAGGGAGGATCAGTTTTCACTCTCCTTACTGTCGCCAACACTGTTTACCGGAAGCTGCTGATGTCTCGTCTCCTTTGCTATGTTTGGAATCAGATGCTGAAACCCGCCAAGCTGTTCCAGAGGTATATCACAGCTTCTTGGATGTTTTCAGCAAGAAAGGTGCAGAGACTCTTCCCCCACATAGGCCCTACGACTGCCCGATCGAACGCCTCCCCGAGCAGAGATTCCTTTTGGGAGAATCTTCCCTTTAACTGAACTGGAGTTGGGGACCCTAAAAACTGACATAGATGACAACCTGGAGAACATCCTTCCACCTCCCCGGCAGGAGCAGGCATTTTCTTTGTGGAGAAGAAAGACCACTCTCTACGTCCCTGCGTAGATAATCGGGAGCTCAATAAAATTGCGATTAAAAACCAGTACCCCCTTCCCTTGGTACCCGAACTGTTTCAGAGACTTGAAGCTGCAGTAATATTCACTAAGCTGGACCTTCGTGGAGCTTATAACTTAGTTCGTATCCGAAGTGAATGAATGGAAGACTGCTTTCCGCACCCGGTTCGGGCACTTTGAATATTTAGTAATGCCCTTTGGTCTATGCAATGCCCCTGCCACATTCCAGAATTTTGTGAATGGCATTTTCAGAAACTATCTTGACCTGTTTGTCATAATATAGCTAGATGACATCCTGATCTTTTCTCCCTCTTTAGTTAAACATCGCAAGCATGTTAGGAATGTGCTAACGTGACTTCGGCAACACGGCTTGTACGCAAAACCTGAGAAGTGCGAGTTTGAATGCCAAAGCATCCAGTTCCTGGGGTTGATCATCTCTGTGGAAGGTGTTAAGATGGACCCCCAGAAGGTCTCTGCCATCCTGGATTGGCCAGTCTCTACAGATAAAAAGAGAATCAAACGTTTTGTGGGGTTCGCTAATTTTTATTGGAAGTTTATAAAAGGATTTTTTACCATCATTTCCCCCATTACGAGGTTGACTAAGCAAGGCACTCAGTTCCACAGGTCTCCGGAGGCTCAAACTGCCTTTGTAACTCTAAAAGACCTGTTCATTTCTGCATCGATTCTAAAACACCCTGATCCAGCTTTGCCATACATTTTGGAGGTGGGCGCATCAGAAAAAGCGGTCGGAGCAGTACTCTCCCAGAGACAGGGGCCCAAGGCTCTTTTGCACCCAGTTGCGTTCTTCTCTCGCAAGTTATCTGAAGCAGAGAGGAATTATGATGTAGGTGACCGAGAACTATTAGCAATAAAGGCCGCACTTGAAGAGTGGTTATATCTCCTGGAGGGAGCAGCACATCCGATTCTTGCCTATACAGATCACAAAAATCTGGAGTACTTGAAAGTTGACAAGAGGTTGAAACCACGTCAGGCCAGGTGGGCATTCTTTTTCACCAGATTCTCGTTCCACATCGCTTACAGGCCAGGGTCGAAGAATACGAAGCCTGATGCACTTTTTTGGATGTTCAGTGAATCTGAAGCTCCCTTACCTCCAGATACCATCCTATCCTCAGGGAACTTTCTCATGCTCCAAGGGGACATGCTATCTCAAATCAGACAGGCTTCCATAGGGGCGCCTTCTCCGCCTGATGTCACTCTACAGGCAAGAGATGACCTATTGTGGTACAAGGACAAAATTTCTGTACCTCAGGATTTGTGAGTTGCCGTCCTTAGTTCCTCCCATGACCATGAGTTGGCCGGCCACTTCGGCGTGCACAAGACTTCTGAACTCCTCCAGCGCACGTTTTGGTGGCCACAATTACTGAAGGATTGCAGGAGATATGTAAAATCATGTACCATCTGTATCCAGAATAAGAGCAGCAAGTCCAAGGCATGGGGTCTGTTGAAACCACTATCTGTCCCAGAGAGGCCATGGAGGATGATCTCCATGGATTTTATCATTGAGCTGCCACCATCAGAAAACTGCACTCTTTGTGGTGGTGGAAAAATTATCCAAAATGGCTCACTTCTTGCCAATGAGGGGTACACCCTCTGCCTCTGAAACAGCAAGAATCTTAATTAAGGAAATTGTGAGGCTCCACGGTATCCCTGCAAATATTGTATCAGACCGAGGGGTACAGTTTACTTCCAAGTTCTGGAGAGCACTATGTGTAAATAGAAAGGTTTCCCCATTGGGGCTTTGGACAGCAGTATAAACATAATCAAAAATGTTACAAATGATTAATGAGAAATCTTTAATCATGAAGATTACCAAATATCACAATATAATTAATATACAGTACATATGAAAATCTGGCCAAGTGATAAAATGCATAGTCCACACTATAGCATACAAGTAGGGTAAACAAAATTAAGAAACAGGGTAGCATAACAAATACTGTAAAGTGTTGAATCCCGACGCGTTTCGACCATCAAGTGGTCATCTTCAGGGGATCATTAGCTCTATGAAACATATAAATAATTTTCAGAATTTAAATCATATCAGCTTTCATCTCAGTACAAATATATGTAACATATTGGTGTATTTACCACTTGAAGATGAAATATGTGGTTGCGGGGGGGGGGATGGGCGGAGCCTAGCGGAGCAGACATGCATTGTTAGAGCTCTGCACCGCTGAGGAGAGAAGAGAAGGACAAAGCGGAGCCTGCAGGCTCAAAAGGTATCCATTTTAACCTTTTTGCCCCAGGGAACAAACTGTGAAAGTTTGGGCAGGAAATATGGTACTGGGAGGAAACCGTGGCAGAAATAAAAATCACCTCACAAAGAGCTCACAGGCACTCACTGCAACTAAAGCAGCTCCAGTCACCTAACAAGATACAGCATCAGGGCGCTCTCACAGACAGAAAATGTCACAGCAAGACTCTCCATTTGAGTCAGATACAGAACAAATCCTCTCACAAACTTCTCCACAAGCCTCCTCAGTATCCCCAGTAATATTATTACAATTTGAAAAGATGCTTCATAAGGCTTTAAAACAAACCTCAGACCAAATAACAAAAAGCCTAACCAAAGAAATAAGAGAGCTGGGAAACCGCACCGCAGCCTTAGAAATAAAAATGGATGAAATTGAAATTACAACCCAAGTAAATATAACAGAATTGGAACAATTAAAAGAAGAGAATTTAATACTTCAAATTAAGCTCGAAGATTACGAAAATAGAGCCAGACGTTCAAACTTGCGCATAAGGGGAATACCTGAAACTGTGACAGACCTGCAATCTACTATTACTGCTCTATTACAAGAACTAAAGCCAGAAATCCCTATTGAACGTTTAGAACTGGACAGAGTACACAGAGCCCTCACAGCCAAAAAGAAAGATGGACCCCCACGTGATATAATCTCAAAATTTCATTATTACAGAACGAAAGAACAAATACTAATTGCTGCAAGAGAAAAAAAGGAACTTAATTTTCAAGGACACAATTATCAAATTTTTGCTGACCTATCCCAACTTACTATTACTAAAAGACGATCCATGAAACCCCAACTAATGGAACTGCAACACCACAACATTATGTATCAATGGGGCTTCCCCTTTTCAGTCAGATTTAACTACCAAGGTACAAGTTACAGAAGCAGATCAGCAGATGAACTACAACAAACCCTTTTAAAATTAAATCTGACAGAACCCACAAGCAGCAACTCTCCCACACGCAGAAGAATGACATCATCTTCACCTTCAAGCAACACTCAGAAAATTTCAGAACAAAATGGGAATCATCATTTTCACAAAAGAGGCCGTTATGCCACATTATCCATGGACCAAGAAGATTCAATGGACTGACATCCTAATTCCTGATATCTCTTCATTTATTATACTAAGAGATGGTTCTCTATAAAAAAAACTGTATTTATAACTGAATGTAACTGCATTCTGATAGTCACACACTGTGTGGGATCATGTTACATTCCAGTTATATTTCTTATTACTTCTGATTCATATAGCCTTAGAATATATAAGTGAAATAAGGAAATTCTTGTTCAGTTATATATTATCAGGTAATAACAATAGATTTATTACTTTTTAGGACAAATATGTTCAATAATCCAGAAGTAATGGAAGCTTTTTCTTTCTTTTCTTAAAACAAATATATTATTACCTAACTAGTTCCTAGAATTATGTTTTTGTTTATTCTAATCTGAAGCAATACAGCCTCAATTTTATGAGTTAACATATCTAAACAGTTACATATGAATAAAATATGTAATTGTTTACTCTAAAAGGGTTAAAGTCCCAAAATAATTCAAACTATCTTCATCAATACCAAAGTTATTAACAGTACCTTTCTAACTGAATTATTTAGCCTAGGGCAAGACTAACCATATACAACCACCCTGGAATAAATATTTTCAACAAAAACTATATTCTGCACTCCAATTAATGAAACATAATTTTGATGTCTTTTGACATAGCACTTCTCTCCTGTAAGCGGAAGATCCGTGTACCCCCATTAGCCCTCCTCATTCTCCCAACCATATTATGTGGGAGTGTGACGAAGGCACTTATTCCCCTGAGAGAGATATTTACTCTCTTTCACGGGTAAATTGTGATTACTTGCAAAAAATAATTTATACAATGTATCATCTAATCTCATATGTTTTTTGTTTACTCTTTACTCCAGAATTCACTGGTTTCTTTTCTATCTATTCATCTCTTCAGTCCACACAGGTTGATCTGCGCAGTCAGCTCTGCATAACAAAAAGTAAGTCAAAACTATTTGATCTGTTGCCATGGCACCACTGAATATACTTTCCCTGAATGTTCAGGGAATAAATGTCCCTCAAAAAAGGACCAAAGCCTTCCGTACTTTCCATAACAAGAAGGCTCACATAGTATGCCTCCAAGAAACACACTTCACCAAAGATTCTACTCCAAAATATATTTCTCCTTTTTATCAACAAATTTACACGGCTTCTGCCTGTACCAAGCAAAGGGGAACTCTAATTGCATTTCACCGATCCACACCATTCACCTTATCATCAGAAATTAAAGACCCAGAAGGTAGATACCTGATACTCATGGGTTATATAATGGATACAGCAATCACGGTGATTTCCTACTACGCTCCTAACAAACAAACTACACCATTCCTCTCACATATATTACAAGTGATTAATACACACAAAATAGGAACAGTGATAATGTGTGGGGATTCAAACCAGGTCCTCCTCCCATTTCTAGATAAATCACCTTTTACACCAGGGGTCCTCAAACTACGGCCCGCGGGCCATATGCGGCCCGCCGAGGACATTTATCCGGCCCAATCCACCCAGGGCCGGATTCCCGACAATCCAGGCTCGGGCCGGGGCCAGGTCGGCTCGGCTTCGGCAGGGAGCATATCCGCTCCGCTCCGCTTAAGCCGCCTCCCCCACCCCAGTAATGGAGGGCTCCGTGTGCCGCGCTGCATGCTGGGAAGTGTAGTTCCCAGCACAGTCCCGCACGGAGACAGGAGGCGCGAAGAGTGACAGCGCGAGCGGAGGCTTCAAGCAACAGCCTACTAACAAGTGAGGACCCCACAGTCCCCCCCACTGTCCACCCCACTGTCCCCCTGTCCACCCCACTGTCCCACTGTCCCCCTGTCCACCCCTCTGTCCCCCTGTCCACCCCACTGTCCCCCTGTCCACCCCACTGTCCCACTGTCCCCCTGTCCACCCCTCTGTCCCCCTGTCCACCCCACTGTCCCCCCTCTGTCCACCCCTCTGTCCCCCTGTCCACCCCTCTGTCCCCCTGTCCACCCCACTGTCCCCCCCTCTATCCCCCTGTCCACCCCACTGTCCCCCTGTCCCCCCCACTGTCCCCCTGTCCCCCCCCACTGTCCCCCTGTCCACCCCACTGTCCCCCTGTCCCCCCCACTGTCCCCCTGTCCACCCCACTGTCCACCCCACTGTCCCACTGCCCACCCCTCTGTCCCCCTGTCCACCCCACTGTCCCCCTGTCCCCCCCACTGTCCCTCTGTCCACCCCACTGTCCCCCTGTCCACCCCACTGTCCCCCTGTCCACCCCACTGTCCCCCTGTCCCCCCCACTGTCCCCCTGTCCACCCCACTGTCCCACTGTCCCCCTGTCCACCCCTCTGTCCCCCTGTCCACCCCACTGTCCCCCTGTCCACCCCACTGTCCCCCTGTCCCCCCCACTGTCCCCCTGTCCACCCCACTGTCCCACTGTCCCCCTGTCCACCCCACTGTCCCCCTGTCCACCCCACTGTCCCCCTGTCCACCCCACTGTCCCCCCCTCTGTCCCCCCCTCTGTCCACCCCCCTGTCCACCCCTCTGTCCCCCTGTCCACCCCACTGTCCCCCTGTCCACCCCACTGTCCCACTGTCCCCCTGTCCACCCCACTGTCCCCCTGTCCCCCCCACTGTCCCCCTGTCCACCCCACTGTCCCACTGTCCCCCTGTCCACCCCTCTGTCCCCCTGTCCACCCCACTGTCCCCCTGTCCACCCCACTGTCCCCCCCACTGTCCCCCTGTCCACCCCACTGTCCCACTGTCCCCCTGTCCACCCCACTGTCCCCCTGTCCACCCCACTGTCCCCCCCTCTGTCCCCCCCTCTGTCCACCCCCCTGTCCACCCCTCTGTCCCCCTGTCCACCCCACTGTCCCCCTGTCCCCCCTCTGTCCACCCCTCTGTCCCCCTGTCCACAGCACTGTCCCCCTGTCCACCCCACTGTCCCCCTGTCCACCCCACTGTCCCCCTGTCCCCCCTCTGTCCACCCCTCTGTCCTCCTGTCCACCCCACTGTCCCCCTGTCCACCCCACTGTCCCCCTGTCCACCCCACT
Source organism: Lithobates septentrionalis (assembly GCA_037952835.1). Lineage (NCBI taxonomy): Eukaryota > Metazoa > Chordata > Amphibia > Anura > Ranidae > Lithobates > Lithobates septentrionalis. The sequence continues at coordinate 815,216 of JBBDGP010000141.1, read as the reverse complement.
GTCCCCCTGTCCACCCCTCTGTCCACCCCTCTGTCCCCCTTTCCATCTCACTGTCCCCCTGCCCACCCCACTGTCCCCCTGTCCACCCCTCTGTCCCCCTGTCCACCCCTCTGTCCCCCTGTCCACCCCACTGTCCCCCTGTCCACCCCACTGTCCCCCCCTCTGTCCACCCCTCTGTCCCCCTGTCCACTCCACTGTCCCCCTGTCCACCCCACTGTCCCCCTGTCCACCCCTCTGTCCCCCTGTCCACCCCTCTGTCCCCCTGTCCACCCCTCTGTCCCCCTGTCCACCCCACTGTCCCCCTCTCTGTCCCCCTGTCCACCCCACTGTCCACCCCTCTGTCCCCTGTCTACCCCTCTGTCCCCCTGTCTACCCCTCTGTCCCCCTGTCCACCCCACTGTCCCCCCTCTGTCCCTCTGTCCCCCTGTCCACCCCTCTGTCCCCTGTCCACCCCTCTGTCCCCCTGTCCATCCCTCTGTCCCCCTGTCCACCCCACTGCCTCCCCCCCTCTGTCCCTGTCCATCCCTCTGTCCCCCTGTCCATCCCTCTGTCCCCCTGTCCATCCCTCTGTCCCCCTGTCCATCCCTCTGTCCCCCTGTCCATCCCTCTGTCCCCCTGTCCATCCCTCTGTCCATCCCTCTGTCCCCCTGTCCATCCCTCTGTCCATCCCTCTGTCCCCCTGTCCATCCCACTGTCCCCCTGTCCACCCCTCTGTCCATCCCACTGTACACTCCACTGTCCCCCCCTCTGTCCCTCTGTCCACCCCACTGTCCCCCTGTCCACCCCCTGTCCCCCCCTCTGTCCCCCTGTCCCCCCTCTGTCCCCCTGTCCCCCCCTCTGTCCCCCTGTCCCTCTGTCCACCCCTCTGTCCATCCCTCTGTCCCCCTGTCCATCCCTCTGTCCCCCTGTCCATCCCTCTGTCCATCCCTCTGTCCCCCTGTCCATCCCTCTGTCCCCCTGTCCATCCCTCTGTCCATCCCTCTGTCCCCCTGTCCATCCCACTGTCCCCCTGTCCACCCCTCTGTCCATCCCACTGTCCCCCTGTCCACTCCACTGTCCCCCCCTCTGTCCCTCTGTCCACCCCACTGTCCCCCTGTCCATCCCCTGTCCCCCCCTCTGTCCCCCTGTCCCCCCCTCTGTCCCTCTGTCCCCCTGTCCACCCCTCTGTCCATCCCTCTGTCCCCCTGTCCATCCCCTATATATATTATTATTTATTATTGATTCTTTTATTCTTTTGCACTACAAAAAAGATGTGTGCATAGGAATTTAGGAATTAGTTCATATTTTTTTTAAACTATAGTGCGGCCCCCCAACAGTCTGAGGGACCGTGAACTGGCCCCCTGTCTAAAAAGTTTGAGGACCCCTGTTTTACACCATCCAAAATAACCTCTAGATTACCTTTTTCTCAACTTCTTTCCAAATACAATCTGGTAGATTCGTGGAGAGAAAGTAACCCAATGAAAAAGAAATTCACTTATTTCTCGCACCCTCATCAAACCTTCACCAGAATAGATCATATTTTTCTAACAATAGGAATGATACCAGAAATTATTGCATCAGATATAATTCCGATTCCGTGGTCTGACCATAATGCAGTATACACTACTATAGCCTCAGCCATACCAAAAGCGCATGACCCAACGTGGTACTTACCGGCGGACATAATGCTCAAACACCCACTACATCAGATGGCCATTGAACAAGCTTTAAAGGAATACATATCAATTAATAATACAACAGACATCTCCCCAATAACACTGTGGGAAGCTCATAAGCCTGTCTTGCGTGGTACAATACAAAGACAAATGGCACTATTTAAACGGGAACGCAAAAATCTAGCAAAAAAACTAGAACTCAATTTTAATGCAGCCTACATATCATTTCAAGATAATCCATCTCAGAGTACAAAATCTCATCTGGAAAAATCTAGATTGGAATACGATCTATTTCTCACTGAGTCAGTTGATAAATCCCTCAAACGCTCCAAAAACAATTTCTACATGAATACAAACAAACCAGGTACATATTTGGCTCGGGCATTAAATTCAACTAACAAATCTTTCAAACCAATACGTTTGAAATTATCAAAAAATGTTTACACTTGTAATCCAGTTAAAATAGTCCATAAATTTCACTCACATCTCGCAACTTTATACAAGACAAACAATGAATTTAATCCTACAGAGGCTGAATCCTTCTTCTCAAAAATAACCTTACCTGAGTTATCTCAGAATCAAAAAAGCAGTTTGGATGAGCCTATAACTATAGATGAAGTTGCTAACGCCATAAAAGACCTAAAACTTAACAAAAGACCAGGCCCAGACGGCTACTCGGCTTTATACTATAAAACATTCTCAGAAATACTCTCTCCCATTCTCACTGAAACTTTTAACAAACTTCTAGATGGACATCTTTTCGGCAAGAAACACTAATGGCAATTGTTTGTATGATCCCAAAACCCCTTTCTGATGATACTTCCTGTGTGAATTATCGGCCTATCTCTCTGTTAAACCTCGATATTAAATTATTAGCAAAAATAATAGCAAAACGCCTCAATAGCATTATAGGAAAATTAATACATAGAGATCAAGTAGGCTTCATGCCAAATAGACAGGCAGGCGATAATATACGCAGGGCAGTGTTATTGGCACATATTGCTATTTTCTATCTCTCGATATTAAGAGGGCATTTGACACAGTATCCTGGCAATATATGCAATATTCATTACAAAAATGGGGTTTTGGACCCCACTTTTTAACATGGATCAAAGCATTATATAATAAACCCAAAGCCTATATAAAATATGCTGGATACAAATCTGAAGCCTTTAATATCGAAAGAGGTACCCGACAGGGTTGCCCATTATCTTCCTTATTATTTGCCCTTATACTCGAACCCATGGCCCAATACATCAGAACAAACCAAACTATAACTGGCATTGAAGTAGGAGGTATTACACACAAATTATGTATATTTGCAGACGATATATTACTTTTTCTATCATCACCACAGGTCTCTGGTCCTAACTTAATACCAGCTCTTGATGGATTTGCAGCCCTATCCGGCCTTATGATTAATCCTAAGAAATGCCTAGTGCTTAATATTTCACTCACAAACATGGAATTGATCCCGGCTAGGGCTGCACTCCCATTCACATGGGCAGAAAAATCAATCCCATATCTTGGAATTCATTTAACAGCATCTCATTCTGACTTATTCTCAACCAATTATTCTCCTGTATTAAGACAGATCACAAATCTAATAAAACAATGGTCGCAACTTCCTTTATCCTGGATAGGGAAGATTAATGCAATCAAAATGACTATTCTACCCAAATTGCTTTATCTATTCAGAGTCCTCCCTATTCCAATTCCTTCCTATTTTTTGAGAATAGTACAAAAAAGAGCAACTTCGTTTATATGGGGCTCTTCTAAACCACGTATACCTATACACACACTACATCTTCCCAAAAATAAAGGAGGCCTGGGATACCCTAATTTTACTAACTACTACAGAGCAGCACATTTGGCCAGTCTGTCCAAATACCATGCAAAACAGGAAATCCCATTATGGGTATTTATAGAGGCTTCAGAAAATGACCCTCTATTAATATCAAATTTATTATGGCTTGATCCTAAAGACCGCTTTAAAATTCATAATCCCATAACTAAACACTTCTTATCTCTCTGGGATAAACTGAAAACCAAATATCAGTTACAATCTCCACACAATCCTCTCCTTTCTTTTATCAGAAATCCGGCCTTTTATCCGGCATGGATCTACCCAAATTCTTTTAAAGCTTGGACAACATCAGGCATTCAGACACTAAATGACTTCATAGCATCTAAATCATTCCTTTCATTCCCATCGCTTAGAGAAAAATATGATCTACCAAACTCTGAGATATTTAGATATCTCCAAATCAAAAATTTCTATACACCATTCCTAAAGGGGGATACACCATTATCCCAATTATCCATTTTTGAATCAATCTGTACAAAAGATCCATTTGCTAAAGGTACAATTTCATCACTTTATAATCAATTATATGGAGTAGCAAATCTTAATAGACCCTCTTACAGTCAGAGGTGGGAGGAGGACCTGGGACAAACTTTAGAAGACACGGACTGGTCTAACATATGGCTCACATCTAAGTCATCTTCACCCAACATCTTAGCACTGGAGACAAATTATAAAGTCCTAACTCGCTGGTACCTTGTACCCGCTAGAGTGGCAAAATATTCACCTAATACCTCAGCTCTTTGTTTTCGAGGATGCCCAGAAATAGACACATATTTACACATATGGTGGACGTGCCCAGTAATCCAAACCTTCTGGAAGGAAGTCTTCGTGATTGCATCTAAAATATTTAAAAAAATAATACAACCAGATCCATATTTAACTTTACTTAATCTAAAACCGGAATGGTTAACACTCTCTCAATTCAAACTTATGATCCAACTAATAACGGCTGCAAAACAAACAGTGGCCAAGGCATGGAAATCTCCTACATTGGTACTAGCAGAAACAATTCACAGAATGAATAATACAATGTCCCATGCTAAGATGGTAGCCATCGATCAAAATCAAATTCCAAAATTTGAAAAACTTTGGCATCCTTGGATAAAACAACAGTTCCTGTCAAACTTCAATGACTCTGTCCTGTTGCCATGGTAACAGATTAAATGACTTACAGAGACACTCATTCTAAGGCTTCAAAGAGAACTAAAAAGAATAATAAACTGACGAGCGGGACAACCTTGTGGACCATACCTCTACCTTTCAACCCTTTTTCTTCTTTCTCTTTCCTTTTCTCCACTCTACGATTAAAGCTCATTATCAGAATTTATTTGACCTATATACACTCTACTTGTAAACAATATGTATAGTAGGTATACATCATTTAAATACCTACAAAAGTAACTAAGGAAATGATATATATCTTTAATTTAGGTTTACGTGAACCCAATGTTTAATATTTGAAATTTCATGATATTTACCTATATAAACCCTACTGTAAAACAATGAGCTTTTTTTATAGATCCTTGTAAACTTACTTTATGTATCTTTATAATATTGTATACTCAATAAACTTCTTTTGACAAGGAAATATGTGGTTGCATGACCAGTGGTAGATAAAAGCCATGGGGTAATCAGGGAAGCCACGTGACTGCCCTCACCGATCCACGGGGAGAGGATCCAGTCCGATGGGCTTACAAAAAGCCACACTGTTGACGCCCGCCAGGGAATGGGAGAGAGAAGGAGAGCCGACACCTGCAACAAGTTCCCCATCAATGACCATGTATTAAATAAAGGGATTAAGTCATTTAGCTCTTAGCATAATTGCAAGGGTATAAAATTTAGGCTATATATATTAAATATGAGCTAACTATAATCATGTCTATCAATGTAGCACATCAAATTAACCTAGGGTTCCAGGAGTACAGTTAACCAGTATATCCGTACATAATTCTATTTGTGGAGGTAATAAAATAAATAATAATGAAAAATAATACATAGAAGTGAACATCATTCAAATAATGAGTTGAAAGTGCAAACTACGATGTAAGTGTAGGAAGGACTGCTCCAGGAAAAGTGGGGTAGTGAAAAGTGCTGGATAAAAAATGACATGGTGATGAAATAAAAAATATATATATGTGTGATAGCCAGCTAAGATGCTGGCGAGCATGTGAAAAAGTGCTTGTTCAAAAAATGTGTAAAATAGTGTGTGATGAGTGCCAACAAGTGCAAAGGCGTGTGGAGAAGGTGAAAAATTGGTTAAACAATTATAGGTTATTAGATCAAATCATCTAGTTTACCTTGTACAGCGAATGTAGCTTGTATAGGTTGAAAGTTATTTGTTGTTAAGACCTGACTGCTGATAGGCAAGAGAGGTAAAAACTCAAGAACCAAGGGAGGATGTGTGCAGTGTCATCCGTCCTAGCCTGTGTGAGTTCATGTTGTAACTCCCAGGCAGAAGGTCATTGATAGGGATGAGCCGAACACCCCCCGGTTCGGTTCGCACCAGAACCCGCGAACGGACCGCAAGTTCGCACGAACGTTAGAACCCCATTGACGTCTATGGGACTCGAACGTTCGAAATCAAAAGTGCTCATTTTAAAGGCTAATTTGCATGGTATTGTCCTAAAAAGGGTTTGGGGACCCGGGTCCTACCCCAGGGGACATGTATCAATGCAAAAAAAACTTTTAAAAACGGCCGTTTTTTCGGGAGCAGTGATTTTAATGATGCTTAAAGTAAAAAAAAAAAAGTGAAATATTCCTTTAAATATCGTACCTGGGGGGTGTCTATAGTATGCCTGTAAAGTGACGCGTGTTTCCCATGTTTAGAACAGTCCCTGCACCAAATGTCATTTTTAAAGGAAAAAATCTCATTTAAAACTGCTTGCGGGTTTAATGTCATGTCGGGTCCTGGCAATATGGATGAAAATCAGTGAGACAAACGGCATGGGTACCCCCCAGTCCATTACCAGGCCCTTTGGGTCTTGTATGGATATTAAGGGGAACCCCGCACCCAAATTAAAATAAGGAAAGGTCCCTATATACTCTGAACAGCAGTATACAGGCGGTGCAAACAAGACAGGGACTGTAGGTTTGTTGTTAAGTAGAATCTGTTTGTAATTTTGAACATTTTTAATGTGTTTAGCTCCAGCCAAAAAATCTTTTCTAAGCTTTTTGGAAAACATAGGGAAGGGTTATCACCCCTGTGACATTTGTTTTGCGTCTTTCCTCCTCTTCAGAAGATTTCACCTCACTTTTTTGTCCCAATGAAAAATGTTTTTTGAAAATTTGGGTTTTTTTGTGGAACAAGGATTGGAAAGCATCAGTGGAAAGGAGAAATTGTTTTCCCATATTAACTCTTACATGAGAGAATTTCCCTTCCTATGGGTAGATTTCATCTCACTTCCTGTTGTCTCCTTCCGTTTGCAAGTAGGAGTCGTTTGTAAGTTAGATGTTTGAAAGTAGGGTCCTGCCCTATATACTCAGCAGAAATTTGGGCCTTAGGTGTTGCTGTGGCCAAAACACTGTAAGCCCTCACAGGGGCCTGCTGTGAAATATTAGATCAAGAATTGTAATTACATGCCCCTGTTGAACAGGAGCTGAAAAATTAGGCCTTAGGCACTGGTGCTGGTGCCACAACACTGCAACCCCTCACAGACACTCTAGTTGGAACGCAGGAACGAGCCCTGCTGCAAAGTATTGCATCAAAAATTGTAATTACACGCCCCTGTTAGACAGGGGCAGAAAAATTGGGCCTTAGGCACTGGTGCTGGTGCCACAACACTGCAACCCCTCACAGACACTCTAGTTGGAACGCAGGAACGAGCACTGCTGCAAAGTATTGCATCAAAAATTGTAATTACACGCCCCTGTTAGACAGGGGCAGAAAAATTGGGCCTTAGGCACTGGTGCTGGTGCCACAACACTGCAACCCCTCACAGACACTCTAGTTGGAATGCAGGAACGAGCCGTGCTGCAAAGTATTACATCAAAAATTGTAATTACACGCCCCTGTTATACAGGGGCTGAAAAATTGTGCCTTAGGCACTGGTGGTGGCGCCCAGAACCAAAAATGTTCTTACAAGCTATCAGCGTGATGATTGAGGAGGAAGAGGATAATTACTCAGGGATAATCACTCAGCATCAGCATAGGCAGTCTTTGAAGGGATCTGAAAAAAATTATTCAGTTACATCAGCATCAGGTGCTTGGTAGCTGGTGGTGATCCAAGACTGATTCATTTTTATGAAGGTCAGCCGATCGACCGAGTCAGTGGACAGACGCACCCTGTGATCGGTTACCACGCCTCCAGCAGCACTGAATGTACGTTCCGAAAGAACGCTGGATGCAGGACAGGCCAGTAGCTCAATTGCATACTGTGCAAGCTCTGGCCAGTGATCCATCCTCAAGACCCAGTAACCCAGAGGATTTTCGGTGGGAAAGGTGTCCAAGTCTGATCTTGCCCCTAGGTATTCCTGCACCATGTAAAACAGACGCTGGCGATGGTTGCTGGAACCGATCATACCTTGGGGCTGCGGACCAAAAAATTGTCTGAACGCATCGGTCAGACGGCCACCTTCTCCACCGCTCCTTCTTTGACTGACCGAAGCCTCAGCAACACGTTGTCCAGAAACAGGAGTTTGTAACCTCCCAGTCTCTGGGAACGCGTTGCACAGACCTTTCTGCAAGGCCTCCCGAAGATGTTTCATCCTCTGCTCCCTCTGCGATGGCAAGATAAGGTCCGCAACCTTACCCTTGTAACGTGGATCAAGGAGGGTTGCCAGCCAGTATTGGTCCTTCTCCTTGATACCACGAATACGAGGATCCTTACGCAGGCTTTGCAGGATCAGGGAGGCCATGCAGCGTAGGTTTGCTGAGGCATTCGGTCCGGAGTCCTCTGGGTCACTAAGGACAACAACGTCCGCAGCCACCTCCTCCCAGCCACGTACAAGTCCATGTGTTCCTTGGGACTGATCCCTTAAAGACTGCTGATGCTGAGTGCCAGGCTCCACCTCCATACTGACACAATCTTCCTCCTCCTCCTCCTCCTCCTCCTCCTCCTCTTCCTGTGTGATCGGCGGGCACGCAGGAACACTGTCTGGATAAAGGGGGCCTTGAGAGCTAAGGAAGTCCTCCTCTTCCTGCCTCTGTTCTGCCTCAAGTGCCCTGTCCATTATTCCACGCAGCGTGTGCTCCAACAGGTGGACAAGGGGGACAGTGTCACTGATGCATGCACTGTCAGTGCTCACCATCCTCGTGGCCTCCTCGAATGGTGACAGGACAGTGCATGCATCCCTGATCATGGCCCACTGGTGTGGGGAAAAAAAACCAAGGTCCCCTGACCCTGTCCTGGTGCCATAGTCGCACAGGTACTCATTGATGGCCCTCTGCTGCGTGTGCAGCCGCTGCAGCATGGCCAACGTCGAGTTCCACCTGGTGGGCATGTCACAGATTAGGCGGTTCTTGGGCAGGTTAAACTCCTTTTGGAGGTCCGTCAGCCGAGCACTGGCATTATATGACCGGCGGAAATGCACAGAGACTTTCCTGGCCTGCCTCAGGACATCCTGTAAGCCCGGGTACCTGCCCAAGAACCGCTGCACCACCAAGTTAAGGACGTGAGCCAAACAGGGCACATGGGTCAGTTGTCCCTGTCGGAGGGCAGAGAGGAGGTTGGTGCCATTGTCGCAAACCACCATTCCTGCCTTAAGTTGGCGTGGCGTCAACCACCTCTGAACCTGCCCCTGCAGAGCTGACAGAACCTCTGCCCCAGTGTGGCTCCTGTCCCCCAAGCACACCAGCTCAAGCACCGCATGGCATCTTTTGGCCTGCGTACTTGCGTAGCCCCTTGAACGCCTACGGAGCACCGCTGGTTCCGAGGAAGAGGCCATGGAGGAAGAAGAAGAGGAGGGGGTGGAGGAGAGAGGTGTGTCACAATCAGCATTTTGGAGGCGTGGTGGCGGAACAACCTCCAACACTACTGCACCTTGTCCTGCATCCTTCCCAGCTGCCAGCAGAGTCACCCAATGCGCCGTGAAACTTAAGTAACGTCCCTGTCCATGCCTGCTGGACCATGAGTCAGCGGTAATATGCACCTTACCGCTGACCGCCCTGTCCAGCGAGGCATGGACATTGCCTTCCACATGCCGGTAGAGAGCCGGAATCGCCTTCCGTGAGAAAAAGTGGCGTTTGGGTACCTGCCACTGAGGAACCGCACATTCCACAAACTCACGGAAGGGGGCAGAGTCTACCAACTGAAAAGGCAGCAGTTGAAGTGCTAGCAATTTTGCCAAGCTAGCATTCAACCGCTGGGCATGTGGATGGCTGGGAGCAAACTTCTTTCGGCGGTGCAGCAGCTGGGGCAGGGAAATTTGCCTGGTACAATCTGACGTCGGTGTACCAAAAGCAGATTGCCCACAAGTACTTGGCTGTGACACACCTAATTCTACACCTTCATTCCTCTCACTGCAGGTCTCAGAGAGGACTGAAGGTCTAGTGGGGTTGGAAATCTCAGCTGATGAGGAGCAAGGAGAGATCGTCTTTGTTCTTTGGTGTGGGTCTTTCAGATACGCTTGCCAACGAACTGCATGGCAGGTCAACATATGTCTGGTCAAGCATGTGGTACCCAAGCGGGAGATGTTTTGGCCACGCGAGATACGCTTGAGACATATGTTGCAAATAGCAGCGGTGCGATCTGATGCACTCGTCTCAAAAAAGGCCCACACCAAAGAACTTTTTGAATAACGCGCAGAGACTGCAGCGCCCTGCACATGTGGAGCTTTGGGGTGTGATGCAGTCAATGTGCTGCCCTTAGGCTGGCCCCTGGAGGGCATCCTGCCTAGTTGGTGATGTGCCACCTCCTCCTCCTCCTCCTCCTCCTCTCTCCTATCAGGCACCCACGTTGAGTCAGTGACCTCATCATCCCCTCCCTCCTCATCACTGGAGCAAACCTGGCAGTATGCTGCAGCAGGGGGAGCATGACTGCCAGATTGCTGTCCTTCTTGGGCACCCCCTCTGTCCGTGCTCATGTTACTGCCTTCATTGAGCTCAGTATCATCATCAGAGCCTTCCAAACGCTGGGCATCCTCCTGGAGCATGTACCCAACACTGTGGTCAAACAGTTCGAGGGAATCCTCATGAGGACATGGTGGAGCTAGGGAAGGAGTCACTGATGACATTGAGCTGAGGGAAGAGGCCGCTGCTTTGCCAGACAAAGCACCCTGGGCATGGGTGAGAGAGGATGAGGAGGATGAGGACGGCTTGGTCATCCACTCGACCAAGTCTTCCGCATGTTGCGGCTCAACACGGCCAGCTGCCGAAAAAAAGGCCAAGCGTGTCCCATGGCCACGTGCTGATGAGGATGCACCGTCTCCACGACCAGCACTAGACACAGAGCCTGCTTGCCCTCTCTTATTGGCTTGTGACTGTCTGCCTCTCCTTCTTGGCCTTCCAGACATACTAATGGCCTGTAGCTGCACTAAGCTGGGATAGAACACCTGTAATTTTCTTCAGGTAGCTTTATATACTGTAACCAGACAAGCCTGCCTGTCAGTAGGAAGATAACAGGAACGGATCTAGCTGAACACTGTGAGCAGGACGTACTGCACTAAATGTATATAGCAGGAACGGATCTAGCTGAACACTGTGAGCAGGACGCACTGTACTAAATGTAAATAGTCTAGCTGCCTGACCGTGGTACTAATAGGATCAAAAAGAACACCTGTAATTTTCTTAAGGTAGCTTTATATACTGTAACCAGACAAGCCTGCCTGTCAGTAGGAAGATAACAGGAACGGATCTAGCTGAACACTGTGAGCAGGACACACTGTACTAAATGTAAATAGTCTAGCTGCCTGACCGTGGTACTAATAGGATCAAAAAGAACACCTGTAATTTTCTTCAGGTAGCTTTATATACTGTAACCAGACAAGCCTGCCTGTCAGTAGGAAGATAACAGGAACGGATCTAGCTGAACACTGTGAGCAGGACGCACTGCACTGAATGTAAATAGCAGGAACGGATCTAGCTGAACACTGTGAGCAGGACGCACTGCACTGAATGTAAATAGCAGGAACGGATCTAGCTGAACACTGTGAGCAGGACGCACTGCACTAAATGTAAATACCAGGAACGGATCTAGCTGAACACTGTGAGCAGGACGCACTGCACTGAATGTAAATAGCAGGAACGGATCTAGCTGAACACTGTGAGCAGGACGTACTGCACTAAATGTATATAGCAGGAACGGATCTAGCTGAACACTGTGAGCAGGACGCACTGCACTGAATGTAAATAGCAGGAACGGATCTAGCTGAACACTGTGAGCAGGACGCACTGCACTAAATGTAAATACCAGGAACGGATCTAGCTGAACACTGTGAGCAGGACGCACTGCACTGAATGTAAATAGCAGGAACGGATCTAGCTGAACACTGTGAGCAGGACGCACTGCACTGAATGTAAATAGCAGGAACGGATCTAGCTGAACACTGTGAGCAGGACGCACTGCACTGAATGTAAATAGCAGGAACGGATCTAGCTGAACACTGTGAGCAGGACGCACTGCACTGAATGTAAATAGCAGGAACGGATCTAGCTGAACACTGTGAGCAGGACGCACTGCACTGAATGTAAATAGCAGGAACGGATCTAGCTGAACACTGTGAGCAGGACGCACTGCACTGAATGTAAATAGCAGGAACGGATCTAGCTGAACACTGTGAGCAGGACGCACTGCACTGAATGTAAATAGCAGGAACGGATCTAGCTGAACACTGTGAGCAGGACGCACTGCACTGAATGTAAATAGCAGGAACGGATCTAGCTGAACACTGTGAGCAGGACGCACTGCACTGAATGTAAATAGCAGGAACGGATCTAGCTGAACACTGTGAGCAGGACGCACTGCACTAAATGTAAATACCAGGAACGGATCTAGCTGAACACTGTGAGCAGGACGCACTGCACTGAATGTAAATAGCAGGAACGGATCTAGCTGAACACTGTGAGCAGGACGCACTGCACTGAATGTAAATAGCAGGAACGGATCTAGCTGAACACTGTGAGCAGGACGCACTGCACTGAATGTAAATAGCAGGAACGGATCTAGCTGAACACTGTGAGCAGGACGCACTGCACTGAATGTAAATAGCAGGAACGGATCTAGCTGAACACTGTGAGCAGGACGCACTGCACTGAATGTAAATAGCAGGAACGGATCTAGCTGAACACTGTGAGCAGGACGCACTGCACTAAATGTAAATACCAGGAACGGATCTAGCTGAACACTGTGAGCAGGACGCACTGCACTGAATGTAAATAGCAGGAACGGATCTAGCTGAACACTGTGAGCAGGACGCACTGCACTGAATGTAAATAGCAGGAACGGATCTAGCTGAACACTGTGAGCAGGACGCACTGCACTGAATGTAAATAGCAGGAACGGATCTAGCTGAACACTGTGAGCAGGACGCACTGCACTGAATGTAAATAGCAGGAACGGATCTAGCTGAACACTGTGAGCAGGACGCACTGCACTGAATGTAAATAGCAGGAACGGATCTAGCTGAACACTGTGAGCAGGACGCACTGCACTGAATGTAAATAGCAGGAACGGATCTAGCTGAACACTGTGAGCAGGACGCACTGCACTGAATGTAAATAGCAGGAACGGATCTAGCTGAACACTGTGAGCAGGACGCACTGCACTGAATGTAAATAGCAGGAACGGATCTAGCTGAACACTGTGAGCAGGACGCACTGCACTGAATGTAAATAGCAGGAACGGATCTAGCTGAACACTGTGAGCAGGACGCACTGCACTGAATGTAAATAGCAGGAACGGATCTAGCTGAACACTGTGAGCAGGACGCACTGCACTGAATGTAAATAGCAGGAACGGATCTAGCTGAACACTGTGAGCAGGACGCACTGCACTGAATGTAAATAGCAGGAACGGATCTAGCTGAACACTGTGAGCAGGACGCACTGCACTGAATGTAAATAGCAGGAACGGATCTAGCTGAACACTGTGAGCAGGACGCACTGCACTGAATGTAAATAGCAGGAACGGATCTAGCTGAACACTGTGAGCAGGACGCACTGCACTGAATGTAAATAGCAGGAACGGATCTAGCTGAACACTGTGAGCAGGACGCACTGCACTGAATGTAAATAGCAGGAACGGATCTAGCTGAACACTGTGAGCAGGACGCACTGCACTGAATGTAAATAGCAGGAACGGATCTAGCTGAACACTGTGAGCAGGACACACTGCACTAAATAGTCTAGATAGAAGATACAGGAACGGATCTAGCTAAACTGAATACAGTGTATATATATATATGCAACACCTGGGATGCATATATATACACAATACACTGTAAGTGCAGCTAACTGACTGACTGTTCTGCCTAATCTATCTAACTCAAATCAAATGACACTGTCTCTCTCTCTCTCTATCTCTCAGCACACCGGAACACACACTACACAGGGCCGCCGTGCAGGCGGCCTTATATAGTGTGGGGCGTGTACTAAATCCCCTGAGCCATAATTGGCCAAAGCCACCCTGGCTTTGGCCAATTACAGCTCTCTCTACTGACGGCGCTGTGATTGGCCAAGCATGCGGGTCATAGTGCATGCTTGGCCAATCATCAGCCAGCAATGCACTGCGATGCCGCAGTGAATTATGGGCCGTGACGCGCCACACGAATTTGGCGCGAACGGCCCATATCGTTCGCAATTCGACGGACGGTCGAACAGCCGATGTTCGAGTCGAACATGGGTTCGACTCGAACACGAAGCTCATCCCTAGTCATTGATATATGCCTAGGTGATGGCAATTAGGGTAATTGCACACAGGCGCCAACTCTCCTCCCCATCCCCCTGGGTAGTAGGCGCCTGGGCCGTGGGTTAGACGGCCCAAAATGTGGCTCCCTCGGCGTCCCGGTAAGCTGGTATGCCCCAGCCACTGCCGTCATCTCTGCCGCAAAACGTGAGACGAGTGTACAGTACCAGCTGCTCAAGAAACTCTGAATTTCTTTGATGCAAATAATAAATTGTGTCAGGAGATAATGACAAGGACCCAGAAATATAACAAGGAGGTGTTTGACAACTGGAGGAGGGGGAAGCTTAACCTAGAACCCGGAGATCAAGTTTGGTTGTCCACCTTGAATTTGAAACTTGCATGTCCTTCTAAAAAATTGGGCCCTAAATTTGTGGGCCCCTAAATTTGTGGGCCCCCAGTAAAAAGGAAGATCAACAATGTGGCCTATGAATTAAAGCTACCAGAATCATTTTGGATACATCCAGTTTTCCATGTAGCCCTACTTAAGCCCACAGTTCCTGACCCCTTTGCCGGCCGAAATACCAGTCCTCCTGAACCAGTACTCATCAATGGTGAGGAAGAATTCGAGGTTGAATCCATCCTGGATTGTAGGAAGAGACGTAACCAGGTCCAGTACTTGGTAAAATGGAAAGGGTATGGCCCAGAGGAGAACTCTTGGGAACCAGAGTCCAATATCCACGCTGAAAGACTGATTCTAGCCTTTAAAAAGTCCCACCCAAGAAAGATGGTTCAATTAGGGCAATGTCAAGAAAGGCTTTCCAGCAACTAGAGAGACAGAAGAATACCTGTGCGCAGGTTTCCCATTAGAAAAGCCGTTCGACGCATGTGCAATGGCGCGAATGATGGCGCGCGTTCGCACACGGGGACGCGCGCGCCTCGTGACAGCGCTTGCTGCCTTGCTGTCTGGTCTACAGCATTTCCTGAGACCCCTGCTACTTGTCTACTTTGCATATCTGATTCCTGTTGAACCGGCTTATTCCTGACTACCCCTGACTGCTGCCCGCCTCTGATCCTGGCTTGTCCTGACTTCGCTTCTGCGTCTCCTTCGGCCTGCTTGTCTGCCTGTTACCAACCCGGCTAGTACCTTGACTCCTCTTCGGCATCTGTTCCAGTGCCTGATCTGCCTGCCAGTGTATGACCCGGCCTGCCTGCACCTGCTTGTGTTCTGAACTACAGAACACCTCCCTACTGTCTGCTGTATCCAATTACCAGTCTGATCCCGCCTCCCGCCAGACTACTGTTCCAGCCTTCCACCTGCTGCAAGTTACCTCTCAAGTTGCATCGGAGGTCCGGACCAGCCCCTGCATCAGCTAACCTGTCAGGCACTTGTGCCCTTTTGCACTCCCGAGCTCCTGTCTGCACTATCAGGGGTTCTCGAGTCAGAGGTATACGAGAGGCCGCTCCCTGCATACTGGGCTCAACCACCAGGTATGTGACAGACATGTTTATTATTTTAAAAAAAAAATCTAAAGTTTACAACTACTTTAATACTTACACAAGTCCCTTAGTGCATTCTGTTGTGATCCTATTAACATCAAATGCTCAAGCTCTGAAGAAGAGGGATTCTTTCCTCCCCCAAACACGTTGGCTGTATTTTAATCTTTAACAGATAAGTTCACTTTTTAGAAAAAAAATACTAAATGCACATTTCTTTTTTGCAAGTAAAAAAAAAATGTGCATTTATTTACTTATAAGTGGGGGTCGGCAAAGACATCTGCAAAGACATCCCGCTGTTGTCGAGTCTACGACTCGGTCCTTGCTCCAGAGCGGCACATGCGCATGCCCACGAAATTCCAGGCTGCAGAGGCAGTCCCCGCTCCTTGCATACATGAACACGCTCAGGCGGGTTCGGGCTCTTCTCCGAACACGCCCCTTGCCACCGACCCTCCTCACTGATCCAAGGGAAGGTGAGAGAGGCGGCAGGGTTCAGGGCCACTGCACCTTGCCTGCGCCACTCTGCATATAAAACTTCTTTAAATTCCAGCCCTCCTGCCACTTCAGCCCTCCTGATCCCCCCAATACCATACCATCCTGTTCCCCCCAATACCATGCCCTCCTGATTCCCCCCAATACCATACCCTCCTGATCCCCCCCTTATACCATACCCTCCTGATACCATTACCCTCCCCCCACCCCACCCCTACTGACACCCCAGCCCTCCTGCCACCCCAGCCCTCCTGCCACTCCAGTCCTAATGACACCCTCAATACCATACCCTCCTGATCCTCCCAATACCATACCCTCCCGATCCCCCCTCAATACCATACCCTCCTGCCACCCCAGCCCTCCTGCCACTCCTGTCCTACTGACACCCCAGCTCTCCTGCCACCCTAGCCCTCCTGCCACTCCAGCCCTACTGACACTCTAGCCCTCCTGACACCCCAGACCTTCTGATCCCCAGTCCTCCTGATCTCCCAATACTATACCCTCCTGTCCCCACAGTGCCATGCCCTCTTGAGACCCCAGCCCTCCTGATTCCCCAGTACTGTGCCCTCCATATCTCCCAGTACCATACATTGCTGACCCCCCCCCCCGCCGTACCTGACCCCCCTATACCTTGCCCTCCTGACCTCCCTGTACCATGCCCTCCTGGCCCCTACCATACATGTTACTGACCTCTGTACGCCACCCTACATGCTACCGACTTTTGTACGCCGCCCTACATCCTACCATCCTCTGTACGCCGCCCTACATTCTACCGTCCTCTGTACACCGCCCTACATCCTACCGATCTCTGAACGCCACCATACATCCTACTGACCTCTGTACGCTGGCCTACATAGTTACAGATTTACATAGTAGGTGAGATTGAAAGAAGACACAAATCCATCAAGTCCAACCTATGTGTGTGGTTATATGTCAGTATTACATTGTATGTTCCTGTATGTTGTGGTCGTTCAGGTGCTTATCTAATAGTTTTTTTAAACTATCGATGCTCCCTGCTGAGACAACCGCCTGTGGAAAGGAATTCCACATCCTTGCCGCTCTTACAGTAAAGAACCCTCTGCGCAGTTTAAGGTTATAGCTCTTTTCTTCTAATTTTAATGAGTGGCCACGTGTCTTATAAAACTAATTAAAAGTTTTATCCCTATTGTGGGGTCACCAGTATGGTATTTGTGAATTGAAATCATATCCCCTCTTAAGTGTCTCTTCTCCAGAGAGAATAAGTTCAGTGCTCGTAACCTTTCTTCATAACTAATATCCTCCAGTCCCTTTATTAGCTTTGTTGCCCTTCTCTGTACTCGCTTTATTTCCAGTACATCCTTCCTGAGGATTGGTGCCCAGAACTGGACAGTATACTCCAGGTGAGGCCGGACCAGAGTCTTGTAGAGTGGCAGAATTATTGTTTTATCTCTGGAGTTAATCCCCTTTTTAATGCATGCCAATATTCTGTTTGTTTTGTTTGCAGCATCTTGGCATTGCATGCCATTGCTGAGCCTTTCATCTACTAGGACCCCCAGGTCCTTTTCCATCCTAGATTCCCCCAGAGGTTCTTCCCCCAGTGAGTAGATTGCATTCATATTTTTGCCACCCAAATGCATTATTTTACATTTTTCTACATTAAACCTCATTAGCCATGTAATTGCCCACCCCATTAATCTGTTCAGCTCTTCTTGTAAGGTTTCCCCATCCTGTGGAGAAGTTATTGCCCTGCTTAGCTTAGTATCGTCCGCAAATACAGAGATTGAACTGTTTACCCCATCCTCCCTCCAGGTCGTTTATGAACAAATTAAATAGGATTGGTCCCAGCCCAGAACCCTGGGGGACCCCACTTTCCACCCCTTACCATGCCAATGGACCTTACTTTGTACAGAAAACGTTTATGGGGAACTGTGTCAAATGCTTTTGCAAAATCCAGATACACCATGTCTAAGGGCCTTCCTTTATATAGATGGCAGCTCACCTCCTCATAGAAGGTTAATAGATTGGTTTGGCAAGAGCGATTCTTCATGAATCCATGCTGATTACTGCTAATGATTAGGGATGAGCCATAGGGATGTCCCCGTGCATCAGACATACTATAGACACCCCCCAGGTACGAAATTTAAAGGAATATTTCACTTTTATTGTTTCACTTTAAGCATTATTAAAATCACTACTCCCGAAAAAACGGCCCTTTTTAAAACTTTTTGCATTGATACATGTCCCCTGGGGCAGGTCCCAGGTCCCCAAACATTTTTAAGACAATAACTTGCATATTAGCCTTTAAAATTAGCACTTTTGATTTTTCACGTTCGTGTCCCATAGACTTTAACGGTGTTCGTGTGTTCGAACAAATTTTTTGCCTGTTTGCATGTTCTGCTGCGAACCGAACCAGGGGGTGTTTGGCTCATCCCTACTAATGATATCGTTTTCATTACTAAAATCTTGTATATAGTCCTTTATCATCCCCTCCAAGAGCTTACATATTATTGATGTTAGGCTAACTGGTCTGTAATTCCCAGGGATGTATTTTGGCCCTTTTTTAAATATTGGTGATACTTTGGCTTTTCTCCAATCAGCTGGTACCATTCCAGTCAGTAGACTGTTCGTAAAAATTAGGAACAATGGTCTGGCAATTGCTTGACTGAGTTCCCAAAGGAAGCCATCTGGTCCCGGTGACTTATTAATGTTAAGTTTTCCAAGTCTATTTCTAATTCTGTCCTTTCTTAGCCATGAGGGTGCTTCCTGAGATGTGTCATGAGGATAAACACTGCAGTTTTGGTTATTGAAGCACCCCAATTCCCTTGTGAAGATTGAGGAGAAGAATAAATTCAATACCTTCGCCATCTTCCCATCCAGTGGTGGCTGATGCTCAAAATTTTTGGGGGGCGCAAACAAACTGAAAAATTCTGAAAAAAAACCCCCATCAATTGCAGCCTCACTGTACCGTCAATCGCAGCCACTGTGCCATCAAACACAGCCACTGTGCCCATCAATTGCCACCACTGTACCATCAGACGCAGCCACTGTGCCCATCAAACGCTCCCACTGTGCCATCAAACTCTGCCACTGTGCCATCAAATGCAGCCTCACTGTGCCCCATCATATGCTCCCACTGTGCCCCATCAAACGCAGCCACTGTGCCATATCAAATGCTGCCAGTGTGCCCGCCGTCTGTACTTACCCTGTCTCGGTGGCGGTGGGACAGCTCCTCGATGTTTTCTCCCATCCTCTTTTCCCGTCCTCTGCTATGATTGGACGCCTGATAGGTGTCCAATCATAGCGCCTGTTGTTTCAGCCAATCAGGTAACAGGTCTGAACACCTGATTGGCGGAGATGCGTTTAGTGTTAGGAAAGCAAATATTCATTTGCTTTTCTAACACAGTAGCGTGACCGGCAAGCGCCCAGCCTGGTGCTCGCAGGTCACCTTTTTTGACTCCTATTAGAGCCTATGGCTTTAATCTGGTGCTAATCTGGTGTAATTCAGCAGCAGCGGCCATAGATAGATTCATGCAATGCATGAATCTATCTATTGGTGATAGTGGGGTGGCTGGATAGAGGGGGCAGCGCCTGTACGCCCTTATGGACGCACCGCCACTATTCCCATCCTTTGTAACCAGATTTCCTTCCTCATTCTTTATGGGGCCAATATGGTCTGTCCCCCCTTTTTTACTTAATACTTAAAGAATTTCTACTGATTTTTTTTGCTCTCCTCCGCTATGTGTCTTTTGTGTTCTATCTTTTTTTTTTTTAAAGATTTTATTCGCCAAATGTTCATACAAGTTATCAAAATGCAATAAACAAATATCGTAGACTCTGAGATATATCAAATTTCACAATAATGGCATGTACAATAGGGATTGTTATGTTTATTATTCAACTCTATGGCTTGTCTTGTTTTTTTATACATTTGGCTGCTCTTTTTTGAAACCAAAACTAAACTCTGTCTAAACAGAAGTACATTAGGAAAAAAAACGTACGTTTCTATAGATAAGGTCTATATTGTTCATACAGTACTTCAAAAACCGGAGGGAAGTTTCCCTCATAAACATTTGTGCTGTGTGCTGAAGTTTTTCTCCCCACGAAATCTCTTAATTGTCGTACTAGATATGTATTTATCTTGTGCAGTTACATGTCAGATTGTAGCGTGTTTTCAGAGTTAATCCATTTTCCCCAAATTTTATTACATTTTTTGGTTGATCCTCTGGACCCATGTGTCATTTTATACATGTTGATGTTAGCATTTACTAATCCTTTCCAGGCGTTGAATGTAAGACATTCTCTTCTAATCCAGTGAAGTGCAATTAGTTTTCTTACGTAGTAAAACAGCAATCTTAGTAGTGTTCTTATATTATTGCTCATAACCTCATCTTCTATAACCCCTAACAGTCCGAGAAGGGGGCTACATATGTTTGGTATATCCAAGGTGTCAGCAATAAATTGGGTCACCTGTGACCATAATGGTCTTACCCTGTCACATTTCCATACCATATGCAAAAAAGAGCCTTCTGCTGTCAAGCATTTATGACAAATGGGGTGCTCCTTTCGTCCCATTTTATATAGTCTAAGAGGGGTATAGTACATTTGATGTGAGTATCTAAGTTGTATCAGCTTGTCTCTGGCAGAAATAACCGTAGGTAAGTATGATGCAAGGACTCCCTCCCATTGTTCCTCTGTAATTTCTGGTATAATCTCCACCCACTTTTCTCTAAGTTTCCTTTCTTTAGGGTTCACTCTCTCTGCTAGTGTATTGTAGTATGTAGATATTCGTTTTGTATGGTCTGGATCGGCAAGTAATTTTTCCAGCTTAGAGTTCTCCAGTGACACCGGTCCAGCTCCAAACTGAGCATGAGCGGCATGTCTTAGGCCCCTTTCACACTGGGGCGGTGGGGGCGTCGGCGGTAAAACAGCGCTATTTTTAGCGCTGCTTTACCGTCGTTTTTGCGGAGGTATTCGGCCACTAGCGGTGCGGTTTTAACCCCCGCTGGCGGCCGAAAAAGGGTTAAAACCGCTCGCATAGCGCGGCTATAGCCGCGGTATTGCCACGGTATAGCCGCGCTGCCCCATTGATTTCAATGGGCAGGAGCGGTTTAGGAGCGGTGAATACACCGCTCCTTCACCGCTCCAAAGATGCGGCTTGCAGGAGTTTTTTTTCTTCTCCTGCCAGCGCACCGCTTCAGTGTGTTAGCCCTCGGGCTTTCACACTGATCAAACAGCAGCGGCTGTTTTGGGTCGGTTTGCAGGCAGTATTTTTAGCGCAATAACGCCTGCAAACCGCCCCAGTGTGAAAGGGCTCTTAGTCTGGTGAACTGGTATTCCCATGTCTCCGGAACATTCAGTTATCTTCTCAGCTGTGGAAAGGATTTAAGCTCCCCATTAACATATACAGTCAGGTCCATAAATATTGGGACATCAACACAATTCTAATCTTTTTGGCTCTATACACCACCACAATGGATTTGAAATGAAACAAACAAAATGTGCTTTAACTGCAGACTTTCAGCTTTAATTTGAGGGTATTTGCACCCAAATCAGGTGAACGGTGTAGGAATTACAACAGTTTGTATATGTGCCTCCCACTTTTTAAGGGACCAAAAGTAATGGAACAATTGGCTGCTCAGCTGTTCCATTGCCTGGTGTGTTTTTCCCTCTTATCCCATTTACAAGGAGCAGATAAAAGGTCCAGAGTTCATCTCAAGTGTGCTATTTGCATTTGGAATCTGTTGCTGTCAACTCTCAATATGAGATCCAAAGAGCTGTCACTATCAGTGAAGCAAGCCATCATTAGGCTGAAAAAACAAAACAAACCCATCAGAGAGATAGCAAAAACATTAGGTGTGGCCAAATCAACTGTTTGGAACATCCTTAAAAAAAAAAAGAACGCACCAGTGAGCTCAGCAAAAGCAAAAGACCTGGAAGACCACGGAAAACAACTGTGGTGGATGACCGAAGAATTCTTTCCCTGGTGAAGAAAACACCCTTCGCAACAGTTGGCCAGATCAAGAACACTCTCCAGGAGGTAGGTGTATGTGTGTCAAAGTCAACAATCAAGAGAAGACTTCACCAGAGTAAATACAGAGGGTTCACCACAAGATGTAAACCATTGCTGAGCCTCAAAAACAGGAAGGCCAGATTAGAGTTTGCCAAATAACATCTAAAAAAGCCTTCACAGTTCTGGAACAACATCCTATGGACAGATGAGACCAAGATCAACTTGTACCAGAGTGATGGGAAGAGAATAGTATGGAGAAGGAAAGGAACTGCTCGTGATCCAAAGCATACCACCTCATCAGTGAAGCATGGTGGTGGTAGTGTCATGGCGTGGGCATGTATGTCTGCCAATGGAATTGGTTCTCTTGTATTTATTGATGATGTGACTGCTGACAAATGCAGCAGGATAAAATCTTGTTTCGGGCAATATTATCTGCTCATATTCAGCAAAATGCTTCAGAACTTATTGGACGGAGTTTCACAGTGCAGATGGACAATGACCCGAAGCATACTGCGAAAGCAACCAGAGTTTTTTAAGGGAAAGAAGTGGAATGTTATGCAATGGCCAAGTCAATCACCTGACCTGAATCCGATTGAGCATGGATTTCACTTGCTGAAGACAAAACTGAAGAGGAAATGTCCCAAGAACAAGTAGGAACTGAAGACAGTTGCAGTAGAGGCCTGGCAGAGCATCACTAGGGATGAAACCCAGCGTCTGGTGATGTCTATGCGTTCCAGACTTCAAGCTGTAATTGACTGCAAAGGATTTGCAACCAAGTATTAAAAAGTGAAAGTTTGATGGACGATTGTTAATCTGTCCCATTACTTTTGGTTCCTTAAAAAGTGGAAGGCACATATACAAACTGTTGTAATTCCTACACCGTTCACCTGATTTGGATGTAAATACCCTCAAATTAAAGCTGAAAGTCTGCAGTTAAAGCACATCTTGTTTGTTTAATTTCAAATCCATTGTGGTGGTGTATAGAGCCAAAAAGTTTAGAATTGTGTCGATGTCCCAATATTTATGGACTTGACTGTAATTGATGTAGGTATGTGAGCTCATACCTGGCCCATCTGAATCCATCTTCTAAACAGAAAAATTCCTTTAGACAAGGGTTAAACCATAGCGGAGCATTAAGGGACAGGTGAAGAGGATTGTCCAGTATATGTTTTATACAGATCCCCAGTATCCGTTTAGCAGATTTGAGTATCTCTCTGCCCCCTTTAGTGGGGACCTCTCCCCTAAAAACGAAGTTTAGTAAGGTTTCATATGAAGTTACTGCTGCTACTTCCACTGCAACTGCAACATTGTTTAACTGTGGGAACATTCGCCAGTGGATAAATACTAATTGGGATGCTAAGTAGTATAGGCGTAGGTCAGGTACTGCCAAACCCCCCCTCCAAACTGGTAATTGCAGTATAACCAGGGAGACCCTAGCTGCCTTATTGCCCCATAGGAAAGATGTCAATAGGGAATTGATATGGGCTGGAAGGATTAAGTCTGGTTATGGATCCAGCGGAAAAAGGATTGACTTGGTCCAATTGACTCGGAAGCCAGAAAAATCTCCAAACTCCCGAATCAGGGAGACTGCTGTGTCTAGTGACGCATCAGAGTCTCTCAAATATAGGAGCATGTCGTCCGCATATAGCGATACGCGTTCCTCTAGGTCCCCAATCAGGAATCCCGGTAGAATGTCATTGGTTCTGAGTTTAGCAGTCAGTGGCTCAATGACCAGAGCAAATAGGAGAGGAGACAGGGGGCATCCCTGCCTCGTTCCCCTATGGATCTGGAAGGAGTTAGATATGAATCCATTTACTCTAATGCTTGCTCGGGGGTCATTGTATAAGTGTCTAATCCATGAGATAAATTTTGGTCCAAAACCCAATTTGCCTAGAAGGGACAATAAATAGTTCCATTCTACTGAATCAAACGCCTTTTTGATGACTATTACTCGTTTGCCCTTATTCACGTGTTGGGTCTGCAAATTAACATATAATCTACACAAGTTCATTTGGGTAGAGCGGCCATTTATGAAACCTGTCTGGTCTGAATTAATTAGTTTAAGGATCACTGATTTCAATCTACCGGTCAATATTTTGGCCAGTATCTTGACGTCAGAATTGATCAGAGAGATTGGCCTGTATGACTTGCATTCCTGGAGATCTTTCCCAGGTTTGGGGATCACTACAATTAAAGCCTCCCGCATAGATCCCGGTAATATGCCTTCCTTTTCTGCTGCTATAAAAACTTTTTGGAGAGTTGGTGCCAGTTTCTCTTTATGTAACTGGTACCACTCAGCCGGGAACCCATCCAGGCCAGGCGATTTGCCTGCCCTGAAGGAGGAGACTGCGCCACTTAATTCCTCCAGTGATATTGGTTGCTCCAAAATCTTCCTGAGCTAGCGAAGGGAGGGTTAAATTCTCTATATAAAGTGCTAATTCCTGATTAGTATGATGGGTCTGGGTCTGGTATAAGGTTTCGTAAAAATTCAGAAAGGTGTTTAGAATCTCCTGAGATTCCTCTACCACCTCACCAGTTGGTTTTCTGCGCTTCATCACCGAAATCAGGGTATTAAGTGGTCTCGCTAAGAAGGAAAGGAGACGACCACTCTTGTCACCAACTCAAAAAAAGACCTATTCTGGCGTAATTGTTTTTTAACAGTGTGTTCAGTTAAAAGTAAGTTGTATTGTCGTTTGTTGTCTTGCCAAGATTTGTATTTACCAGGTGACGAGTCATGTATATATTCTCTTTCAGCATCAGCGCCCTTGACCTCTGCATCTTTCATATCAGAGTTGAGTGCTTTGGAGAAATTCCTCGTCTCCGTGGCAAACACCCGTCTCATAGTTGCCTTAAAGGCATCCCATTGGCCAACGGTGTTTTCATCCCGTTCTCCTTCCAATAGTGGTCAATACTCGTTTTGCATTTTATAGTAATGTATTCTTCTTGGAGCCAGTTTATATTCATCCGCCATTGTCTCCTTCCCCGTGGAGCGTTCAGAACCAATGTAACATCCAGGGGAGAGTGGTCTGAAATAGCTCTAGGGAAGGGGTCTCAAACTGGTGGCCCTCCAGTTGTTGCAAAACTACAAGTCCCATGAGACATTGCAAGGCTGACAGTTACAAGCATGACTCCCACAGGCAGAGGCATGATGGGACTTGTAGTTTTGCAGCAGCTGGAGGGCCGCCAGTTTGAGACCCCTTCCCTAGAGCTATTTCAGACCACTCTCCTCTGGATGTTACATTGGTTCTGAACGCTCCACGGGGAAGGAGACAGGGAGGGAGATGCCTGACATTAGATATATATGGAAGATGATAGCACTAAGTCTATTCTAGAAAGTGTCTTGTGGGTCTCAGAGTGACACCAGTACTCCCTGACTCCAGGGTTTCTTTGTCTCCATACGTCAGTGAGAGCATAACTCTCCAACCAGGAGGATAAGTAATAGCAAGAGTCAGAAATATTCCCATGTCTGTCCAGAGCACAATCTGACACTGCATTAAAATCTCCTAGGAGTAGTAATGGGCCCTGTGCAATCAATACAGCTTCCTTGATAATATTATCTAATATTGGGAAGGAGAATGGGGGTGGAACATAGACACATACCAATGTTAAAGACACATTATACATTCGGCACACCAAAATAGCATATCTACCATTTGGATCCAGTTTGAACTGTAATATGTACGCTGCAGCCTTGTTGGTGACCAGAATAGAAACATCTCTAGAGTACGTGGAGTATTCAGCATGAAGTACTCTCATTACATTAGCTTTTTTCAATGCCATAACCTTAGATCCCTGCAAATGTGTTTCTTGCAATAATATGATATGGGGTGAGCGCAACTACTTTGGGGGTCACCAAGGCACATCTGGGCACTGTGGTTCTACGATTTGGTTTTCATATGAAGCACCTTTATGCACTGGAGTTCACCTTTGGAATCTTTTTCCACTACACATCGCTGTGTGATATGGTTTTGGAAGATTTTTTTCACGTTTAAAGGACTATTATTACCTTAAGGATTACATATTATTTATATATGCTTTTTTTACCACTTATCATTTGTATGATTTATTGCAGTCTGTATATAATAGTTACCACATTTGTAGTGCATATTTATAGTGCAAGTTTTTTCACTTACCATTATTGATTATAAGAAGGTTTTATTTGCACATTGCACTTTGGATTGAATACATGCATGGCACTTTGATACAATTTTTAGGCACATTTATTAGTTTCTTATTTTATTTATCAGTATGTGAACAATATTTATATTTTGTGCATGAATAAGATCACTTACCATTAAGCACAATATACTTGAAGTGTGATATCTAGTAACACAGTGTATTTAATTATACAGAACTATTTAATATTTGGCACAGCGTGCTCTTGGATGTGATATATAGTAGCACTATTTTCTGGTTATACGGATTGGTTTGGGATTCGAAGCACAGGCACTAGGCACCTTTATGCTGATAAGGTGAATGCATATATAGGTTCATACCTGAGCGCAGCGCATTTTTAATCCACATGATATGGGGTTTATACCTTTTTATGAAATCAAAGATGAGAGATCTCTTAATCTTTGAATTCATACCACGTACATTCCATGAAAATAATGTTATCTTACCCACCATTTATATGTAGAGGAAATGGATGTAGTATATCTGGGGGTAATTGCTTGTGAGTCAGATCCTGATTGACCATACCTCCTGTGAGGAGAGAACAAAACATACCCTGTTTCCCCGAAAATAAGACCTAGCGTGATTGTTGGAGATGGCTGCAATATAAGCCCTACCCCCCAAATAAGCCCTAGTTAAAGTCCTTGTAGGTCTTATTTTCAGGGTAGGGCTTATTTTTGGGGAAACAGGGTAGGGCTTATTTGGGGGGTAGGGCTTTTATTGCAGCCATCACTGACAATCACGCTAGGTCTTATTTTCGGGGAAACAGGGTACCAGCAGCACACAGCACAAATCAACACTTAACATTAACATGGACCCCTCCCATCCCACCATCCACACAACCCCAACTTGTTGTGTGCCTGACTCCCATAACCATAAGGAAGAAAAATTAAAGTGACCTTGGGGGGGGTCACAGGTCTCTAATAGAATCAGAAACACCACATAATTATAGGTGGTGTGTCGTGTCATGTAAAAGTTGAATATCTACCAACTCAAAGAACCTGAGATAGTCCAGCTAGGAGCTAGCTGACTAGAGAGGAGAGAGGAAAAAAAACAAACAAAAAAACCCAAATAATAAACAAAGTCACCAATAGTTCTTATCCTTTCCCTCTCCCTCTTATATCGGCAACGGTTCAGGGAAGTGGTGATTTGAAATGTATACAGAACTAGGCGGGACAATTTGCCATATTAATGGAGTATCAGATGGTATAATGGGCAAGTTCGTCACTATACGATGGCACAGGGGTCCATGTTGTGAACATCATGTGTACATATTGGTTATCTCTTTATCCATTTACCGGTGCTCATCTGGGCTGCGACGGCCCCTGGTGTCCAACCATCTTGAGGCCTCCGTGGGGGTGTTAAAGAATGACACTTTCCCACCATCCACCACTCTTAATTTTGCCTGGTACAGCATACTATAAGTAAGTTGCAAGTCTCTGAGTCTTTTCTTCACATGAATGAAGCTGGCTCTTTGTTTCTGTGTGGCCACAGAGAAATCAGGATAAATGGAAATGCAGTTCCCATTGTATTGCAATTCACCTCCATTACGGGCTGCTCTTAGCATGCTTTCACGATCTCTGAAGTGTAAAATGCGGGCAATCATAGGGTGCGGATGTGCTCCAGGAGGAGGAGGTTTAGAGGGGACCCTGTGTGCCCTTTCTATGGCGAATAAGCGGGAGAAAGTAGTGTCAGCCATATTATCTTTAAGCCAGAACTCTAGGAAATCTTCCGGCTGTGTTCCCTCAGCTTTTTAAGGGAAACCTACAAAGGGTACGTTATTTCTCCTTTGTCTGTCTTCCAAGTCTCCCAGCTTATCTGTGTGAGCATTTATTTCTCTGTGTAGATATTGTACCTTATCCTCCATAGGACGCACCAAGTCCTCCATGTCGCTTATTCTTTGCTCTGCTTCTGAGGCCCTCTCTCTAATGGTCTGTACATCCTGCATTTCTGCCCTCATCCCATCAATGTGCTCAGTCAAAGTAGTTTGGCATGTGTAAATAGCCTCCATGATTTGTTTTAATGAGGGTTCCTCTGCTCCATCTGCCAGATCTGTGCCCCTTGTATCTGCATGGGGAAGTCTGTCCAGGGACAAGCCTCTTCCACCCGGAGATCTGCGGGGTAGCGGGCTTACCTTCCCAGGGTGTGTGGGCGATTGATCAGCTCCGCTCCGCTGTGTATTGCTGGGGCCTTAGTCTGCTGCCTCGTGTGTGCCGCCATCTTGGACTCCCCAGGCATAGCGGGATAAACGTTCTGTGGTCGGTTCCATAGGTGCTGGCCCGTAATTAACCATACCCCAGTGATCTGAAGGGTCAGATGAATATGGGGGTTCCGGTGTTACACAGGATCCGTGTCTCTGACACTCAGGATTTAAGCAATATGTGATATCCCGGCCGGAGCTTCTGCAAAGCGCTGCTCACATGTCCGCCGCTAGCTCTGCCCACCTTTTTGTGTTCTATCTTAGCTGCCCAATTGCACCCTTACATTTCTTGTTGCATTCTTTAAAAAGTCTGAATGCTGATGATGATCCTTCAGCCATGTATTTCTTGAAGGCCTTCTCTTTTGCGTTAAATGCATTTTTTCATTGCAGTTAAGCCATCCAGGATTTTTGTTCGCTCTTTTAAATTTATTTCCCAATGGGATGCACTGGATAATGCCCTTATTTAATATGCTCTTAAAGCAAACCCATCTCTCATCCGTGTTCTTTGTTCCTAAGATTTTATCCCAATTTATATCTTATAGCAAGGTTCGTAGTTTAGGGAAGTTGGCTCTTTTGAAATTCAGTGTCTTTGTATTCCCCTTATGTTTCCTATTTGTGTGATTTATACTGAAGCCAATTGACCTGTGATCACTGTTTCCTAAATGTACACATCCGTGATCAGGTCTGTATTGTTAGTAATCAGTAGGTCTAGTAACGCTTTGTTTCTAGTTGGTGCGTCTACCATCTGACCCATAAAATTGTCCTGCAAGACATTTAGGAACTGGCAAGCCTTAGACAAATGTGTGGTTCCTTCCGCCCAGTCTTTGTCTGGATAATTAAGATCCCCCATTATGATGACATGTTCCATCCTTGCTGCTAATCCAAATTGTGATAGGAGGTCCATCTCCCCCTCCTCTCTCAGGTAAGGGGGCTTATAGCATTCTCCCAGTATTATTTTCCCCTTAGTTTCATCCCTTTGGATTCCACCTCCTCCCTAGCTCCCTTAGTGATGTCATCTCTTACTTTAACTTGCACATTATTCTTGATATACAGGCATACCCCTCCCCCTTTTTTACCCTCTCTATCCCTGCAATAAAGGGAATACCCTTGAATGGTTGCCAGCCAATCATGAGAGCTGTTGAACCAAGTCTCTTAAATTCCCACAATATCTAAATCCTCCTCGTACAACAGTATCTCTAGTTCTCCCATCTTGTCCGCCAGGCTCCTGGCTTTGGTAAACATGCCACATAGTTTAGGCCGGTCGCATACTGTCCTCTTTTTGGGTGTTCTGAGATTGCAAATAGGACTTGTTACTTTACTTACCTAAGGTTTATGTGCTTTAGTCAACCTACCACTAATGCCCCCAATACTACCTTCTGGAATATGTTCCGCGCTGACTATCTCTACCCCTGGACCCTCCCCCCGTCGCCTAGTTTAAGAGCCCCTCTAACTTTTCGGCCATCTTCACTCCCAGCAGATCTGCACCCTCCTCATTTAGGTGCAGCCCATCCCTTTTATAGAACTGGTGACCGACTGAGAAGTCCGGTCCAGTTCTCCAGGAGCCCAAACCCCTCCTTACTACACCAGCTCCTCAGCCACTTGTTTACTTCCCTAATCTCCCTCTGCCTTTCTGATGTGGCTCGAGGTACCGGTAGTATTTCTGAGAATACTACCTTGGAGGTCCTTTTCCTCTATTTAGCTCCTAAGTCCCTAAAATCGTTCTTTAGTACACTCCATCTGCCTCTGACTTTGTCATTGGTGCCAACATGCACCATGACAGCTGGGCCTTCCCCAGCCCCTCCCAGTAATCTGTCCACCAGATCCGTGATGTGCCAACCCGAGCGCCCGGTAGACAGTATACAGTTCGGCGCTTCAGGTCTTTGTCACAGATTGCCCTCTCTGTCCTTCTAAGAATTGAGTCCCCTACCACCAGAATCTGTCTTTCCTTTCCCTTCGCTTCCCCCCCGCTCTCACTGGAGGAGTTCTTCCCCTGGCAGCTAGGGGAGTCCCTCATCTCCAGTGCTGATCTCTGACTGGTTTCACCAATGTCACTCATTGGAGCATACTTATTGGGATGTTCCAGCCCAGGATCGGTCTTCCTGGCACTTTCCCCTCTAACCTTCCTGTTACCCATCTACTCTTTCCTAGTGCCTGCACCTATGCTGGCCCTTGCCGGCACCTGCCGGGTATGTTCCAGACTCTCCTTTAGTATGGAGGGTCATCTCAGTGCTGACAGTTGCTTCCCTAGATTCAGAACCTGGGCTTTCAAGGAAACAATGTGCTTACATTTTGCACAACAGTATTCGCCCTCAATCAGATGATCAAGGAACGCATAAATGCCGCAAGATGTACACCAAGTCGCATCTCCACACCCGCCGGGCATCGTACCTACTAATTAAATGAGGATTGGGGATTATACCCTGTCCAAATTAACAACTAGCTTCCTGACACTAATACTCAACAATACACAGGTATTCAACAATACAATACACAGGTACTCACAACCCACGTGTACTCACAGTCCACATGCACTTGCAGCTCACATGTACATACAGTCCACATACACTCGCAGCCCACGTGCACTCACAGCCCGCGTGTACTCGCAGTCCACATGCACTCGCAGCCCGCATGTACATACAGTCCATGTGTACATACAGTCCACGTGCACTCGCAGCCACCGTGAACTCACAGTCCACGTGCACTTGCAGCCCACTTGTACTCACAGCCCACGTGCACTCGCAGCCCACGTGCACTCGCAGCCCATGAGCACACATAGTCCACATGCATTTGCAGCCTGCGTGTACTCGCAGCCCACCTGTACATACAGTCCATATGCACTCACAGACCACGTGTACATACAGGCCACGTACACTCGCAGCCACCGTAAAATCACAGTCCACGTGCACTCGCAGCCCACTTGTACTCACAGCTCACGTGTACTCACAGTCCACGTGCACTCACAGCCCACGTTTACTCACAGTCCACACAGATACACACAACACTCAGGTACTCACAATACACAGGTACTCCCAACACTCCCAATACTCAGGTACTCCTAACACGCACAATACTCAGGTACTCCCAATACCCAGGTACACACAATACTGAGGTACACACAATACACAGATACACACAATACTCAAGTACACACAATACTCAGGTACTCACAATACTCAGGTACTCACAATACTCAGGCACACACAGCCTCTGTGCTGTCCCCTGTCGGCACCTGCCGAGTATGTTCCCAGCTCTCCTTTAGTATGGAGGGTCTTCTCAGTGCTGACAGTTGCTTCCCTAGATTCAGAACCTGGGCTTCCAGTGAAACAATGTGCTTACATTTTGCACAACAGTATTTGCGCATCGATCAGATGATCAAGGAACGCATACATGCCGCAAGATGTACACCGAGTCGCATTTCCACACCCGCCGGGCATCGTACCTACTAATTAAATGAGGATTGGGGATTACTAGCTTCCTGGCACTAATACTCAACAATACACAGGTATTCAACAATACAATACACAAGTACTCACAACCCATGTGTACTCGCAGGCCACATGCTCTCGCAGCTCACATGTACATACAGTCCATGTGCACTCGCAGCTACCGTGTACTCGCAGTCCATGTGCACTCACAGCCCACGTGTACTCACAGCCCACGTGTACTCACAGCCCACGTGCACTCGCAGCCCATGTGTACTCACAGTCCCAGTGGCGTAACTAGAAACTTCAGGGCCCCGGTGCAAGAAATCATGAAGGGCCCCCCTGACCCCCAGCTGGGGCCCTTCCCTCCGAGTCGATGGCGTAAATGCCAAGGCCCAGTCGCAAGTGTGATGTTTGTGACCCTGATAGTTCTGCCACTGGCGTCTGTTTTTTTTTTTTTATTGTATTTTTCTACCATTTATGTATTGTTTTACAATATTTTTTTATAAAAAATATTTAATTTTTTTTTTTTAAGAGTTGGGGCTTTGGTGAGATATCAGGGGTCTAAGCAGACCTCTGATGTTTCACCTTTGAGAACGAGAAAGGAGATTGAGAACACAGCCTCAGCTGCACAGAATGAATGGACAGGAATAGCTCTGTATAGAGTTGCCCCTTTATTCACAAAGTGAAGCATAGTAAATACAGTTTACTATGTTTCAGTTATGAATGGATTGAGTCCGTGATCGGTATGGATCACTGACTCTCCATGCAGATACCCTACAGCAGCTGGCAGGAGAGGGGAGGGGGGAACTCTGCTGAGCTGTGGGGACAAGGGGAGGGGCCAGGAGAGAGCACGGAGGGCCAGGAAAAAGTACAGGGGGGCTGGAGAGCACACAGGGGGGCAGCAGAAAGAAGCTGCATAGGAGGCGTGGTGGGTGCGGCTGCATATAGAGGAACTGATCTTTCCATTTCCCCCACTTCTCATCTACTTTCAGCAGCTGCAGGAGGAGAATGGAGTGATCAGTTTCTCTGTATCAGTGTTTCTCAACATTTTACCAGTCAAGGCGCAACATATTGCCTCTTCACTGCCTGTCAAATGCCTCTGAAAAGCGATCTGCATCGCTTTTCAGAGGAATGATATTTTCTTATTGGTATTTTGAACCCACCCTAAAAAAATCTGTTCTGATCATAAAGAAAAAGGGGTCAGAATTACAAGTAATGTGTATACATACACGCATGTAAACACACACGTACGCAAATACACACATATACATATAAATACATGCACACACATAAACGCACACACATAAACGCACACACATAAGCAAACACACAAACATGCGCACACACATATAACTCTATACACATGCACACACACACACACGCACACACACACATGTAAACATATACACATGCACACAAATAAACGCACACACACATATAAAACACACACACATATCAGACACACACATGTACACACCCAAACATGCAGACACACACATATAAGCACACACACATGCATACAAACATATATAGATCGCCTTTTTAAAAATCTGCAGCTGCAGCACTATACCTTCACTCTCCATGCCGGGTACTGCACTGTAGGGGGAGGCAGAGAGCACAATACACACTGTGCTAGACACGTCTCCCTTACTTTCACTTTCAGAGTAATTACAGCGTGACCGAGCTCCTGCACTGCCGAATGATTTACACATCGGCTGAGGATTGGGGAGCTCGGTCCCATATGCAGCCACCGCTCGGGGAGACACGGGCCCCCTGCAGCATGGGGCCCAGTCGCAATGGCGACTTTGGCGACCCCTATACTTCCGCCCCTGCACAGTCCATGTGCACTCACGGCTCACGTGTACTCACAGTCCAGTCCACACAGATACACACAATACTCAGGTACTCACAATACACAGGTACTCCCAACACTCGCAATACTCAGGTACTCCCAATACCCAGGTACACACAATACCCAAGTACACACAATACTCAGGTACTCACAATAGTCAAGTACACACAATTCTCAGGTACTCACAATACTCAGGTACTCACAAAACTCAGCTACACACAATACTCAAGTACACACAATGCCCAGGTACTCACAATACTCAGGTACTCACAATACTCAGGTACTTACATACGCTGTCAGGTTTTATAGTTTGTGTCTCTGTGTCCCACTGCACAGCCTTCCCTTGTTATCTGAAACTAGCAGTCAGTCAGTCACCTTCAGTACTCAAATAAATCTGTAAGTGATTTCGCGCAAAACACAAACATGCAGGAAAAAAAACAAATAACCTTAAATTCTTGTACGTGACCTGTGTGAATACCAGTGCTAAGTCACCAGTGGAGGTTTAAAAATAATAATAAAATGCACAAATGCAATAGCCAGGTGCAATGCTGAAATATAGTGGGAATACTTTGCATGTAATCCAATATGCTGATGCTAATAGGTAACATAAACAGTTCAATGTTGAGAATATATCTTCAATATGTGAGACATCTGTAGTGTTCTTACTCAAGAAAGTTCATTGGTGATTGTTGGTGTTTGAATAGGTGAACCTCAATAACTGTGCAAAATCTGCATGCAACTATGCTCACATTGCCCTTACCTTCAAGGGCTTAGATCAAAGCCTTATGAGAAGTGCTGAGTGATGGTGGACAAGGATGTTCCAAATGTTGCCAGATGGTGGTGATGAATTTTGGATGGATGAATAACCTTGCTGGATCCTAGGTAGATTAGACTCCGAATTCCGGGACGGGTGCCAAGAAAACAAGGGAAAACAAGGGGCCTCCGATGGTGTAGTATAAAAAGCTTACTTTTATTAAATTGAAGATAAAAACAAAAAAGGCACTCTGCATCCAATGTCTATGATGGTACAATGTGTGGCGGAACTACAATAGATTCACACAGCAGCTAAACATTTTTCACCCCCTTTGCTGACACTGTGTACCGGAAGTCTAGCACTTGGTAGCGGCGGCGCACCGCCGCACATTGTACTATCATAGACATTGGATGCAGAGTGCGTTTTTTGTTTTTATCTTCGTTTTAATAAAAGTAAGCTTTTTATACTACACCATCGGAGGCCCCTTGTTTTCCCTTATGTTTTCTTGGCACCAGTCCCGGAATTCGGAGTCTAATCTACCTAGGATCCAGCAAGGTTATTCATCCATCCAAAATTCATCACCACCATCTGGCAACATTTGGAACATCCTTGTCCACCATCACTCAGCACTTTTCATAAGGCTTTGATCTAATGCCGCGTACACACGAGCGGACTTTACGGCGGACTTTGCCCGGCGGACTTTTCGACATACTTTCCGACGGACTTTCTGAATGAACGGACTTGCCTACACACAATCCACCAAAGTCCGTCGAATTCGTACGTGATGACGTACGACCGGACTAAAACAAGGAAGTTCATAGCCAGTAGCCAATAGCTGCCCTAGCGTGGCTTTTTGTCCGTCGAACTAGCATACAGACGGCGGACTTTTCGACCGGACTCGATTTCAACGGATAAATTTTAAACAAGTTTCAAATCTAAGTCCGTCCAACTTTTGAGCAAACAAAGTCCGCTGGAGCCCACACACATCGAATTGTCCGACGAAATCCAGTCCGCCGGGCAAAGTCCGCCGTAAAGTCCGCTCGTGTGTACGCGGCATAAGCCCTTGAAGGTAAGGGCAATGTGAGCATAGTTGCATGCAGATTTTGCACAGTTATTGAGGTTCACCTATTCAAACACCAACAATCACCAATGAACTTTCTTGAGTAAGAACACTACAGATGTCTCACATATTGAAGATATATTCTCAACATTGAACTGTTTATGTTACCTATTAGCATCAGCATATTGGATTACATGCAAAGTATTCCCACTATATTTCAGCATTGCACCTGGCTATTGCATTTGTGCATTTTATTATTATTATTTTTAAACCTCCACTGGTGACTTAGCACTAGTATTCACACAGGTCACGTACAGGAATTTAAGGTTTTTTTTTTTTTTCCCTGCATGTTTGTGTTTTGCGCGAAATCACTTACAGATTTATTTGAGTATTTTTTGGTGGTCATGGGTACACTATAGATTTTGCAGCAACACGTTTAGTTTTTTTTTTTTTTTTTGCAGTACACGGCAGCCCATGTGCCATTGGATAGTAGCGCAGAGGTTTTTCTCACGTTTACAGTCACCTTCAGTGCCGCTGCTTCACTGATCAGCCTCACACTCTCCCTCTGGTCTGCACTTCACTTACCCGCCACCTCTCTCTGTCAGCCTTTCACCTCCCGGTCCTGTTGGATGTCCTCCCACCTCCTCTGTCCGCGTCTGTGGGGTGATTACTGTCCTCATTACACCCGCTCCCGCACCATGATGTCCCGCTCTGCTACCGATGTAGGTCACCCGCTGCCGCTCTCGGTCGTGAGGGGTCTGGTCGTGGGGGGGTCCGGTCCGGTCGGGGGGGTCCGTCCACCACGCTGCCGCTCTCGGGGGTGGGGGGGTCTGGTCCAGTCCTCTGCTCGCTGCTCACACACTCCCTCTCACTCCAGGACCCAGAGAGCTGAACCGGAAGGAGAAAGTGCTGAACGCCGAGATCATCCCGATCTCCACCAAAGCACACTCGGTTCCTTTAGCTTTTGGGAAAAAGTGAATTGTCTTAAGCTCACATAAGACCGACCTTGAGCTATACGACCACTTTTGAACATACATAGTGCCATCGAATATTGGATTTTATTGAGTTACTTAATAAATGGTGAAACGGAATTAGACTATGTGGAGTCTCTCTTCCTATGTCCTTGGATTTCGGAGGTCCCTATAAAGATATCTGGATTGAACATATTGCAAGATGCTGATTGAGGCCTGATAACCTTTGGGTTCTGGTGAGTAGGGATGAGCCAAACACCCCCTGGTTCGGTTCACATCAGAACATTCGAACGGACCGAAAGTTTGTGCGAACTTTCGAACCCCGGTAAAGTCTATGGGACTCGAACATGAGAACTCAAAAGTGCGAATTTTAAAGGCTAATATGCAAGTTATTGTCCTTAATAGGGTTTGGGGACACGGGTCCTGCCCCAGGGTACATGTATCAATGCAAAAAAAAGTTTTAAAAACAGCCATTTTTTCAGGCGCAGTGACTTTAATGATGCTTAAAGTGAAAAAATAAAAGTTAAATATTCCTTTAAATGTCGTGCCTGGGGGGTGTCTATAGTATGCCTGTAAAGTGGCGTGTGTTTCCTGTGTTTAGAACAGTCCCTGCTCAAAATGACATTTCTAAAGGAAAAAAAGTCATTTAAAACTGCTTGCGGCTTTAATGTCATGTCTGGTCCCGGCAATATGGATGAAAATCATTGAGAAACTCCCCCCCCAGCCCATTACCAGCCCCTTTGGGTCTTGTATGATATTAAGGGGAACCCCGCACCCAAATAAAAAAAGGAAAGGCGTGGGGCCCCCAGGCCCTATATACTCTGATCAGCAGTATACAGATGGTGCAAACAAGACAGGGACTGTAGGTTTGTTCTTAAGTAGAATCTGTTTGTAATTTTGAACTGGTGCAATTTTTCCGTGTAGCTCCAGCCAAAAAATTTATTTTTAAGCTTTTTGGAAAACATAGGGAAGGATTATCACCCCTGTAACATTTGTTTTGCTGTCTGTGCACCTGTTCAGAAGATTTCACCTCACTTTCTGTGCCAATGACAATTTGATTTTGAAAATGTGGGGGTTTTAGTGAAACAAGGAACTCTTACAGGAGAGAACTTCCCTTCCTAGAGTTAGATTTCCTCTCACTTCCTGCTGGCTCCTTCCGTTTGCAAGTAGGAGTCGTTTGTAAGTTGGATGTTTGAAAGTAGGGGCCTGCCCTCTATACTCTGCAGAAATTTGGGCCTTAGGTGTTGGTGTTGCCACAACACTGTAAGCCCTCACAGTTACTCTTGGTGGGCGCAGGAATGGGCCCTGATGTGAAATATTAGATCAAAAAAAGTAATTACATGCCCCTGTTGAAGAGGGTCAGAAAAATTGGGCCTTTGGTGGTGGATGTTGTAGTGGTGTTGCCACAACAGTGTAAGCCCTCACAGTTACTCTTGGTGGGCGCAGGAACGGGCCCTGATGTGAAATATTAGATCAAGAATAGTAATTACATGCCCCTGTTAAACAGGGTCAGAAAAATTGGGCCTTTGGTGGTGGATGTTGTGGTGGTGTTGCCACAACACTGTAAGGCCTCACAGTTACTCTTGGTGGGCGCAGGAACAGGCCCTGCTGTGAAATATTAGATCAAGAATTGTAATTACGTGCCCCTGTTAAACAGGGGCTGAAAAATTGGGCCTAAGGCACTGGTGCTGGTGCCACAACACTGCAACCCCTCACAGATACTCTAGTTGGAGCGCGGGAATGAGCCCTGCTGCAAAGTATTGCATCAAAAATTGTAATTACATGCCCCTGTTAAACAGTGGCAGAAAAATTGGACCTTAGGCACTGGTGCTGGTGCCACAACACTGCAACCCCTCACAGATACTCTAGTTGGAGCACAGGAATGAGCCCTGCTGCAAAGTATTGCATCAAAAATTGTAATTACACGCCCCTGTTAAACAGGGGCAGAAAAATTGGGCCTTAGCCACTGGTGGCGGTGCCCAGAACCAAAAATGTTCTTACAAGCTATCAGCATGAACATTGAGGAGGAAGAGGATAGTCACTCAGCATAACATGATAGTCACTCAGCATCAGCATAGACAGTCTTGAAGGGATCTCACATTAAAAAAAATTTATTCGGTTACATCAGCATCAGGTGCTTGGTAGCTGGTGATCCAAGACTGATTCATTTTTATGAAGGTCAGCCAATCGACCGATTTGGTGGACAGGGGCACCCTCTGATCGGTTACAAAGCCTCCAGCAGCACTGAATGTGCGTTTCAAAAGAACGCTGGATGCAGGACAGGCCAGTAGCTCAATTGCATACTGTGCAAGCCCTGGCCAGTGATCCATCCTCAAGACCCAGTAATCCAGAGGATTTTCGGTGGGAAAGGTGTCCAAGTCTGATCTTGCCCCTAGATATTCCTGCACCATGTAAATCAGACGCTGGCGATGGTTGCTGGAACCGATCATACCTTGGGGCGGCGGACTGAAAAATTGTCTGAACGCATCGGTCAGACGGCCACCTTCTCCATCGCTCCTTCTGTGATTGACCGAAGCCTCAGCAACACATTGTCCAAGACCAGGAATTTGTAACCTCCCAGGCTCTGGAAACGCATTGCACAAACCTTTCTGCAAGAACTCCCGAAGATGTGTCATCCTCTCCTCCCTCTGCGATGCCAAAATAAGGTCCGCAGCCTTACCCTTGTAACGTGGATCAAGGAGGGTTGCCAGCCAGTAATGATCCCTCTCCTTGATACCACGAATACAAGGATCCTTCCACAGGCTTTGCAGGATCAGGGAGGCCATGCAGTGTAGGTTTGCTGAGGCATTCGGTCCGGAGTCCTCTGGGTCACTAAGGACGACATGATCCGCAGCCACCTCCTCCCAGCCACATACAAGTCCATGGGTTTCTTGGGACTGTAAATGATCCCTTGAAGACTGCTCCTAATGCTGATTGCTAGGCTCCACCTCCATGCTAACACAATCCTCCCCCTCGTCCTCTTCCTGTGTGATCGGCAGGCCAGCAGGAACACTGTCTGGATAAAGGGGGCCTTGAGAGGTAAGGAAGTCCTCCTCTTCCTCCCTCTGTTCTGCCTCAAGTGCCCTCTCCATTATTCCACGCAGCGTGTGCTCCAACAGGTGGACAAGAGTGACAGTGTCACTGATGCATGCACTGTCACTGCTCACCATCCTCATGGCCTCCTCAAATGGTGACAGGACAGTGCATGCATCCCTGATCATGGCCCACTGGCGTGGGGGAGAAAAAACAAGCTCCCCTGATCCTGTCCTGGTGCCATAGTCGCACAGGTACTCATTGATGGCCCTCTGCTGCATGTGCAGCCGCTGCAGCATGGCCAACGTTGAGTTCCACCTGGTGAGCATGTCACAGATTAGGCGGTTCTTGGGCAGGTTAAATTCCTTTTGGAGGTCAGCCAGCCGAGCACTGGCATTATATGACCGGTGGAAATGTACACAGACTTTCCTGGCCTGCCTGCACCACCAAGTTAAGGACGTGAGCCAAACAGGGCACATGAACCAGTTGTCCCTGTCAGAGGGCGGGTAGGAGGTTGGTGCCATTGTTGCAAATCACCATTCCTGGCTTAGGCTGGCGTGGCGTCAACCACCTCTGAGCCTGCCCCTGCAGAGCTGACAGAATCTCTGCCCCAGTATGGCTCCTGTCCCCCAAGCACACCAGCTCAAGCACCACATGGCATCTTTTTGCCTGCGTGCTTGCATAGCCCCTTGAACGCCTATGGAGCACCCCTGGTTTCGAGGACAAATCAGCACAGGAAGAGGCCATGGAGGAAGAAGAGGAGGGGGTGGAGGAGAGAGGTGTGGCAGAATCACCACTAGTAGAATTTTGGAGGCGTGGTGGTGGAACAACCTCCAACACTACTGCACCCTGTTCTGCATCCTTCCCAGCTACCAGCAGAGTCACCCAGTGCGCTGTGAAAGATAGGTAACGTCCCTGTCCATGCCTGCTGGACCATGAGTCAGCGGTAATATGCACCTTATTGCTGACCGCCCTGTCCAGCGAGGCATAGACATTGCCTTCCACATGCCGGTAGAGAGCTGGAATCGCCTTCCATGAAAAAAAGTGGCGTTTGGGAACCTGCCACTGAGGTACCGCACATTCCACAAACTCCCGGAAGGGGGCAGAGTCTACCAACTGAAAAGGCAGCAGTTCCATTGCTAGCAATTTAGCCAAGCCAGCATTCAACCGCTGGGCATGTGGATGGCTGGGAGTGAGCTTCTTTCGCCGGTGGAGCAACTGGGGTAGGAAAATCTGCCTGCTAGAATCAGACGTTGGTGTACTGATAGCAGATTGCCCGCAAGTACTTGGCAGTGGCAGTTGCAGGTTTCTGAGAGGACTGAAGGTATAGTGGGGTTGGAGATCCCAGCTGATGAGGAGGAGCAAGGATAGGTCTTTGGTGTGGGTCTTTTAGATAGTGTTGCCAACGGGCTGCATGGGAGCTCAACATATGTCTGATTAAGCATGTGGTGCCCAAGCGCTTGCTGTCTAGTCCACGCTTGATACGCTTCAGACATATGTTGCAAATAGCAACGGTGCAATCTGCTGCACACGTCTCAAAAAGGCCCACACCACAGAACTTTTGGAATAACACGGGGAGTCACCAACGCCCTGCACTTGCGGAGTTCTGCAGTGTGATGCAGTTGGTTGGCTGCCCTTAAGCTGGCCCCTGGAGGGCATCCTGCCTTGTTGGAGATGTGCCTCCTCCTCCGCCTCCTCCTCCTCTCTCCTATCAGGTACCCACGTAGAGTCAGTGAGCTCATCATCCCCTCCCTCCTCATCACTGGAGCAAACCTGGTAGTATGCTGCAGCTGGGGGAATATAACTGCCAGTTTGTTGTCATTCTTGGGCAACCCCTCTCTCTGGGCTCACGTTACTGCCTTCCTCAAGCTCGGTACCATCATCGGATCCTTCAATCGCTACGCCTCCTCCTGCAGCATGTACCTGACACTGTGGTCGAACAGTTCGGGGACTCCTCCGTTGGGGCGAGGGAAGGAGTAACTAATGATGACCTCGAGTCCAAGGAATAGGCCGCTTTGGCACCTGGATTGGCAACCAAGGTAGCCTGGGTGACAGAGGATGAGGACGGCACACTGTGCACAGGATACAGTACACTGACTGAAAATACTGCAGCTGCTTGCCTGAGGTATTATTAGGAAGAGAACACCAGCAATTGTCTGCAGTTAGCTTTAGGTGCACACTGTGCACAGGATACAGTACACTGACTGAAAATACTGCAGCTGCCTGCCTGAGGTATTATTAGGAAGGAACACCAGCAATTGTCTGCAGTTAGCTTTAGTTGCGCACTGTGCACAGGATACAGTACACTGACTGAAAATACTGCAGCTGCCTGCTGAGGTATTATTAGGAA
Source organism: Lithobates septentrionalis (assembly GCA_037952835.1). Taxonomy (NCBI): domain Eukaryota; kingdom Metazoa; phylum Chordata; class Amphibia; order Anura; family Ranidae; genus Lithobates; species Lithobates septentrionalis. The sequence goes on along the minus strand of JBBDGP010000141.1, from coordinate 773,123 downwards.
GAGAACACCAGCAATTGTCTTCAGTTAGCTTTAGTTGCACACTGTGCACAGGATACAGTACACTGACTGAAAATACTGCAGTTGCCTGCCTGTGGTATTATTAGGAAGAGAACACCAGCAATTGTCTTCAGTTAGCTTTAGTTGCACACTGTGCACAGGATACAGTACACTGACTGAAAATACTGCAGCTGCCTGCCTGAGGTATTATTAGGAAGAGAACACCAGCAATTGTCTGCAGTTAGCTTTAGTTGCACACTGTGCACAGGATACAGTACACTGACTGAAAATACTGCAGCTGCCTGCCTGAGGTATTATTAGGAAGAGAACACCAGCAATTGTCTTCAGTTAGCTTTAGTTGAACACTGTGCACAGGATACAGTACACTGACTGAAAGTACTGCATCTGCCTGCCTGTGGTATTATTAGGAAGAGAACACCAGCAATTGTCTGTAGTTAGCTTTAGTTTCACGCTGTGCGCAGGATACAGTACACCGACTGAAAATACTGCAGCTGCCTCTCCGAGGTATTATTAGGAAGAGAACACCAGCAATTGTCTGCAGTTAGCTTTAGGTGCACACTGTGCACAGGATACAGTACACTGACTGAAAATACTGCAGCTGCCTCCCTGAGGTATTATTAGGAAGAGTACACCAGCAATTGTCTGCAGTTAGCTTTAGTTGCACACTGTGCACAGGATACAGTAAACTGACTGAAAGTACTGCATCTGCCTGCCTGTGGTATTATTAGGAAGAGAACACCAACAATTGTCTGCAGTTAGCTTTAGTTGCACACTGTGCAGAGGATACAGTACACTGACTGAAAATACTGCAGCTGCCTGCCTGTGGTATTATTAGGAAGAGAACACCAGCAATTGTCTGCAGTTAGCTTTAGTTGTACACTGTGCACAGGATACAGCACACTGACTGAAAATACTGCATCTGCCTGCCTGTGGTATTATCAGGAAGAGAACACCAACAATTGTCTGCACTTAGCTTTAGTTGCACACTGTGCAGAGGATACAGTACACTGACTGAAAATACTGCAGCTGCCTGCCTGTGGTATTATTAGGAAGAGAACACCAGCAATTGTCTGCAGTTAGCTTTAGTTGCACACTCTGCACAGGATACAGTACACTGACTGAAAGTACTGCATTTGCCTGCCTGTGGTATTATTAGGAAGAGAACACCAACAATTGTCTGCAGTTAGCTTTAGTTGCACACTGTGCACAGGATACAGTACACTGACTGAAAATACTGCAGCTGCCTCTCCGAGGTATTATTAGGAAGAGAACACCAGCAATTGTCTGTAGTTAGCTTTAGTTGCACACTGTGCACAGGATACAGTACACTGACTGAAAGTACTGCATCTGCCTGCCTGAGGTATTATTAGGAAGAGAACACCAGCAATTGTCTGCAGTTAGCTTTAGTTGCACACTGTGCACAGGATACAGTACACTGGCTGAAAATACTGCAGCTGCCTGCCTGAGGTATTATTAAGAAGAGAACATCAGCAATTGTCTGCAGTTAGCTTTAGTTGCACACTGTGCACAGGATACAGTACACTGACTGAAAATACTGCAGCTGCCTGCCTGTGGTATTATAAGGAAGAGAACAGCAGCAAATGTCTGCAGTTAGCTTTAGTTGCACACTGTACACAGGATACAGTACACTGACTGAAAATACTGCAGATGCCTGCCTGAGGTATTATTAGGAAGAGAACATCAGCAATTGTCTGCAGTTAGCTTTAGTTGCACACTGTGCACAGGATACAGTACACTGACTGAAAATACTGCAGCTGCCTCCCTGAGGTATTATTAGGAAGAGTACACCAGTAATTGTCTGTAGTTAGCTTTAGTTGCACACTGTGCACAGGATACAGTACACTGACTGAAAGTACTGCATCTGCCTGCCTGAGGTATTATTAGGAAGAGAACACCAGCAATTGTCTGCAGTTAGCTTTAGTTGCACACTGTGCACAGGATACAGTACACTGACTGAAAATACTGCAGCTGCCTCCCTGAGGTATTATTAGGAAGAGAACACCAGCAATTGTCTGCAGTTAGCTTTAGTTGCACACTGTGCACAGGATACAGTACACTGACTGAAAGTACTGCAGCTGACTGCCTGTGGTATTATTAGGAAGAGAACACCACCAATTGTCTACAGTTAGTTTTAGTTGCACACTGTGCACAGGATACAGTACACTGACTGAAAATACTGCAGCTGTCTGCCTGTGGTATTATTAGGAAGAGAACACCAACAATTGTTTGCAGTTAGCTTTAGTTGAACACTGTGCACAGGATACAGTACACTGACTGAAAATACTGCAGCTGCCTCTCTGAGGTAATATTAGGAAGAGAACACCAGCAATTGTCTGCAGTTAGCTTTAGTTGCACACTGTGCACAGGATACAGTACACTAACTGAAAGTACTGCATCTGCCTGCCTGTGGTATTATTAGGAAGAGAACACCAACAATTGTCTGCAGTTAGCTTTAGTTGCACACTGTGCACAGGATACAGTACACTGACTGAAAGTACTGCAGCTGCCTGTGGTATTATTAGGAAGAGAACACCAGCAATTGTCAGCAGTTAGCTTTAGTTGCACACTGTGCACAGGATACAGTACACTGACTGAAAATACTGCAGTGCCTGCCTGAGGTATTATTAGGAAGAGAACACCAGCAATTGACTGCAGTTAGCTTTAGTTGCACACTGTGCACAGGATACAGTACACTGACTGAAAATACTGCAGCTGCCTGCCTCCCTGAGGTATTATTAGGAAGAGAACACCAGCAAATGTCTGCAGTTAGCTTTAGTTGCACACTGTACACAGGATACAGTACACTGACTGAAAATACTGCAGCTGCCTGCCTGTGCTATTTAGAAAGAGAACACCAGCAATTGTCTGCAGTTAGCTTTAGTTGCACACTGTGCACAGGATACAGTACACTGACTGAAAATACTGCAGATGCCTGCCTGTGGTATTATTAGGAAGAGAACACCAGCAAATGTCTGCAGTTAGCTTTAGTTGCACACTGTGCACAGGATACAGTACACTGACTGAAAGTACTGCATCTGCCTGCCTGTGGTATTATTAAGAAGAGAACACCAGCAATTGTCTGCAGTTAGCTTTAGTTGCACACTGTGCGCAGGATACTATACACTGACTGAAAATACTGCAGATGCCTGCCTGTGGTATTATTAGGAAGAGAACACCAGCAATTGTCTGCAGTTAGCTTTAGTTGCACACTGTGCACAGGATACAGTACACTGACTGAAAATACTGCAGCTGCCTCTCCGAGGTATTATTAGGAAGAGAACACCAGCAATTGTCTGCAGTTAGCTTTAGTTGCACACTGTGCACAGGATACAGTACACTGACTGAAAATACTGCAGCTGCCTCCCTGAGGTATTATTAGGAAGAGTACACCAGCAATTGTCTGTAGTTAGCTTTAGTTGCACACTGTGCACAGGATACAGTACACTGACTGAAAGTACTGCATCTGCCTGCCTGAGGTATTATTAGGAAGAGAACACCAGCAATTGTCTGCAGTTAGCTTTAGTTGCACACTGTGCACAGGATACAGTACACTGACTGAAAATACTGCAGCTGCCTCCCTGAGGTATTATTAGGAAGAGAACACCAGCAATTGTCTGCAGTTAGCTTTAGTTGCACACTGTGCACAGGATACAGTACACTGACTGAAAGTACTGCAGCTGACTGCCTGTGGTATTATTAGGAAGAGAACACCAACAATTGTTTGCAGTTAGCTTTAGTTGAACACTGTGCACATGATACAGTACACTGACTGAAAATACTGCAGCTGCCTCTCTGAGGTAATATTAGGAAGAGAACACCAGCAATTGTCTGCAGTTAGCTTTAGTTGCACACTGTGCACAGGATACAGTACACTGACTGAAAGTACTGCATCTGCCTGCCTGTGGTATTATTAGGAAGAGAACACCAGCAATTGTCTGCAGTTAGCTTTAGTTGCACACTGTGCACAGGATACAGTACACTGACTGAAAATACTGGAGCTGCCTGCCTGAGATATTATTAGGAAGAGAACACCAGCAATTGTATGCAGTTAGCTTTAGTTGCCATGACGCGCCACTCGAATTTGGCGCGAACGGTCCATAATGTTCGTAATTCGACGAACGGTCAAACGGCCGATGTTCGAGTCAAACTTATGTTCGACTCGAACTCGAAGCTCATCCCTGCTGGTGAGTTTAAACACCTTGGGGGTGTGTTGAGCACGTGGTGGAAGAAAGAATTTTAGTGAAAGGTGCACTCATCAATTATCAGCTTTAAACTCCATCTGTGTACACTAGAGACTGTTTTTACTCACCATTATCCACATATCCACCTGTTGTAACCATTTTTGCATATTTGGTAGTTACCATATACTAGCCAGTCAGTTTGTTCATTAACTGATGGGAGCGCCACTTTGATGTTTATTTGCTACTGTCTAACAGCTTTGGATTTTTCATCTATTGTTTATATGTATTATTTGTTGTAGGTGGCTGCTGATTGAGGGATATTTCATCTAGTTTTGATCTACATTATTACCTGTGCTGAAGTCATCTGCTACTCCATAGCGCTGAGATAGGAAGAGTGGGGTAGGGCAAGATTTTTCTTCCTCTTCTTAACATATGTTGAAGGTGCTAAATTTTTTACAGCGTGCTTAATATCTCAAGGCTGGTCCTGTTCATCTTGATGTTTTTATTTGTCTCAGCTGTCAAATACCACAATATTTACAAAAGAAGTGTGATGGTTGTGATTGAACTGAAACCTTTATATTCCACAGATATATAAAGGGTGAAGATCATTTGAAGGAGTAGGACACCTACCCAGCGAAGATCCAGTGTAGAAAATGTCGCAAGCATTATCATGATGATGATTTTGATGCAAAGGAGTTAGTTAATACTCATTTTTCCCATGGGAAGATCAGTATAATCGAAGAAAGCATGGGCTTTCCTACAAGGATCATCCATGAGATGGCTTCCACAGGTAATGTAATGATCATCCATGAGATGGCTTCCACAGGTAATGTAATGATCATCCATGAGATGGCTTCCACAGGTAATGTAATGATCATCCATGAGATGGCTTCCACAGGTAATGTAATGATCATCAATGAGATGGCTTCCACAGGTAATGTAATGTATAGACTACCAATGCATAAAAACTCAGCTAAGGAAGCACAGTGGCCAAATGGTCAGCACTGAGGGTTCCCAACCATCCACAGTTTCATAGAAAGCCTGTAAAAATAGCTGTGAATTGGTAAAATTGATAGGAAAAAACGAGATCTTCTAAACACCTTTTTGTTATTTCTTTCTGTTGACCATAAGGCAGACAGGGCATTTGCCCAGTGGGCCGGGGCCGCCGGTCTGCATGTCCTAACAGCCCACCAGCCTTGTCTCCTCCCACATCCTTGCTCCTCCAGCTGTTACTCCCAGCCACACAGAGCGCTGGATCCAGGCTCTCCCTGGCTGGATGCTGAGGCAGAGAACAGGAGGGGCTCTGTGTGTAGACACTGTACTGCCATATCCCACCAAGTGTGGTGCCTGTTGCACTGAGCAGTGAGGCTCTCTCCCTCCTCTGTGTGCTGTCCGGCCAGCTCCTGTCCTGCGGGAGGCAGAAGATGCACTCCATGGCCAAATCTATGGGGGTGCTGGAGGGCCCCCCTAGATTTCAGTTGTGGCCCCCTCCATGGACATTGTAGCCACTGAGCTTTTCCCCAATCCCCGTACTCGAGGCGGGGAAAGGAGAAGTGTCAGCAGCAGAGAGGAGACAGCTGGGAGGAGGTGCGGCCTCTCTCTGCTCTCCCCCATCCAGTCAGTGGTGCACTCCTCCATACAGCAGAAGGATCATTCTTTGAATGGTACACAGCTTAATAACCCCCCCCCCCCTTCCCTCTGCACCTCCTCACTACTCCTATAATCCTCTAAGACTAGAAGGGGGGCTTGTGGAAGAGGGTGATGGGGGGCTGTTTATGCTAGAAAGGGTAATGGGGGGGAGGGAGGGGAATTTGTGGTAGAAGAAGGAATGGGGGGGGGATTTGTGCTAGAAGGAGGAATGAAGGGGGAGATTTGTGCTAATAGGAGGAATGGAGGGGGGGTTGTGCTAGAGGGAGGAATGGATGGAGGGATTTCTGCTAGAAGGAGGAATGGAGGGGGGGATTTGTGCTAGAAGGAGGAATGGGGGGGAGTTGGGCTAGAAGGAGGATTGAAGGAGATTTGTGCTAGAAGGAATGGAGGGGGGATTTGTGCTAGAAGGAGGAATGGCGGGGGGATTTGTGCTAGAAGGAGGAATTGAAGGGGAGATTTGTGCTTGAAGGAGGAATGGAAGGGGAGATTTGTGCTAGACAGCTGGGAGGAGGTGCGGGCTCTCTGTGCTCTCTCCCATCCTGTCAGTGGAGCGCTCCTCCATACAGCAGAAGGATCGTTCTTAGTTTGAACGGTACACGGCTTAATACCCCCCAGAAGGAAGGGGGCTTGTAGAAGAGGGTGATGGGGGGCTGTTTATGCTGGAAAGGGTAATGGGGGAGAAGGAGGGGAATTTGTAATAGGAATGGGGGGGGGGGGATTTGTGCTAAAAGGAGGAATGGGGGGATTCTTTGAATATCCCGTCATCAACCACCCCACCAACACCCGAAATATGGATCAACCTAAGGAAAATAAAATTGCATGAATCAGTGATAGAGCAGTCCCTTGGTGTCCTGATGGATCATCCACATAGTAAGTGCTCTTTACTGTAAAGGCTCAAAAAATAGTCTTTCACATGAGCTGATTCTTATCATTAAACTGATTTAAAAAAGACCTGGGTGTGCTTCTAAACATACCAAATTTTTTAATGTTTGTAAGAAACAATACTGTAACATGTTTCTTTATGAGGGCTTTTTCACCTTTCTCTGTATTAACTGCATATGTTAGTACAGAAGCACTGCAGCAAACTAATTGGCTACTTTTGCTGTTTCTCCCTCTTGTAGTCTGATCCCTGCTACATGGACTGCAAGAGGCTTGATACCGAGTCAAAATTACATATTTACGAGGCTTGCATTATATAAACACATTTAATGGTATATATATATATATATATATATATATATATATATATGTCATGCTGTTGTCGTTTTCCCCACGGACAGTTGAAAGTAATATGTTAAATTATATATAAATAAATACAGAACTACATTCATTTATGTTTTTATTAAATCTGCCTAGAGATCAGCTGTAAAAGGTTTGTGGTTTTATTGATGTTTTACCCCACAGGGCAGCTGAAAGGAGACAAGGTACTTGATAACAGTATCGGGTCCATAATGTACCAATTCTATTCAGTCAGCAATATTTTCAAAGAGATCTATGTTGTACAGATGAACGATGCCAGCTTCAAACACTTCAAGCAATGGCTGGACAATGACATCAAAGCCACTGATTGGTCACATGCTGCCAAACGAGTCTGCCATCTTGAGGGTAACAGGTATGTTTTACATTAGGGGGACATCAGAGAAGAATATGATTTGGTCACCAAGGCCCACCATTTAATTGGGAAGAGATGTATATTTTTTCCATACACTAATCCCTTTTAGGTGTGTTGGATGGCTGCCATCCCTGACAAGCCTTGTGGTTCCATCTGCCAGCCCCTACATAACTACTGTGTGTTATATATTTAAGTAGGATGCAGCTACCTCCAGGGCGTGACTGCTTTCAATAGATTCATTGCAGTTGTAGGTTTTTGTACTGTGTTAGCCATCAATAAGTTTAAATGAAAACCTTTACATCTTTAGGTCATTGCACAAATCGCAAACAAAAAATGTAGGTGGGTTATCCTTTTTTGTGCAGAGCTCCGCTCACATTTTAAGTTTTCTTGCCTAAACAGATTGATGTTCCCCTCACCCAAAGCTTGACGTCATCAGGAGGCTGCTTGTCTTTTAAAGGTCCTACCAGCTGGCCTCCTTAAGATACTACATTGAGCAAGTACAGTGTGTTCAACATAGCCCCGAAGTGTCCTGGGATACATATGACATGGGCATCATCAGGAGGCCAACTGCTAGGACCATTAAGAGACAAGCAGCCTCCTGATGATGTCACAAGGAGGATGGCAAAGAATGACCCAGAGTGTGGCAGGTTTCAGCAGATGATCACATGACAGCACTGGATTTGATGGGCTGCTGACTAGGCTATTATACCTCAACCCAACAGACCAGGTAAGAAGGGATTAAGAACAAAATAACCCACAGGAGTGAAGTTCCTCATTAAAAAGGCAAGCTTTTGGGATCTTTTAGGTCCCTTTATCAGGCATTTTACAATGCATTGCCATGTGTGTGATTTATTTATTTATTTATTTCAAGTACTTTTTTAGCGCTGTCAATTTACGCAGAGCTTTACATATACATTCACATCAGTCCCTACCCTCAAGGAGCTTACAACCTAAGGTCCCTAACACAAATTCATACATATACTATGGCCAACTTGGAAAGGATCCGATTAACCTACCAGCATGTCTTTAGTGTGTGGGTGGAAACCGGGGTATCCAGAGGAAACCCATGCAGGCACAGGGAGAACATGCAAACTCCAGGCAGATGGTGTTATGGTTTGAGACCCTTTTTGCTGCTAGGTGAAAGTGCTAACCACTACACCACTGTACTGTATATACACTATATTGCCAAAAGTATTGGGACACCTGCCTTTACACACACACACATGAATTTCATGTCATCCCAGTCTTAGTCTGTAGGGTTCAATATTGAGTTGGCCCACCCTTTGCAGCTATAACACCTTCAACTCTTCTGGGAAGGCTGTCCGCAAGGTTTAGAAGTGTGTCTATGGGGATGTTTGACCATTCTTCCAGAAGTTCATTTCTGAGGTCAGGCTCTGATGTTGAATGAGAAGGCCTGGCTTACAGTTTAAACTCTAATTCTTACCAAAGATGTTCTATCGAGTTGAGGTCAGGACTGTGCAGGTGTTTTGCTTGCGTCTATCTAGCAAGGTTATTTTGTAGTATAAGCAAGGAAGCTGAGACCTCTGCAGTGTGTAAATGTGTTTTTACTATACAAAATGCTGTACATGCAAAACTATTACAATATACAAGACTGACAGATATCTATAGCAAGATGCCTAGTAAATAAGCAGAAACTATGGTCTATACACAGTAAAAGTATGCTTAAAAGTTACTAAACTCCGGTTACTGTGTGTTCATGATCTCCGTTGCTTCTGGAGATCAGACACCTTCTTCTTGGCTGGAACAGATTCGAGTGTCCTTGGTTCCAATGCATGATAAGTGGCTTTTGGTGTTAATCCATGTTGAGTGGTTTCAGCTTATGCCTGGCAACCTTTATATAGCTCAGGTTGTTTTCCATAACAACCGACTACAAGTCATACTTTCAGTTTGAGAGACCCTCTCTTACCGGTTTAATGTAGCTATAGAGACAATAGCCTGTTCAAACTGTCAATTGAATACAATGGTATCTACATTCCCATTGTATCCAACATTTGTTTGAGAAGTTCTGTGTCTATAAAACCAGAATGCTATGAGTCTGATAGAAAAATCATATCATATTTAACGCAACACAGCAGGCCAGTCAAGTTTCTCCACCCTAAACTCACTCATCCATGTCTTTATGGACCTTGCTTTGTGCACTGGTCCAAATCATTTGGTGGAGGGGGGATTATGGTGTGGGGTTGTTTTTCAGGGGTTGGGCCTTAGTTCCAGTGAAGGGAAATCTTAAGGTGTCACCAGTGCACAAAGCAAGGTCCATAAAGACATTGATGAGTGAGTTTGGGGTGGAGGAACCTTTACTGGCCTGCACAAAGTCCTGACTTCAACCTGATAGAACACCTTTCGGATAAATTAGAGCGGAGACGGCGAGCCAGGCCTTCTTGTCCACATCAGGGCCTGACCTCACAAATGCGCTTCTGGAAGAATGGTCAAATATTCCCATAGACACACTCCTAAACCTTGCGGACAACCTTCCCAGAAGAGTTGAAGCTGTTATAGCTGCAAAAGGTGGGCCAACGCAATGTTGAACCCTACGGACTAAGACTGGGATGCCTTTAAAGTTCATGTGCGTGTAAAGACAGGCGTCCCAATACTTCTGGCAATATTATATATATATATATATATATCCCTAATTGGAAGCTCATATAGTTGTTTTGCTTGGTGTCTATTAAAGTAGTAGTAAACTGGCAGTTGTTTTATTTATTTATTTATTTTTAAAGCACCTGTAAGGCAATTGCATAAAGTGCTAGTATGCATTGCATGCTAGCACATTATGAAATACTCACCTTGGAATGAAGCCCTTCAGTGCTGTGCTGTCACCGCTGAGAGAGCTGACATCTTCCCCTGGTCTTTATTCTGGGTTTGTGCATTTCAGCTATGTGATTGGCCACAGCCGCAATGACGTCACTCCCATGCATGCACGCAGGAACCCTTGGTTTCCAGGACAAAGCTTTGAAGCTCCGGCAAGGTATGCTGGACTTCAGACCACATGCAGCGGTGACGCAACTGGCTATATTCAGGGTGAATATCTCCTAAACGGTGCATGTTAACCACTTCAGCCCGGAAGGATTTAACCCCTTCCTGACTAGAGCACTTTTTACAATTTGGCACTGCGTCGCTTTAACTGCTAATTGCGCGGTCATGCAATGCTGTACCCAAACGAAATTTGCGTCCTTTTCTGCCCACAAATAGAGCTTTCTTTTGATGGTATTTGATCACCTCTGCCGTTTTTATTTTTTGCGCTATACATGGAAAAAGACCGAAAATTTTGAAAAAAAAATGATATTTTCTACTTTTTGTTCTAAAAAAAATCCAATAAACTCAATTTTAGTCAAACATTTAGGCCAAAATGTATTCGGCCACATGTCTTTGGTAAAAAAAATGTCAATAAGTGTATATTTATTGGTTTGCGAAAAAGTTATAGCGCCTACAAACTAGGGTACATTTTCTGGAATTTACACAGCCTTTAATTTATGACTGCCTATGTCGTTTCTTGAGGTGCTAAAATGGCAGGGCAGTACAAAATCCCCACAAATGACCCCATTTTGGAAAGTAGACACCTCCAGGAAATTGCTGAGAGGCATGTTGAGCCCATTGAATATTCATTTTTTTTGTCCCAAGTGATTGAATAATGACAAAAAAAAAAAATTACAAAAAGTTGTCACTAAATGATATATTGCTCACACAGGCCATTGGCATATGTGAAATTGCACCCCAAAATACATTTAGCTGCTTCTCCTGAGTATGGGGATACCACATGTGTGGGACTTTTTCGGAGCCTAACCGCGTACGTGACCCTGAAAACCAATCACCGCCTTCAGGATTTCTAAGGGCGTAAATTTTTGATTTTACTCCTCACTACCTATCACAGTTTTGAAGGCCATAAAATGCCCAGATGGCATAAAACCCCCCCAAATGACCCCATTTTGGAAAGTAGACACCCCAAGCTATTTGCTTTGAGGCATGTTGAGTCTATGGAATATTTTATATTTTGACACAAGTTGCGGGAAAGTGACAATTTTTTTTTTTTTTTGCACAAAGTTGTCACTAAATGATATATTGCTCACACAGGCCATGGGCATATGTGGAATTGCACCCCAAAATACATTTAGCTGCTTCTCCTGAGTATGGGGATACCACATGTGTGGGACTTTTTGGGAGCCTAACCGCGTACGGGACCCCGAAAACCAATCACCGCCTTCAGGATTTCTAAGGGCGTAAATTTTTGATTTTACTCCTCACTACCTATCACAGTTTTGAAGGCCATAAAATGCCCAGATGGCATAACCCCCCCCCAAATGACCCCATTTTGGAAAGTAGACACCCCAAGCTATTTGCTTTGAGGCATGTTGAGTCTATGGAATATTTTATATTTTGACACAAGTTGCGGGAAAGTGACAAATTTTTTTTCTTGCACAAAGTTGTCACTGAATGATATATTGCTCACACAGGCCATGGGCATATGTGGAATTGCACCCCAAAATACATTTAGCTGCTTCTCCTGAGTATGGGGATACCACATGTGTGGGACTTTTTAGGAGCCTAGCCGCGCACGGGGCCCCGAAAACCAATAACCGCCTTCAGGATTTATAAGGGTGTAAATTTTTGATTTCACTCTTCACTGCCTATCACAGTTTCGGAGGCCATGGAATGCCCAGGTGGCACAAACCCCCCCCCCCCAAATGACCCCATTTTGGAAAGTAGACACCCCAAGCTATTTGCTGAGAGGCATGGTGAGTATTTTGCAGCTCTCATTTGTTTTTGAAAATGAAGAAAGACAAGAAAAATTTTTTTTTTCTTTTTTCAATTTTCAAAACTTTGTGACAAAAAGTGAGGTCTGCAAAATTCTCACTATACCTCTCAGCAAATAGCTTGGGGTGTCTACTTTCCAAAATGGGGTCATTTGGGGGGGTTTTTTGCCACCTGGGCATTCCATGGCCTCCGAAACTGTGATAGGCAGTGAAGAGTGAAATCAAAAATTTACGCCCTTAGAAAGCCTGAAGGCGGTGCTTGGTTTTCGGGGTTCCGTGCGCGGCTAGGCTCCCAAAAAGTCCCACACATGTGGTATCCCTATACTCAAGAGAAGCAACAGAATGTATTTTGGGGTGCAATTTCACATATTCCCATGGCATGTTTGAGCAATAAATCATTTAGTGACAACTTTGTGCAAAAAAAAAAAAATTGTCTCTTTCCCGCAACTTGTGTCACAATATAAAATATTCCATGGACTCAACATGCCTCTCAGCAAATAGCTTGGGGTGTCTACTTTCCAAAATGGGGTCATTTGGGGGGGTTTTGAACTATCCTGGCATTTTATGCACAACATTTAGAAGCTTATGTCACACATCACCCACTCTTCTAACCACTTGAAGACAAAGCCCTTTCTGACACTTTTTGATTACATGAAAAAATTATTTTTTTGCAAGAAAATTACTTTGAACCCCCAAACATTATATATTTTTTTAAAGCAAATGCCCTACAGATTAAAATGGTGGGTATTTCATTTTTTTTTCACACAGTATTTGCGCAGCGATTTTTCAAACGCATTTTTTGGGGAAAAAACACACTTTTTAAAATTTTAATGCACTAAAACACACTATATTGCCCAAATGTTTGATGAAATAAAAAAGATGATCTTAGGCCGAGTACATGGATACCAAACATGACATGCTTTAAAATTGCGCACAAACGTGCAGTGGCAACAAAATTAATACATTTTTAAAAGCCTTTACAGGTTACCACTTTAGATTTACAGAGAAGGTCTACTGCTAAAATTACTGCCCTCGATCTGACCTTCGCGGTGATACCTCACATGCATGGTGCAATTGCTGTTTACATTTGACGCCAGACCGACGCTTGCGTTCGCCTTAGCGCGAGAGCAGGGGGGACAGGGGTGCTTTTTTTTTTTTTTTTTTCTTTATTATTTTTTTGCTTTTGTATCTTATTTTTAAACTGTTCCTTTCATTTTTTTTTAAATCATTTTTATTGTTATCTCAGGGAATGTAAATATCCCCTATGATAGCAATAGGTAGTGACAGGTACTCTTTTTTGAAAAAATTGATCTAATAGACCCTAGATTTCTCCTCTGCCCTCAAAGCATCTGACCACACCAAGATCGGTGTGATAAAATGCTTCCCCAATTTAGCGATGGCGCTGTTTACATCCGGCGAAATCTAAGTCATAAAATGTTCGTAGCTTCCGGTTTCTTAGGCCATAGAGATGTTTGGAGCCACTCTGGTCTCTGATCAGCTCTATGGTCAGCTGGCTGAATCACCGGCTGCATTCTCAGGTTCCCTGTTGAGACAGGAGAGCCAAAGAAAAAAACGGAAGACGGTGGGGGGGGGGGCATTCCCTCCCACTGCTTGTAAAAGCAGTCTAGAGGCTAATTAGCCACTAGGATTGCTTTTACATGAAAGCCGACCGCTGGCTGAAAAGAATGATACCAAGATGATACCTAAACCTGCAGGCATCATTCTGGTATAACCACTCAAAGTCGTGAATGGCGTACCTGAAGACAAAAAAATGGTTAACAATAAAGCACAGTAAACGGTAAAGTATAAAAAATTGCATACCTGAAAAGCAATCATGATAAAACATAATAACAATAAAACATTGCAGAATAGAATACAGTAAAAAAAGAGCAGAACAATAGAGAGAGAATAGAGAGAGAGAGAGAACAATAAAACGACAACTATTTTTTTTTATTTTATATTTTTGTTTGTGGTTTTTTTTTTTTTTTTTTACACTTTTTTTTGTAACTGTAACTTTTATAACTGTAACCGGTTCCAGGTTCAGGTCTCTCAAAATGCGATGGCATCTTGGGAGACCCTGTGAAAGTGCGCCTAGTCTGTGGAATGCTGTAGCCTACGCTAATACTCAACTAGTGAATGGTAGCGTTCAAAACATTCACCAATGCAAAGACCAGGATTGTCAGGACAGGAGGGACAATAATTGCGGGTGTCACGCCTATATCTGCGCTTGCTGCAGACACAACATCTTATTTGGGGGGGTTCGTTGGGTAGGGGTACTCGGGAGGACATAAAGAAAATGCCTCTCATGCAGCCGACTGCATTTGGTTGGGGATGTGAATGGGGGAAGTACGGGCGCTGCAGAAGTGGTGGGTTCCCAATTAGGATTGGCGAATGCAGCAGGAAGGGCACTATGGGCACGACGGGCCTGTGTTTGTCTTCTTCTTGGTGGCAGCGGGACACTACTTGTGCTTGCCACCTCACCAGCTTGAACTGCACTTATGGGACTCGCCACGTCACCAAGTGTTACTGCAGTGCTGGTTTGACTACGACCGGGGTGTACTAGGCCGCTGATGCTTGCCAGTTCACCAAAACGCTACCAAAAAAACTGTTAGCGATCGCAGGGATCAGGCCTGACTCTGCGAACGCTGCAGTTATGTGTTTAGTGTTTTGTAAGTGTCAGTGATCGATCGATACTGCACTTGGGTGGGCTGGGCTGGGCCGGGCAGAGGGGCAAAACGCAGGTGCTAGCAGGTATCTGGGCTGATCCCGCTAACACTGCGTTTTTGGGAACCCTAAACTGCTGGGGACGCCAGTATAGATCTGATCAGATCAGATATTGATCCGTTCAGATACTATACCACTAAGGGAGGTGTACGGTGCGTGCGTGGGTGTTACCGCTACTGGCACTAACCTGACGCTGCCTGGGGCTGGTGCTTGCCAGTTCACCAAAACGCTACCAAAAAAACTGTTAGCGATCGCAGGGATCAGGCCTGACTCTGCGAACGCTGCAGTTATGCATTTAGTGTTTTGTAAGTGACAGTGATTGATCGATACTGCACTTGGGTGGGCTGGGCTGGGCCGGACGGAGGGGCAAAACGCAGGTGCTAGCAGGTATCTGGGCTGATCCCGCTAACACTGCGTTTTTGGGAACCCTAAACTGCTGGGGACGCTAGTATAGATCTGATCGGATCAGATATTGATCCGTTCAGATACTATACCACTAAGGGAGGTGTACGGTGCGTGCGTGGGTGTTAGCGGTACTGGCGCTAACCTGATGCTGCTTGGGGCTGGTGCTTGCCATTTCACCAAAACGCTACCAAAAAAAACTGTTAGCGATCGCAGGGATCAGGCCTGACTCTGCGAACGCTGCAGTTATGCGTTTAGTGTTTTGTAAGTGACAGTGATCGATCGATACTGCACTTGGTTGGGCTGGGCTGGGCTGGGCCGGGCGGAGGGGCAAAACGCAGGTGCTAGCAGGTATCTGGGCTGATCCCGCTAACACTGCGTTTTTGGGAACCCTAAACTGCTGGGGACGCTAGTATAGATCTGATCGGATCAGATATTGATCCGTTCAGATACTATAGCAGTAAGGGAGGCGTATGCTGCGTGCGTGGGTGTTAGCGGTACTGGCGCTAATCTGACGCTGCCTGGGGCGACACATATCACCGCCGGGCGATCAGGGGGCTAAACCTTTATTCGGTAATAAACGGCGGGTGCCCTGACACTATAAAAAATAAACAAACTAACCAGCGTCACCTGTAGCGGTTATACGGTGATCAGTGGTGAAAGGGTTAACTAGGGGGCAATCAAGGGGTTAAAACATTTATAAGATAGTATATGGGGGTCCCTGATGCTATAAAACGCTGACGGCGAACCTAAATATTTACCTCCCTAACTAGCGTCACCAGTGACACTAATACAGCGATCAGAAAAATGATCGCTTAGTGACACTGGTGACGGGGGGTGATCAAGGGGTTAAAACTTTATTAGGGGGGGGTTAGGGGGGTACCCTAGACCTACAGGGGGCTAACACTAACTGCCCTACCACACTAACTGTCACAAACTGACACCATGCAGTAATCAGAAAAAAAAAAAAAAAACAGCTTGGTGTCAGTGTGACCGGGGGGGGGGAGGGGTGTTTGGGGAGCGATCGGGGGGGGATCGGGGGTGTAAAGTATGCCTGCCATGTTCTACTGTGTGTGTGTGTGTTTGTGCACTCACTCAGATGTCTTCTCTCCTCGGCGCCGGGACGGAAACTGCCGAGCCGAGGAGAGATGACATCACATCCCCTGCCTGTGTGTACTACACACAGGCAGGGGAATGATCTCATTGGCTGGGAGCGATCGCGAGGGGGGGGCCACGAATGGATGGCCACACCCTCACCTCTGAACGCTCCCAGACCAAAGCCGACCGCCTCGGGCACCGGGGGGAGGCAATCACGTACCAGGTACGTGATTTTGCCTGCCCGTGCCATTCTGCTGACGTATATCAGCGTGAGGCGGTCGGCAAGTGGTTAAGGAGATATTCATTCTTCCTACAGGTAAGCCTTATTATAGGCTTACCTGTAGGTAAAAATGACCAAGCAGGCTTTACTACCACTTTAAAGTGGATGTAAACCCCGATTCATAAAATGAGAGCTGGGTACATATATCTGCAGGGTTTTCTTATCTTTCTTCAACGCCCTAAGTCCCGTGGCTTTCTCCTGCTCCGTTCTTCTGTTATCAGCATTATAACTTCTGACAAGTTCTCTGTCAACTGTGATAAAACCATTTTATGTCAGGGAGGGTGCTATAAATATATTAGCAGAGTGCTGGTCTATTCACAGCACAGCTCTGCCTATGTGGAGTGGGGGTGTGTGCCTTTCCTCCAGTCAGCTGTCTCACAGTGTATGGCAAGAATCCACACCCACAGGTGAATCAGGAAGAGAAAAATCTAACACTACGTGCACTTTTTGAACTGTATATAAAGCTGAAGACAGCAGATATACATGTAAAACTTGTAGGGAGATTTGTTTCATCTCTGTGTATCATCTGAGGCTGTTCACTTCACTGGGTATATGTGAGGGTTTACATCCACTTTAAGGTCCTTTGCGATATAAGCCAAGGAAGCTATTAAATCTCTGTAGTGTAGTAATGCTTTTAGTAAACAGAAATTTATAGCATATGTAGCACCCTGATAGTAGGCAGGGTTGCTAACCAATTTAGCTTGCTAGCTAATAACTAGTATGGCTGATTGATAGGGGGTGCACTGGTTCTTTCCCTAACTCTGGATTTGATGCACTTTTCTCTTCTGTCACTAGGTGGCATTGTTGCCTGTGGCATTAGAATGACGAGTGCATAGTGAATTCAGATTAGGAGTGAATGGGTTGTTTCAGCCAATTGGCAGGGAATTCTTTGGTCTCTTGGCATGCTGGGAGAGCCTATTTATTCAGGAGGAGTCAGGTGATCGGGGTTCTGTGCCACCTGGACAGCTGTCTGGGTGGACATGTGTTACAAGGCCCCGGGTTGCTAGGCCAGAAGGCCTATCCTGGGAGCACCTGGCTGCTAGGTGGTTAGAGTCACAAAGGGGTGTAGGGGGAGGGTTAGGGGGATTGGGGATGCGTGAGTAATCACCTGTACCTGGTCATAAAGTAGAATGGCCGGTACTAAACCCTGTACCAATTAAGGTACTGTTGCTGTAACCGTAGGTACGTATAAACCACAAAAGGAAAAAGGGGGGGAAAAAAGGGGGTGAGGTAAAACAGCCCGTTTAGAGACGGGCCCTGAAAGGGGTTACTTTTAGCAAGTCATCAGGGATACTATTAATTAAAAAGCATAACAATTTATTCAATTAAAAAACATATGAGGTACACATTGTTTCTAGTATTGCAAAAAATTATTATTGCCAATGGCTACTAGTATTGCGGACATTAACAGACAAACAAGACGTACATATAACAACAATTCAGCTAGCCTGATCCGAGCTATTGTCTCAGTCCTTTATGACACCTAGCCAATTCAACACAATTCGGCCATTCTCTGGTGGGAGATGCTAAGTACGGCTAAGGTGATAATTTGGGGGGGGGGGGTTTCAAATAAGGGCTGAGACAATAAAAGAATAGAGAGAAAATAGAGGAAAAAGTGCTGGTGCCATCCTATTTCCTAGACCCCAAATCTGGTAACGCTGTCATGTAGAAAACAAGATCATTAAGGCAGTACCAAATGGTATATATGTCAACTCTTATCCCTTTAATGAGGCTCAAAGCAGTCCTGTGCCTCACACAAAATGTGTATTTCTCAATCTGGGAATTCTTATCTGCTGATGGTTTAGAAAGGTGCTACGGTAATGGGTCTGGGGTCAATCCTGTATCCAGGTGTGGAGTAAGGGGTTAACAGTCCTTGTATTGAACGGCCATTCAAAACTTTAAAGCGGGATTTAAAGATGGGTCTGGTGACCTGATACAAAATCACAGATATTGGTACAGCGGTATGTGATAGCAGTTGTATCAATACGTTACCGGACCATCCTCAACTTGCTTCCCATTGGTTGGTACTGGTTTATAGGTGGTTAGAGGCCTATCCAGGTTTGAGAGAAGCAGCGCGGGGTTGGGGCTTCAGGCTAGAAGCTCAACCAAGTTGCAGAGGTTCCACCGGACGGGGGAACTGGATCGTTGCCAGCGGTGAGGGAGAAACAGTTGCCATAAGAGACGACCACTCTTGTCACCAGGGGCAAGTGATGTTCAAGGCCAGAGGTAAAGGGAAGAATAGTCACCAGCAAGGGATCCTCGTTCTTATTATCAGAGGCCAGTGCATGGGAGTCTGAAGAAGTACCAGAGCAGCCTTTTCACCAGCAGTGGATGGTGAAGAAGCGGGAAAGCTTCAGCAGAGTGCCAAGCTAGGTACCCGGCGGGTTAGCAGGGGTGACGCTTGAGGAGTATACAGTGGGTTAGCTGTGGAAGAGCTCATGGGATCCAGTGACGACTGGGATCTTAAAGTCTAGTGAGAGAACGGGAGCTCAGTGAGTGAAGATTTAAAGTAGGATGCTGTGAGATGTGAGTGAAGATCTAAAACGGGTTACTATGAGTTACGTGTACAGATCTCTATTAACTGTTGCAAGTTCAGTTGCCATAGGAGACAGTAGTTATACAAATACAGTTGCTGCATCCAGCTTAAAGGCCCTCCACCTGTATAGCTGTCTGCCTATTATTTTGTCTCAGAGTCTGCCAATTACCATTGTATCTGCCTAAGGATGTCCTGGCCCTAAACCCTCGCTCTCCCAGTTTTGTTAAGAGACAATAAATCTCCTTTTCTTGCATTCAAAAGGTGACTGGCGCCCAATCATTCTATCTTGCATTACACCCACAATGTGCTTTGGGGGGACATGGGGACCCCAAAGCACCCTTCCCATGTTGAGGGCATGTGGCCTGGTATGGTTCAGGAGGGGGGCACTCTCTCGTCCCCCCCCTTTTCCTGCAGCCTGCCAGGTTGCATGCTCAGATAAGGGTCGGATATGGATTTTGGGGGGAACCCCACGCCATTTTTTTTTATTTTGCTATGGGGTTCCCCTTAAAATTCATACCAGACCTGAAAGGCCTGGTATGGATTTTGGGGGGACTTCCACGCCATAATTTTCAAAAATTTTGGCACGGGGTTCCCCTTAAAATCCATACCAGACCTGAAGGGCCTGGTATGGATTTTTGGGGGGACCCCTACGC
The DNA here is from genome assembly GCA_037952835.1 of Lithobates septentrionalis. Taxonomy (NCBI): domain Eukaryota; kingdom Metazoa; phylum Chordata; class Amphibia; order Anura; family Ranidae; genus Lithobates; species Lithobates septentrionalis. Next base: position 753,179 of record JBBDGP010000141.1, on the reverse strand, counting down.
CATTTTTTTTTTAAATTTTGGCGCAGTGTTCCCCCTTAACCACTTTTTGCAGGTTGAAATGTATGCTAATTGCAACTCATATACCAAAAAACGAAAGGGGAAAGGGCCTAAAATTGTGTGTATATATACACTGATATGTCCTCAAAACATTGTATACCTGAATGAAGGTAGCGTCACTCTGGTCAAGAATACTGCATATATATCGAAAAAAACTGGTTTGTCCTTGTCAACACTGACAAGGACCAGGGGACCAAACGAGTGACACAGCGTACAATGTGAGGATAATATAAAAGTATTTAAATGTATTATTAAATAGAGAAGTAAATTAAACTCCTCAATAGGAGGTAACAGTTAGGACACAAGCAACTGGATATCATCCAGAGATTACTGCATCATATAATCTCTAGATGTGGCAACATATAGACAAAAAACAAAACACTCCACAAATAAAACATGTAAACAATCGTCCGGACGCCAAGGATCTATACAAGGGAATCCATACCATGACAAATTAGTCGTTTGTAGTTTAATTACATAAATATGCAAAATAAGACACGGGTATCCGTGTGGAGGTCCCTGGAAGACTCAAGCCCACAAAGAACTGAGAGGGAGGGGGGGGAGGGGAGGGGAGGGCCTGGTATGGATTTTGGAGGGACCCCTATGCTATTTAATATTTTTTTTATTTTGGTGCAGGGTTCCCCTTAACCACTTTTTGCTGGTTGAAATGTCTGCTAATGGCAACTCATGTAGCAGGGTAAATATTAATCTCATCAATCAAAGTAAGTCCGGGACGCTGTGGGAGCTGCCAGGGTCCGCTGCCAGGGTCTGCTGCCACACTGTGAGATGTTTAGGGAAGCCGGACAGACATTTCCAAGATGGCACAGGTACTCCGGTGACGTCATCACGTGTGCATTCCAGCGATATCTTGGAAGTGTTTGGCCGGCTTCCCTAGAACTTCTCACGGCATGGCAGCGGACCCTGGCAGCTCCTCAGCATCTTTTTCTACACAGTGTTTGGCCGGCTTCCCTAGAACTTCTCACGGCATGGTAGCGGACCCTGGCAGCTCCTCGGCATCTTGTTCTACACAGCGTCCCAGGCTTACTTTGATTGATAAGCCTAATACTTACCTTGCTATGTGAGTTGCTATTTGGCACCTTTTTATTTTTTAATAAAAAGCTTATAAACAATCTACACTTAGATGTGCTTCTCTATTTGTTTTTTGTGTTCAAAACAACTCTGTCCTCCTCTGCCTCCAGAACAAGTGTTCCTTCTTTGTCTTCCCTATCCCTCCCCCTATTTTCTGCAACCTCATTTCCTGTAAGGAGTTTATAAACCAGTCCAACAGTTTCATTTGCATATCAATAGAGCCGTTTTTTTCCCCAAACACAACACATGTAACAAATTCATTTATATCTAAGCTATAAAAAATCAACAAACATAGCCATAGCAACACAATAGTTCAGAGTTTTTGCACTTCGCAGAGGTGCCTTGACGTAACATTGTGGCTTTACATACGTTTGCAAACATATGCAACAAAAAAGCTCCTTTAACCTAAAATTTAGAATGGTAAACATCCCTGGTTATTTTTGGCATTTTGAAACTAGAGATGGCTGCTGGGAATGCCCAGGAGTTTCAGTGCACCAGTAACCATCCAATGGCCAAAGAGAAGCATCACAGGACCTAGGAGAAAGGCCGGGGGGAGTATTAGTAGTATTTCTGCCTTCCTTAGTAGTAGGATCATTACCTATAGTAGGAACAGTAACCATAGTGCTACAAAAATATTATTATTATATGACCTGTAGTAGTAGTAGTAGGAGAAAACGCAATACTATTATCACCTCTATAAATAATAATGTCTACAGCAACATACCCATTAGAAATAACAGTAATGAAAAGGTGTAATTGTAAAATAGTAATTGTAGTAATATTGCTAGCATTAGTAGTTGGATCAATTTTATTAATAGTACAATAATTGTAGTAACAAAAAATATATGTATTATCTGGTGTAGTCTTTATTTATCTTTACTTCTAGAAGTAATCAAACTTTGGAATTAACAATAGTAGAAACGGAAAAGTAACATAATATTTGTAGTAATATCGCTACCATTATTAGTTAGATCAATACTAATAGTAGTAGAAGTAATTGGAATAATAAAAAGCTACAGAATTATGTCATAGTAGGAGAGGGAGAAGGAGTTCTTTTATCACCTTTACTACTAGTAGTAAATGCAGAAGCAAAACCAATAATAGTAATAGTAGCAGTAATGTGGTCGTATTATTAGTAGCATTACTGACATTTATTGTAGAATGATTCTAACAGTAGCGCAAGTAATCGTAGAAATAAAAATTTATTATATTACCTGTAGCAGCAGTAGGAGGAGAAGTAATTCTATTATCAACTTACAACTAGTAGCGATTACAGTTGAAAAAGCATACAGAAATAGTAAAGTTGTAGTGGTATACTATTGTTAGTAGTATTGCCAGTTTAAGTAGTAGGATCATTACTAATAGTAGTAAAAGAATTCACATTATTAAAAAAAAGATAATGATATCTATTGTAGTATCTCTGTTAGTAGTAAAACCAGCAGTTATAGTACAAATGATTCCTATTGCTATTATCAGACATGATTTCTTGTTTCAGACAAGGGTGGAAGGAGAAGGAAGACCAGGTGAGAAAAAAAATTAAAGGGGTTTATAAGTGGGACAACCATGAAACCAATGGCCTGGATCCTGAGGTGGTGCCACAGGTGGATTGTGTCCTCGGTCTATGGATATTAAATGTCATCAGTAAAACAAAGGAAGACTTCCTGAGGAACCTGGAGAGATTCACATCCAGACTGAAACTTGGAGGCCAGCTGATTCTGTTTCTGACGCTGAACATGACCTTCTACAAGGTGGGCCACCATCGCTACTTTTGCCTGACCTTAGAGGAGACAGAAATACAAGAACTTGTGATTAAAGCCGGCTTCGTCATTGAAAAGTCATCTATCATTAAAGCTGTGGAGTCCAGTGATATTGTTGACTACAGCCATTTGAGTTTTGTCCTTGCTCGCAAAGTAAAAGAAGCCTGAAAACCAAAACCCAGAGATCTCATCTCATTGTGGTGAACCAAACTTACAACATTAATAAAATATATAATACATTTTGCCATTTCCTGAAACATTGTATTTATGTTTTCTTTGGGAGAAAGGTATAAGCCTTTATTTAAAGCCAACTGTTCTCTCCAATAAGGAAACGAACAAGAAAAATTTTAATTTTTTTTGTAAAAATGTTGCTGTCCATGCCTTCCTGTCCCGGTGACAACCACACTACCCCATTTCTTGTACAAGTTTCACAGGAACAGGAACTGTGGGAATTTCTGCAATGGACAGTAGACACAGAGGGGGTTATTTACAAAAGGCAAATCCACTTTGCACTACAAGTGCAAACTACAAGTGCAAAGTGCACTTGAAATTGCACTGAAAGTGCCCTTGGAAGTGCAGTTGCTGTAAATCTGAGGGGTAGATCTGAAATGAGGGGAAGCTCTGCTGATTTTATCATCCAATCATGTGCAAGCTAAAATGCTGTTTTTTATTTTCCTTGCATGTCCCCCTCGGATCTACAGCGACTGCACTTCCAAGTGCACTTTCAGTGCAATTTCAAGTGCACTTTGCACTTGTAGTTTGCACTTGTAGTGCAAAGTGTATTTGCCTTTCGTAAATAACCTCCAGAGAGTTATAAAATCCTGATATTAAAGCAGAGTTCCGCCTAACTTTTTTTTTTTTTTTAAGTCAGCAGCTACAAATACTGCAGCTGCTGACTTTTAAGTAAGGTTACTTACCTGTCCAGGGCGCCCGCAATGTCAGCACCCAAAGCCGACCTGTCCCTCGGCTCTGGGGTGGATGCACCGCCATCTTCGGTAAGGGAATCAGGAAGTGAAGCCTTGGAGCTTCGGCCTTGCGGCTTCACAACAAAAAAAGGGGTCACTGCCACCACCTATAACTGGTTTTCACAGCAAGGAGCACTGGAAGGGCAAACGCATGTAAAATAAAACCAAAGAATTTCCAAGCTCAACTTACCAACCAGCCTGCGACCAATCGAATTAACCTGCCTAACAGTATGCGTTTAAAAACAGGGGTTTAGTTGCACACATTTGCAAATGCATGCATAAGCTGCAGGCCACGGCAAGGCACCCTGTATCCTGCAGACCCTAACTCTAACTTTGGAGAGTCTCCACAGTGGGAGCACATGTATTTTAATGGTTAGGCGAAGGGCAGATGACCGGAGGGAGCCCAACCCTCCTTAAAGGCGCAGGAGCAAACTAAACACCCAGCTAGGGTGCCCACGTGTCCCGGATTGCCCGGGATTATCCCGTAATTTACATCTTTGTCCCCGGTCCCGGGCACCTTCATTCCGGGACAATAGAGTGTCCCGGAATGAAACTGACAATCTGGGAACAGGGGCGGACCGAGCCGCTATAGCGCTGGCTCTGGCTCCGCTTCCACCTCCTCCACCTACTCCTGATCACTGGTTGCTATAGCCGCCTGGCATCTGGCAACCAGTCAGTGTTGAAAGCGGAGGAGGATTTCACTTCCTCCTCCGCGCCAGTGCTGCTGGGAGTCACTGCTGGTTCTTTCACCTCTGCACTTGGCTCCAGTGACTGGCTTGCAGCTTGTGTGGGGTGTTTCTGTTCCCACACGCTGCGATTACAGTGTGTACGGCATCTCTCCCTTCCTCCCCCCTCCTGCCCACCTCACACTAACACACGGACTGAAGTCCCCTCCCCCTTTTCCTCGGCTCGGATGTCACAGACAGGAGAAGGAGGGGGAGGTGAATGGACACAGGACTCAACAGGACGGGATGTGCTGGTTTGAGGTTTGTACAGAATAATAATGCTTGGCACTTGCAGGAAAAGGAGACACAGAGACAGGGGGCAAGTTGTCAAAGAAGAATACTTGCAGTGATTTTGGGGGATAAGAGCATGCTGTATGTGCTAGGGGGCACTTTAGGAGGGGAGAAAAATTGTGCTGGGGGGTTCAGATTTTTTATTTAACCCCCCTTCCAGCACAATTCCCCCCCCCCTTCCCAAAGTGTGCCCCCTAGCACATACAGCATGCTCTTATCCCCCAAAATCACTGCAAGTATTCTTCTTTCACAACTTGCCCCCTTCCCCATCTTCAAAGACAAACTGGCTGCTATTGAGGGGACAATTGTACCGTCTGGAATCCTGGGAACTTTGCTAGAGATTCAGGGCAATTCTGGAGGAGGATGTACGGAGGCACTAAGGGGGCACCCCGGAGGACGTAAGGGGGCTCTGACTCTGAAGTTAGTACCGCCAAAGTGCCCCATTACATCCCCCCTTACAACCTCCAGGGTGCCCCCTTAAGTGCCTCCAGAGTGCCCCCTTACATCCTTCGGAGTGCCCCACCACCAAAGTGGTAAAGCAGTGGCTGACAGACTATCAGGAGATGATATTGCACTCCTCTTCCTCCTCTCTCCACTAACTACCCCTGCCATAGACTCCATACTCCTCTTCTGTACATATTACCCCCCGCCATACGCTCCACACTCCTCACCTGTAAATATTACCCACCATTATACATTCCGCACTCCTCTCCTGTACATATTACCCTCCGCCATACACTCCATACTCCTCTCCTGTACATATTACCCACCGCCATACATTCTGCACTCCTCTCCTGTACATATTACCCACCGCCATACATTCCGCACTCCTCTCCTGTACATATTACTCACCGCCATACATTCCACACTCCTCTCCTGTACATATTACCCCCTGCCATACACTCCACACTCCTCTCCTGTACATATTACCCACCGCCATACATTCCGCACTCCTCTCCTGTACATATTACCCACCGCCATACATTCCACACTCCTCTCCTGTACATATTACCCTCCGCCATACACTCCATACTCCTCTCCTGTACATATTACCCACCGCCATACATTCCGCACTCCTCTCCTGTACAAATTACTCACCGCCATACATTCCACACTCCTCTCCTATACATATTACCCCCTGCCATACACTCCACACTCCTCTCCTGTACATATTACCCACCGCCATACATTCCGCACTCCTCTCCTGTACATATTACCCACTGCCATACATTCCGCACTCCTCTCCTGTACATATTACCCCCCGCCATACATTCCGCACTCCTCTCCTGTACTTATTACTCTGCATTCCCTATTTAACATTACCACATTCTGCACTATACAAGTCATCTCAGACTCTCTTTAAAAACACCCCCTTTAAGCTAATATTTAGTGCAATTTAAGACATGTCCACAGTTCATTACGACACGCTTTGCGCACCATATTGTTGTTGTTCTTGATGCCTAGGGCCCACTTTTGATCTTGCAAACGGGCCCACTGATTTTGCACGCCCCTGCCCCAAAAAGCAGCAAAGGTGTCAGAGCATTGCCTGACCAATATGTCAACAATACAAAAAAGGGGTCACTGCCCCCACCTATAACTGTTTTTCATAGCAAGGAGCACTGGAAGGGCAAACGCATGTAAAATAAAACCAAGGAATTTCCAAGCTCAACTTACCAACCAGCCTGCGACCAACCAAATTAACCTGCCTAACAGTATGCGTTTAAAAACAGGGGTTGCGGCTTCACTACCTGGTTCCCTACTGCGCATGCACGACTCGTGCTGCGCGATTCCACTGGTCCCTGCTGTCTTCTGGGACCTGTGTGTCTCCCAGAATACAGCGGGGGGGGGGGCGGAGAAGGCCCCAGAAGTGGCATAAATATCCGCGGGTGGCTCGGCTATCTATGCCCGGAAGTGGGAGCAGAATACCTGTATTAGACAGGTATCTGCTCCCCTCTCCCCCCTGAAAGTTGCCAAATGTGATTCCGAAAAGCGAAAGTTCCATTTTTGGATGGAACTCCACTTTAAAGTATATGTGACATAATTATTTGTCTTTTTGTCAAGTGGAATTGTTTGTATACCTTACTTTGAATGTAGCACCCTCTACCAATAGGTAGGTGCTAGTAATGTTTTTTTACTAGGAACTGTCAGCACAGGCAAGGCTTATGCTGCAAGTTAGGCCTGTCTGTTTTGATATGGGGGCTGGGCATGGTCAGAGTAGCAGTGGGTGTGACCACCTGTGCTCTAGTTCTGAGGCGCCTCCCCTGCTTCCAAGGAGAATATTCTGAAAGAGGGGCTTGGTCCTAGAACTGGAGTGGCAGGCAGCTTATGTGGGAGCCCTGACCAATCCCCAATTGGTATTGGCAGGGGGCAGGCCTCCCATATAAGCTGAGGTAACATGCCACTGGGGGGGAGATGTCAGCTGAGTGAAGTGAGGAATTTAATACTAGGCAGCAGCAGGAGGGCACCTCCATCTGGGGGGGGGGGGTGTACGATCGCAGGAGGAGGCCCAGGGAGAGCTGTGAAGGAACTTTGACTCTACACGGTGATTGCCAATGTCTTTGTCATCACACGGTCGGTGATAACTCCTGGAGCAGAGGGGCAGGTGAAGCTGTCAGAACGTATGGTCCGGTCAAGTTCCTCATCAAGGACTCAGGGCAGTGAGAGGTCGGTGAGTGTTACCACAGTGGAGGGCTGGATGTGCCAGGAAGTCACTTTGCTTCTACACGGTCATTAGCAAAGTCTTCATCATTTGCACGGTGAATGATGGGGAATCCTGGATCAGATGAGAGACTGTGGGGATATGTGTCAAATTGATATGGCCTGAGGGCACAGGATTTGCAAGCTGGGCTAGCTGGGAACAGTAGTCCACCATCCAAGACAAATATGCTTTTAAACTACTGGACCTCCGGGGAGAGGTACTGCAGGCCTCAGGCCCAGTAGCAGCGAGCAACCAGAGCCTACTTAGGGACTCATTCAGAGGGGGTCCTTATTGCTCGGGAGAAGAGGATGTGACATTATTTCACTTAAAGAAGTTTTCTGCAGGAGGACAGAAGTTTTGGGCAGGAGAGAAGAAGTTCTGGGACCATCACTTTTACACGGTCAAGAGTGATGTCCTCACCCTTTACACGGTAATGGATGGGGAAATCTTAGAAGGAATAGTCTGCGGGATTTGAGCAGAGGAGGAGCAACAGTCTGCATGGAGATGCAGGAGGACAATTATACTCAGTACAGATACACATCATTTCTTCTGGCTCTAACTTTGTGCTATGAAGATAATCTTTAACCACTTCCTGCCCGGTCAATAGCATATTGACGTCTGGGAAGTGGTTGCGTTATCTTGACTGGGCGTCATATGACGTCCAGCAGGATAACATGCCGATAACAGCCGATCACCTGTCACAACAAACTCGGCGACGCGCTCCGTGCACGCCGCCGAAGGCATGCAGAGCAGGGATCGAGGAAGGCGAGTGTCCCTTAGACACAGCGCTTCCCCGATCAGGGTAAATAGCCAATGAAATTGGCTGTTTACCATGTGACCAGCTGTGTCCAATCACAGCCAGTCACAAATGTAAACATTGAGTAGCAGTTACCATCTGATCCCTGCTCTCTCCTCACACCGATCGTGAGAGGAGAGAGCAGGGATCAGTGAGTGAAATCAGTGTCTGTCTGACATTATTGTATTGTACTGTGCCCAACACGGCCCCCCAATAAAGAGGACCTGTTACACAGCCCATCTGTCAATCAGCCCATCTGTCATTCAGCCCATCTGTCAACCTGCCTATCTGTCAATCAGCCCATCTGTCACAGGCCCACCGCCATCGGTACCGCCACACAGGCTACCAGTACCGCCATCGGTACCACCACCAGTAACGCCACTAGTACCTCCATCAGGCCCACCATCTATACTGCCACACAGGCCGCTACCAGTATCGCCACTAGTGCCACCATCGGTACCACCACCACCTGTACCACCGTCAGTACCGCCATCGGTACCACCACCACCCATACCGCCACCTGTACCACCATCACCACCCGTACCGCCATTGGTACCACCACCTGTACCGCCGTCGGTACCACCACCACCCGAACCTCCACAGGTACCGCAATCACCACCTGTACCGCCACCACCACCTGTACCGCCATCGGTACCACCACCACCTGTACCGCCACCGGTACCGCAATCACCACCTGTACCGCCATTGGTACCACCACCTGTACCGCCTTCGGTACCACCACCACCCCGTACCTCCACCGGTATCGCAATCACCACCTGTACCGCCACCACCACCTGTACCGCCATCAGTACCACCACCACCGTACCGCCACCGGTAATGCCACCAGCACCTGTACCGCCATCTGTACCACCACCACCTGTACCACCACCGGCACCGCAATCACCACCTGTACCGCCACCACCACCTGTACCGCCATCGGTACCACCACCACCCGTACCGCCACCGGTACCGCCACCACCACCCGTACCACCATCGGTACCACCACCCGTACCACCATCTTTACCACCACACAGGCCCGCCACTAATACCTCAATCGGTACCACTACCACCAGCAGTACCATTACACAGGCCCACCAATAAGCATTGCCATAATGTCCCAAAGGGTTTACACACCTGAGGAGGCATATGAGATTCTTGTCATGTCGGATGATGAGAGCAGCGGGGAGCTCACATCATCTGGTTCGGAATACGAGCCAGTGGAGGATAGTGGATCAGAGTCCGAGTCCACGGAGGAAACCGTCCCTCCCAAAAGAATGAGATCAGGACCAAGATCAGGACCAAGATCACGAGATCTGCCCACCACCAGCAGCGCCAGACCCCAGGAAGAGGAGCCCAGTACAAGTACTGGAATTACCCGCTCAACCCGAAGAACCCAGCCCCAGTCCTACCTTCCCGATGCTCTGGCAAACCCCTTATGGTTGCCTTCCAACTCAGGATCCGCTATCATCCCCCCTTTCACCGCACAGCCAGATGTGCAGCCCGACACTACAAATTTTTCTCAGTTTGATTATTTTTCTTTATTTTTCCCACAAGATTTTCTGCAGAATATGGTGGATCAAACTAATTTGTATGCATCCCAATTTATTGCTGCCAACCCCAATTCTTCCTACGCCCGCATGTTCCAGTGGCGATGTGTCACACTGGATGAATTTAAATTGTTTTTGGGCCTAACTTTCAATATGGGGCTTACAAAAAAGAACGAAGTCCATGCATATTGGTCCACCAACCCCATCCAACACATGCCCATATATTCCGCTGTCATGTCCAGGACAAGATACAACATGATTATGCGTTTTCTCCACTTCAATGACAATTCACAATGCCTTCCCCGAGATCATCCCAACCATGACAAATTGTACAAGATACGCCCCCTAATCAATTCCTTTTCCCAGCGATTTAGAGAAGTTTTCATCCCAGACAAAAAAAATTTGTGTGGACAAGTCCCTCATACATTTCACTGGCCGACTGCACTTCAAGCAGTATATACCAAGCAAGAGAGCCAGGTATGGGCTGAAGTTAAATAAATTATGCGATCGGGCCACTGGATATGTCTTCACATTCCGGATCTACGAAGGCAAATACTCCCAGCTCCAGCCCCGTGACTGCCCCACATATGTTGGAACCAGTGGGAAAATTGTCTGGGAGCTGGCATACCCCCTGTTCGACAAAGGATACCATTTATATGTCGACAACTATTATACCAGCCTGCCCCTTTTTCGTCATCTTTACAGTAAAAAAACCCCGGCCTGTGGTACCTTCAAAAAAAACCGTAGAGGGTTCCCACAAAATCTGTTGACAAAAAAATTACAAAACGGAGAATCGGCATTAATGAGGAACGAGGAGGTGTTGGCCATGAAGTGGAGGGACAAGAAAGATGTCCACATCCTCTCTACCATCCACAATGACACCGTGGTGGAGATCCAAAGAAGACGTGGCCCCATTGTAAAGCCCGAATGTGTCCACGACTACAATATGTATATGGGGGGGGGGGGGGTGGATTTAAACGATCAGATGCTACAGCCCTATTTATCAAACAGAAAGTCCTGTTACTGGTACAAGAAAGTTGCCTTTCACCTGTTTCACATGGCCCTTTTTAATTCGTTTGTCTGCTACCAAAAAGCAACTCAAAACCAACAAGTCACCTACCTCAAGTATATTGAAGATATCGTCACTGCCCTCATTTACCAACAAGGTCTCGCCCCAGGAAGCATTCGCTCGGATAATGTGAGTCGACTTCACGAGCAACACTTTCCCTATAGCATCCCCCCCACAGAATCTGGAAGAAGACGCTAAATGAAATGCCGTGTATGCAGCAGAGGAGGAGTAAGAAGAGATTCCAGCTATTATTGTCCCCAATGTCCCTCCCAACCTGGCCTGTGCATCGGAGATTGCTTCAAAAATTATCATACATCCATCCAATATTAGTTCCCTGTATTATTACCAGACTGCCATTTCCCCATTTGCCTGCTACCATGTTATTTAACTGACCCTGGCCTGTTTACCGACGATGTCTTTGCTTGCCGATTTAAACCACGTTTCTGACTTCCATGTGCACCAACCTGAGCCTGTTTACCGACGATGCCTCTGCCTCCTGATTTAAACAACGTTTCTGACTTCCACGTGCACCGACCTTGGCCTGTTAATCGACCATGTTTTTGCCTGCCACTTGGACTGATCTTTTGGCCATCTACTTTAGTACACAGGGGTCTCACATATGTGAGGGGCTTCAGAATAGCGTTCTGAGTAGAGAAGACCAGTTTTTTGTTTTCTGTGCTCCCAGAACAGGGTCTGGTTGCCCGGAGGCTTCAAAGCGATTTGGGTGGGAGAAGCCTCTACCCCTGTCCCCCTGGCCCTAAGCTTGATGGTCCTTCCTGCTGCCTGGACCAATACTTTGGCTGTGCTGACCATATTGCTGCCTGTAAAGACCCATGACATTATGGACCATGTTTCTTCCTGCTGTTTGGACCAATACTTTGGCTGTGTTGACCATATATCTGCCTGCTGCCTCTACTGACTTTGGACAGTATTTCTGCCGGGACACCTCTGCCTGCTACCTGGACCTGTGCTTTGGCTGTGCTTTGGCTGTGCTCTGGTTGTGCTGACAGTATCTCTGCCTGTACGAACTATGGACAGTATTCCTGCCTGCTGCCTGGATGATTGCTTTTGCTGTCGCTGACCTCATTCCTGCCTGCTGCCTGGACCGATGCTCTCCTCTGTGGACCACTGCACTTCTAAAACCACAGGTAATCTTTTGTTATTTGGTATGTACCTGCTATGTGTTATGAAGGGCCTTCAAAAATGTGATCGGTAGTCAGAAAATGATATGTGTAATTAATGCTGCTAGAATGTCTGGAGGTGCTACTTGGATTTTGGGCCTCTGTATGTGGCCAGGCTGTGTAAAAGTCTCAAACATGTGGTATCGCCATACTCAGGAGGAGTAGCAGAATGTATTTTGGGGTGTCATTTTTGCTATGTACATGCTATGTGTTATAAATATCTTATAAAGGGACAACTTTGTGTAAAAAAAATGCATTTTTATTTTTTTCCACATTTTCCAAAAACTTCTGGAAAAAAATGAACCATTCAAAAGACTAATTATGCCTCATAGATTATATGTTGGGGTGTTTTCTTTCCAAAATGGGGTCATTTTGTGGACAATTCCATTGTCCTGGTGCTCCAGAGCCTTCAAAAATGTAATAGGTGGTTGAGAAATGAGATGTGCAATTTATGCTTGTAGAACGCCTGAGAGTGCTACTTCAATGTTGGGCCTTTGTATGTGGCCAGGCAGTGTAAAAGTCTCACACATGTGGTATCGCCATAATCAGGAGGAGTATTGGAATGCATTTTGGGGTGTCATTTTTGGTATGTACATGCTATGTGTTAGAAATATCTTATAAATGGACAACTTTGTGTAAAAAAAATGCATATTCATTTTATTTCCACATTTTCCAAAACCTTCTGGAAAAAAATGAACCGTTCAAAAGACTCATTATGCCTCATAGATTATACGTTGGGGTGTGTGCTTTCCAAAATGGGGTCATTTTGTGAATAATTCCATTGTCCTGGTGCTCCAGGGCCTTCAAATTGTAATAGTTGGTTGAGAAAGGATATGTGCAATTTATGCTTGTAAAACGCATGAAAGTGCTACTTCAATGTTGGGCCTTTGTATGTGGCCAGGCTGTGTAAAACCCTCACACATGTGGTATCGCCATACTCAGGAGGAGTAGAGGAATGCATTTTGGGTTGTCATTTTTGCTACGTACATGCTATGTGTTAGAAATATCTTATAAATGGACAACTTTGTGTAAAAAAAAATGCATTTTCATTTTTTTTCCACTTTTTCCAAAACCTTCTGGAAAAAATGAACCGTTCAAAAGACTCATTATGCCTCACAGATTATACGTTGGGGTGTGTGCTTTCCAAAATGGGTTCATTTTGTGTATAATTCCATTATTCTGGTGCTCCAGGGCCTTCAAAACTGTAATAGGTGGTTGAGAAAGGATATGTGCAATTTATGCTTGTAAAACGCATGAAAGTGCTACTTCAATGTTGGGCCTTTGTATGTGGCCAGGCTGTGTAAAACCCTCACACATGTGGTATCGCCATACTCAGGAGGAGTAGAGGAATGCATTTTGGGTTGTCATTTTTGCTACGTACATGCTATGTGTTAGAAATATCTTATAAATGGACAACTTTGTGTAAAAAAAAATGCATTTTCATTTTTTTTCCACTTTTTTCAAAACCTTCTGGAAAAAAATGAACCGTTCAAAAGACTCATTATGCCTCACAGATTATACATTTGGGGTGTGTGCTTTCCAAAATGGGTTCATTTTGTGGATAATTCCATTGTTCTGGTGCTCCAGGGCCTTCAAAACTGTAATAGGTGGTTGAGAAAGGATATGTGCAATTTTTGCTTGTAAAACACATGAAAGTGCTACTTCAATGTTGGGCCTTTGTATGTGGCCAGGCTGTGTAAAAGTCTCACACATGTGGTATCGCCATACACAGGAGTAGAGGAATGCATTTTTGGGTGTCATTTTTGCTATGTACATGCTATGTGTTAGAAATATCTTATAAATGGACAACTTTGTGTAAAAAAAATGCATTTTCATTTTTTTCCACATTTTCCAAAAACTTCTGGAAAAAAATGAACCATTCAAAAGACTCAATATGCCTCATAGATTATACGTTGGGTTGTGTGCTTTCCAAAATGGGGTCATTTTGTGGGCAATTCAATTGTCCTGGTGCTCCAGCGCCTTCAAAACTGTAATAGGTGGTTGAGAAAGGATATGTGCAATTTATGCTTGTAGAACGCCTGACGGCGCTACTTCAGTGTTGGCCCTTTGTATGTGGCCAGGCTGTGTAAAAGTCTCACACATGTGGTATCGCTTTACTCAGGAGGAGTAGCAGAATGTATTTTGGGGTGTAGTTGCAATTATGCATATGCTGTGTGAGAGAAAAAACCTGTTAATATGACCAGTTTGTGTGAAAAAAAAAAAAAAAAAATCTTAATTTTTCCAAGAATTGTGGGAAAAAATTACAGCTTCAAAAAACTCACCATGCCTCTTAGTAAATACATTGGACTGTCTACTTTCCAAAAAGGGGTCATTTGGGGGGTATTTGTACTTTCCTGGCTTGTTAGTGTCTCAAGAAATGAGATAGGCCTTCAGGTGAGATAGTACATCAGGTGTGATCAATTTTCAGTGATTGGCACCATAGTTTGTAGACTCTATAACTTTCACAAAGACCAAATAATATACATTAATTTGGGTTATTTTTACCAAAGATATGTAGCAGTATAAATTTTGGCACAAATTTATGAAGAAAAATTACTTGTTTGCAAAATTTTACAATAGAAACTAAAAAAAAGTACGTTTTTTTCAAAATTTTCGCTGTTTTTTTGCTTATATCGCAAAAAATGAAAAACCCAGTGGTGATTAAATACCACCAAAAGAAATCTCTATTTGTAAGAAGAAAATGATAAACATTTTGTTTGGATACAGTGTAGCATGACTGAGTAATTGTCATTCAAAGTGTGAGAGCGCTGAAAGCTGAAAATTGGTCTGGGCGGGAAGGTGCATAAGTGCCTGGTATTGAAGTGGTTAAAATATGATGGCAAACGATTCTTTGGACATCACATATACCCTTTTCCCATCCAAGTTGTACCCCCCAATAAAAAACAAAAACAAAACCAGAAAAAGACTGTTCATTGTCTCTGCAAGTGATGTATGAAGTCTGGCAGCGGTGTGAATTGGCAGATTGTCTGTTACTAGCGGCAACTACATCGCTACATGTAGTGTTAGTATGCAGTCATGTGACCACACACCGTCTCTGCCCATCCCTCCTTCTGCAGGGGGTCGGTGTCCGAGGGCAGAGATCGAATGACATGTAGGACAGCAGAGAAAAAAGCTGCCAATCAAGCAAAACAGGGCTGACCAGCGGTGTCGCAGCAATGCTATTGGGCTACAGGCACAACATGCATCAGCACAGCATCCTGTAGCTACAATCAGAAAGCTGAGAAACAAAAACTGACCACACTAGCACGGATCTGCCTCTGTGCTCGGTGTGGTTAGAATACTACAAGACTCTTTAAAAGAATAGGCAAGAGCCCCATGGATTTGTTCATTGTAACTGCACAAAAAGCAACATGTACAATATTCTTTAATAAAAAGGGAATTCCTTACATGAATATAAATTATAAGGCTTTATATACATTTTATCCAAAACGAAAAACTGTCTGTAATCAGGCTTCAGGAGGCATTTTCTTTCTTGAAATTAGTCCAATCCTCCCTTTGAGCCTTTTGAAATTCCAGCAAAGTTTAGATTTTGTGTAATTTCTTACTGCAAATCTCTAACTCTGACCTGTTTACATCTGTCCTGGTTTATGTGTGTAAAGACTGAGCAAGGGAAGGACTACAACTCCAAGAATTTACCTAATTTATGACCAGGTCTCATTATACAGCAAGCATTGCTGGTTGAAAACAGTAAGGAGTATGTTAGACTAATGCAGAGGGGCCACAGCTCTCACACAATGGCCCTTCTATGTGGAATGATACAAGCCAGGGGCTTTTAAATTAGGGAAGGATAAGATGAGATAAGACATTGAAGCTCACCAAAATTAGATGATAGGTTGAGCTTTAAGATGAGGGTTAAAGATAGTCCAAGCTTGAGGGTTAGGAGTAGAGCTAGGATGAGGGTTGAGGATAGGGCCAAGGTAAGAGTTAAAAGTAGGGCTAGCTTTAGGGTGAAGGATAGCGCTAAGGTAAGAGTTAGGTAAGGAGTAACAGTAGGGCTAAATTAAGGGTTAAGGAAAGGGCTACAGTAAGTTGAAAGTTAATGATAGGGCTAGGTTGATGGTTAAGTGTAAAGCTTAATTAGGAGTAAAGGATAGAGCTAGGTTGAGAATTAAGGATAGGGCTAAGGTAAGAGTTAAGGTCAGGGCTAGGTTGAGGGTTAAGGATAGGGCTAAAGTAAGATATAACAGTAGGACTAGGTTGAAGATTAAAGCAGAGTTCCACCAAAAAGTGGAACTTCCGCTTATCCGATTCCTCCCTCTCTGGTGCCACATTTGGTACCTTTCGGGGGGTGGAGCAGGTACCTGTTTTTTACAGGTACCCTGTCCCCACTTCCAGGAGACCAGGCCACTGCAAATTACGCCAGCAGCTCAGCCCCCCTCCTCTTTTCCCTTCTGCTGGGCCAGTGAAAGAGTGCAGCGCGCTTCGTGCATGTGCAGTAGGGACCCGGCCGTGAAGCCAAAAGGCTACACTGCTGTATTTCCTTACCCGCAATGGCGGCAGCAGCACCCGACCAGCCGATGTAAACATCGCTGGACTTCAGGACAGGTAAGTGTCCTAGGTAAGTGTCCTAATGTTAAAAGTCAGCAGTTGCAGTATGTGTAGCTGCTGACTTCTAATTTTTAAAGGGGCGGGCGGAACTCTGCTTTAAGGATAGGGCTACAGTAAGTTAAAAGTAATAGTTGGGCTAGGTTGAGGGTTAGGTATAGGACTTATATGCTTCCTGCATGTGATACTGAATGACACAGGCAGAATGAAGACAGGAGAAGCTCATGACATTATTTTAATGTAAAAATTCTATCAAACTGTACAGTACAGTAAATATTTATACTCTCAAAGAGATCCAGAGGGATGAGACATTATCCTGGATAAGGCTTGTGAACACGCTGCTTCTATCAAAATATACAAAATACTACAAACAAAAAAATGCTGAATGTCACATTTTGCAACAAGGTAGAGAAAAGGCACAATACTAAGAAGGCACAACCATTAGGGGGCACTGTCCTTTAAATCTTAGTAATGCAGATTGGCCACTAGAAGGCACCATTTAAGAGTAATTTAAACTACTGTGTATTTTTCATTTGCTGACTTTGGATTTTCATTAAAAGTGTATCTGAAGTCAATACGTCTAGGATTACTATGTGAATATCTGTATTAATTAAGATAATTTTCTGGTAAAATAGGACTTTGGTATTTTTTTAAATTAATCTTTGATAGCACCATAGCACATCATAAATAACAGCTTAGCAAAATATAACACACACAAAGAACAGGATCGAAAAAGCTTAGAAAAGTTGACATTAGTGAAACTCCTGGTATGATCATAGTTACATTGGTCCAGCTCGGCACGATGTAAGTATGCATATCTCATATCTGAGGGGCCACTGGAAAATCTGCCCATCACTGTAGTAGTCGGCGCTACTTCAGTGATAACCGTGATCTTTCGGGTCCTATTCCAAGTGGCGTACCCACTGCATAATGACCACAGGAGGTTGCTCGCACATACAAGTCATTAACAGAACACTTTTTTTTTTTTCTAATGAACATTCTCTGATTGGACAAGGTGAGTAGTGACATCACAATCTCCACCTCGTCCAAACATAGAATGCCTTGTAGTCATTAAAAAAAATACAAGCCCTTCTGTGATTGGTGGCTGTACCGATCAAACACCCCCTGTGGTCAATGTGCAGAGGGGAAGTCACTTGGCACAGGACGCAGAAAATCTCGGCTAGCATTGTAGTAACAATTATTACTACATTGATAGTCAGCTTCCCCAGCTGTCCATCACATTTGAGATATGCATATATCTCATGTCTGTCTCATATGTTCCCCATGATTAAGCTCCAAGGGGCAGAGCGAAACACGTTGATGAACGTGGCCTGGCTGACGCTGCCATTCATCTCACTTTATGCACATGGGTCTGCTTCAGGGCGTGCAGCTTATGGATCGTTTCCTATGAGATATGCATACTTGGATTGTGCCAAGCTAAACCAATGTGCCTATGCAGTAAAAATATACATCTGGAAATCAGCTTTAAAGAAAAATGTAGTCATTGCTTCTTCGTTGCTCATTTTACTGGGTCTGTGATAGGTTCCAGCAAAGAAGGTTAGAACAGACATAAAGGTCCAGACCAACGCGCTAAGATCCTCAATTTCAATGCACATGGCTCTTGCTTTAATTCACCACCCCCTCTGATATCACGTCATCCTTTCCAGCGTCTGGATCATTGCATCCTGGATGACAACAGCAAGAGGAATGACATCTGATATCACTGGGGTTGGCACTCACAACGGTATGGTCAGTGTCCACAAACTGTGCCACTATTGATACAATACAATCAAGATGTTCAGTTTAAATATTTTTTCACATTTTTGTAACTGGAACCTCTGATTGGATGAAACTGGATATTAATTGCCTTGTCTCAAAGGGGTCTATATAGAAGACATTTGTTGGATGAATGCCACACAAATTTTTAAATGCTCAACACATTTGGTCTGTAATTTCTGTAATAGATTAAAGTGAAGCTCCACCCAAAAGGGGAAGATTTGCTTATTTGCCTCCCCCCCTCCCCCAGGTACCCGCTCCTACTTCCAGCTGACTTCACCGCGGCAAACTTATCCGAAAGTTCGATATAATTAAAATAAGTGCAGCACTTAATATATATACAATCATCCCATATGTGATCATGTGCATATAATGCAAATAAGAAAAATGTTTAAATCAAACCAAATTAGTAATTTGGCACGATTATTCATACCCTATCCTTGTGAAAATGTGTAAATAAACCAACGTGCCAAGCCACTTATAATACACTTGAAAGAACAAATAGATTGATGAATTGATTGCTTCATAAACAATTGTTCATGTTTTCCTTGTGGAATTATGTTATAAACGTGCCAGTCCACGAAACAAAAATAGATACAAACAAAAATTGATCGATTGATCTCTTTACAGACATCCACTGCCGTGCTTTTCCTTATATTACTGTGCTCCCTCCACCGGGTGTGCCCGTACCTTCATTCCTATTTAATCGTGCCTTGTAAAAAGGTAATTTCTCTGAAGTTCCCCTCTCGATTATTTTTTCTCTCCTTCAAATCCCAATCAGAGCAATGCCATGTAAAACAATCAGACCTTGCAATAGTGCTTTATCCTTTTAAAAATGTATTAAACGTACAGCACAACATATATGCACTCACATTTAAAACATCTTTATCAAGCATGTGTGTATAACATATACTACTGGTGCTGCGGCGATAGTTTGACCTGTCCACCGGTTCTTCAGCTCCAAAAGCTCACAAGACCAGAGCAGCAGAACCAGTGAACAGGTGAAACTATCGCCCTACCACCACCAATATATGTTATACACACATGCTTGATAAAGATGTTTTAAATGTGAGTGCATATATGTTGTGCTGTATGGTTTAATACATTTTAAAAAAAGGATAAAGCACTATTGCAAGGTCTGATTGTTTTACATGGCATTGCTCTGATTGGGATTTGGAAGCAATAGTGCTAAGGAGAGAAAAAAAATCATCAAGAGGGCAACTTCAGAGGAATTAACTTTTACAAGGCATGAATAAATAGGAATGAAGGTACGGGCACATCTGGTGGAGGGAGCACCGTAATATAAGGAAAAGCACGGCGGTGGATGTCTGTAAAGAGACCAATTGATCGATTTATGTTGTCATTTTTTAGTTTTTTTCTTATTTCTCTTTATTATAAGTGGACTAGCACGTTTAGAACATAATTCCACAAGGAAAACATATGGACAATTGATCAAACTATTTATACTTCTAATTGTAATATAAGTGGCTTGGCACGTTGATTTACACATTTTCACAAGGATATGGTAAGAATAATCGTGCCAAATTACTAATTTAGTTAGATTTAAACATTTTTATTATTTGTATTATATGCACAGGATCACAAATGGGATGATTGTATATATACATTAAGCGCTGCACTTAATTATATTGTTTTTTCACATGATATAAGGAAGTGACGTTTATTTAAATTTCATTTAATATTATAGAGCAGCTCGCAAGGTTTTATTCACATTCATCCGGAAGTTTGCCCCCCCCCTCCTCCTCCCCCGGCCACTGGGCCATTCACAAAGTGCAACGTACTTCGTACAGCAGGGAACCAGGTGTGAAGCCACAAGGCCGGTTTCCCTTACCCGAGATGGTGGCGACTACACCCGAGAGCCAATTGAAAAATCAGCTCGGGTGAAGACATCGCCGGATTCATGGACAGCTAAGTGTCCGAATATTCAAAGTCAGCAGGTACAGTATTGTAGCTGCTGACTTTTATTTTTTTCTGAAGGAGTCTGGAGCTCCGCTTTAACTCCTATACTGTAGATATTGGAGTTCATCTATTATATGTGGCATACACACCATCTAGTGGCCAAAATGCAGTACAGTTTTCTGAAACACCTCAATGAGAAAATATACAACTTTTTGGCTACTAGATAGAGCTGATGATCATATAAATTAGAATGTTAGAGAAAATATAGGCAAGATTCATTGAGCATACACAAATGTGTGCGACATTCGGCCTTTAAAGATTTTATAAAGAGATCTCCTGGTGTATTGAATTGTTATGCAATAGTGATCAGCCTGTTTTCACACAATGTGATTTGTCTTCTATAGTGTTGAGGGCAATCTTTTTTTTTCCTATACAAATGTTTTTTTCTAAAGAAAAGAAGTGACTCGAATTAATAAATGAAACAAGGCACATGCGTGGCAGTACTGCATGGGATAAACAATCAAAATGGAAAACTAATGACAAAAAATTGATACCAATTTAAAATTGGGCGACCAGCTCTTGGGGGTTCCATACTGGACTGAGTGTTCACAACCTCAAAAAAAAAGAAGTTTTGGGACATCAGCTAAGGATTCAGAATTTCTTCTACATAGGGAGACAACATAAGGAAGACTGGAGGGTGGGGGAGGTTTGTTTGCTGTGCTCGGCGTGTCACCAGCGTAAATTTAGAAGACCTCCTTATTTAAAATGAATTCAGATGGCTCCACTTTGTTCCGATCTGTGCCGTCGCCCGGTCATTGATCTTCTGAAAAATTGTCAGCTAACTTCACCCCTCTCTCATAACACTTTATCAGAGTTACATTGTAACTTCTCAGAAAAGTTTTGTCTGCCCAACGCTTCCGCCTAAGGATCCACAAAGGAGACTGAGATGTATCGGACGCCTTTCGTAACGCGAAGCCCTTCGTGGTAATGAGTCAGTCTTCCTGGGTGCATCAATGCCCAACCTTTCCTGGGAGCTCTGATGGAACAATTATAACGGATGAACCTGCAGCCACCTCCCTGCAAGATAAAAGACCAGATGGTTGAGTCTAAAGGGGACCGGTCATTACAAAAAAGGTATAAGTTAGTGTCATCAAATCATATTAGTAAAGAAAATTCCTCGTCATGAAGAGAAATTCTGCAGCTATTACACAGCAATGTAAAATACATGTTCAATGAGAAATAAAACCATTTCAACGCTCACACCTGCATACCACCTATGAACAAGATTAATATTAAAAGTACACATTTTATTCTCTCAATTAGTCCAATATACTGTAAAATGACACCAAAATTACGACTCTGACACAAAGCAGGAAAAAAGTTAGGAGTAGAAGAGGAAATGAAGGTTAATTAGGGCTAACTAGGGTAAACTAAGGGGTATATTTATGAAATATTTGCTGTGCGAATGTCTGGATGTCTGGAGCATTTGCACTGCCATTTGGAGTAATCCTGTATTTAGAACACCTTTATTTGTTATGATAATCTGAACCATTTTGTGGCCATAACATGGTAATAATGTGGTAATTTCCTGCAATACCTCAATCAGGAAAATACCACATTATGGCCATCAGATGGAGCTGACGGTCATAAGACAAAAAAATAATATAAGCAAAATACAGGATTATTTGTGATAGCTGAGTGGATGCTTGAGACATCTACACAGCGCATTTTCTATAAACTAACCAAAATATTTTTTTTTAAATAAAACTTTGTACACTTGTCAGGTTGCTTTAACCGCTTCAGCCCCGGAAGATTTTACCCCCTTCCTGACCAGAGCCCTTTTTGCGATACGCCACTGCGACGCTTTAACTGACAATTGCATGGTTGTGCGACGTTGCACCCAAACAAAATTGACGTCCTTTTTTCCCCACAAATAGAGCTTTCTTTTGGTGGTATTTGATCACCTCTGCGGTTTTTATTTTTTGCGCTATAAACAAAAAAAAGCGTAAATTTTGAAAAAAAACGCAATATTTTGTACTTTTTGCTATAATAAATATCCCCATTTTATTTTTTTAAAAAGCTAATTTTTTCTCAGTTTAGGCCGATATGTATTCTTCTATATATTTTTTGTAATAAAAAAATCGCAATAAGCGTATATTGATTGGTTTGCGCAAAAGTTATAGCGTCTACAAAATAGGGGATAGATTTATAGCATTTTTATTATTTCTACTAGTAATGGCGGCAATCTGCGAATTTTATCGTGCTGCGACATTATGGCAGACACATCAGACAATTTTGACACATTTTTGGGACCATTGGCATTTATACAGGGATCAGTGCTATAAAAATGCATTGATTACTGTAAAAATGTCACTGGCAGTGAAGGGGTTAACACTAGGGGCGATCAAGGGTTAATTGTGTTCCCTAGTGTGTATTCTAACTGAAGGAGGGATG
The DNA here is from genome assembly GCA_037952835.1 of Lithobates septentrionalis. Lineage (NCBI taxonomy): Eukaryota > Metazoa > Chordata > Amphibia > Anura > Ranidae > Lithobates > Lithobates septentrionalis. The sequence continues at coordinate 730,288 of JBBDGP010000141.1, read as the reverse complement.
GAACTTGCTAGGGGAAGAGACAGATCGGTGTTCATACCTTGTATGGACACACGATCTTCCTCTTCTCTCCTCAGAGAACCAGGATCTCTGTGTTTACACACAGAGATCCCGGTTCTCGCCGTGTCACGAGCGATCACGGGAGCATCGGCTCTGGGGGCGATCAGCGGGCGTGTGCGTGCCTCTAGTGGCCACCAGAAGAAGCGATTCGCGCAGCCAAGCCATATTGCCGCAGTACGATATATTTACCTCCTCTGTTGCAGTGGATTTGCACAGGGCAGCCCAGATCCTTCTCTTCTCTGGTCCCTCTTTTGTGCTCCTGGCCCCTCCCTCCTGTTGAGTGCCCCCACAGCAAGCAGCTTTCTATGGGGGCACCCAAGCTGAGCTGCAGCTCTGTGTGTCCATTCAGACACGGAGATGCAGTTCGGTCCCGCCCCCCCTCTCTCTCCTGATTAACTAACTGATTTTGATTGACAGCAGCGGGAGCCAATGGCGCTGCTGTGTCTCAGCCAATCAGGAGGGAGTGTCCCGGCTGAGACACTCGTGGACATCGTTGGACAGAGATGGGGCTCAGGTAAGATATAGGGGGCTAAGGCGGGGGCTGCACACAGAAGGTTTTTTATGACTGTACAAGCCCTTTAACTCACATCATATGCAGATGGAAAGTAATGCCTTTGATCTGCAGATGAATGAAACACAGCAGATACAAAAGTAACAATGTTACTTTGTATCGCTCTCAGTCTGACCAATATTTATAAACATTGTTTCAGGTTTTTTTGACAGTTGCTGTATTCACACAGATACTCCCAGCTTTCATTTGGACAGTCAGGAATTGCCAACAAGTGCCAGGGAAGGACTGGCAGAGGTGCAGAATGATGGGATGTACTACACCCGGGCTTGTGCTGGTGTCACAGGGACAGAAAGTGAGGTAAATTCTCCCAAATAGGGAGCAAAAGAAAGCCAAGAGACATATTTACTATTTTATAGTCTATTCAAAACTAAAAAAAAAATGTTTTGCCAAATGTTGGACTTTCAGTAAAGTATGTGAAATAAAAGCCATCAGTGTTAAAGGTCCATCACTACCATTCAGATCAATAACCCATTCTGAAATCAAGAGATTAAAAAAAGGCAGCTTGTGGGACAACACAGACAGTTCTTCTTTCAAACACAATTTGCTAGAGCAGGCCAATTATTTAACAAGCAGCAGAGACATGGGACCTCTGTGGCGTGACTGACCTCGTAATCCTCACCCACGCTGTTTAGAGCGATGTTGATTGTAAAAGTGGAGGCATCATGGTGGGGTTCCAGGAGGGGCTGCTCATCTGGTTTGTACCGTACAACGAAGGCCAAATCAAACTGAGCCTGAAAGGATGAACACAGAGAAAGTGTGAGATATTGCCCAGGCTATTCTGCAAAAAAATAATAGGAAAAACCATTAAAAAAAAGTAACTATCCAAAAAGCCAGTGAAACTGGAGGCCCATTCACTAGCATTGTTCTCCATACTGAGACACAACTAGAAGGGCACAACAGGTCACCTGGTGCTCTACGGTTTGGAATCTGAAAATCAGATTTAATAGTTAAAGACGTTAAAACCAAACTGAACATTTGATTTAAATCCGATAAATACATTCTAGGTGCATCAAGACAAAAAAGGTCTTATAGTTCTTCTTTAGAAAGCAGCCACAGCTCGAGTAGAAAAGCCTGTCTTCTGCCAGCATGCAGTAGAAAAGGATCCTTGTTCTCTGAGTGGAAGCAAAGGTCTTTCTGCAGAGGTCCAGCATGCCCCCTGCTACATAGCACTGCAGTCTGAAAAGCAGACCTCTGCAGAGAGGCTGCTGCTTCCACATACAGAAAAAAGGTCCTCTTCTGCAGCATGCTGGCAGGGGACAGTCTTACAGAAAATGAACTGTAAGACTTTATACACTTTCTCTTTTCATACACCTGGAATATATTTAGCCACTTCAAACTAAAAGTGGATTTGAGCTTTTAATGACACTGACCATCTCTCTAGTGAAGTCATTCAGTGAACGTTTCACTACATCATGAATTGAATTTGTGACCAGAAGGCATCAAATTGCACCCTGACTCTTATAAGGCTTATCATCACCCCCTGATATAGTGCTCCCACATTTGCCGGGATAGACTTTTACCTGTGGGTCCTTACATTTGGTTGCATCTTGGGTAAGATCCTGTGCAGCCCATGTAATTAAAATGGTCTTATATAGTCAGTGTGTCTTTTTGTGATAACTCTTCTCTTTCTTTATAGAAATAAAATTGTTTATGATTGTTCGCCATTATACAGAAACTCCTGAAGAAGTGGTAATATATACGTGAAACATGTCGAGTGAAGGATATACACGTCCTGTGTATTTGAAAGTGTCAACCCTTTAATGCCACTGCATCTATGTATTCTGAATATAGAGCATTCAATGTCACATGACACAGACTCTTTTTTGCTGTTATATGTATTTTTTCTATGTCTCCCTTTTTAACCAAGCAACTTTGTAATAAATATCATCTTTTATATATAAGTGTGTGTTTAAAGCCTTTGTATGGTACCATAAAAGTCCAATCACATATCTTCCTCATTATCAAGATTAAAGATCTCTACAGGTTGCAATATTGTAAATGTTTCTTTTTTTTTAATATTTGATACACCTGGATAATGAATTACAAGTATAAGGATTAACGTTCTGCAAAGGTCAGGGCCGGGGATACCCACCCGCGTGTAATAACCAGGGAACATCTTTTCAGTCACTGGCGCTACAAAGTCCAGCAGAAACTTGTGCCATTCTTTTTCGAAGTTGAGCTGGTTCATGTGAATGTCGATAGTTGGAACATTTTCATACCCTCCCTGCAGCCGCTGGTCCTGCAATACATCAAGAGAAGGGATCGTTACTGCCAATAAATTACTTATTAACCAGCATGTTGTCTGTAAAATGTGTGGTGTGTTATTGGCCTCTAGGTGGCACTGTGCACCTTATTTTGGATGTTTTTTTTTTTAAGCACTAAACAACAACATCTTTTATAATAAACATTGAGGGGAAAAAATGAATGATACAGCATAAACTAATCCTGTACATTGAATGGTAGAACTACAATTTATAGGGTCTCATAGCAACGCTTTGAGGGACCCCCACCCCATGACAACTGACAATTTAATTTCGGACAATAGTGTACAGCTGCCCATACATAGTTGTTTTTTGGGTTTTTTTGTTCAGCCAGCTGGATGAATGAAAAAACTGAACCAATTCCCCCTTTCACACATTCAGTGTGGATGTTGGAATCCTCCCCACTGTGTCATTGTATTCTGACAGCTTGGAGACACAATGGGCAGGTGAGCATTAGAACTGGACCACTGTCTGCAAAAATTATTATCGCAAAATCTTGGAAATCGGCTGTCTTGCCATTCGAACAGCTAAAGCACAAACTTTCCTGCATTATGATTAATGAACATATGACAGCGATCTTGAATGATAAAATGTGGATGTTCAAGAAAGTCTGGGACCCATGGGTCAAGTATTTGACTGGAGATCCTGGGTCTATACCCAATTAGAGCAGTTTCAGGATGATTTGGCGCATGGGGTCATTTTCTATTTTCCTACTTTTCTCTTTAACCTTTCCTTTCTCTCCAGTGGCGGCTGGTGCTCAAAATTTTTGGGGGGTGCAAACAAACTGAAAAATACTCAAACACCCCCCCCCCCCCCCCCCCCATCAATTGCAGCCTCACTGTGCCCATCAATTGCAGCCTCACTGTGCCCATCAATTGCAGCCTCACTGTGCCCATCATATGCAGCCACGTGTGCCCATCATATGCAGCCACGTGTGCCCATCATATGCAGCCAAGTGTGCCCATCATATGTAGCCACTGTGTCCATCAAATGCAACCACTTGTGCCCATCAAATGCAGCCACTTTGCCCATCAATTGCCGCTACTGTGCCCATCAATTGCCCCCACTGTGGCCCAACAAATGCAGCCACTGTGCCATATCAAATGCTGCCAGTGTACCCCCCGCCGGCCAGCCATCTGCACTTACCTGTCTCGGTTGAACAGCTCCTCGATGTCTTCTCCCGTCCTCTCTTCCCATCCTCTGCTATGATTGGATGCCTGGCATCCAATCACAGCGCCTGTCGTTTCAGCCAATCAGGTGATGGGTTACAGATCCAACCACCTGATTGGAGGAGAGGCGGTTTAGTGTTAGAAAAGCGAATGAATATTTGTTTTCCTAACACAGCTGAGGTCACGTTTTTTGATGCCTATTAGAGCCTATGGCTCTAATCAGGTGCTACAAAACCACCCCACGCCACTGTAATTCAGGCCCCCTGCGCCCGAAAAGGGGCCAGGCGTCTGACTAGGGGGTGGCAGCGGCGGCCATAGATAGATTCATGCAATGCATGAATCTATCTATTGGTGCTAGAGGGGGTGGCAGGAGAGAATGGGCAGCGCCCGTGCGCCCTTATGGACGCACCGCCACTGTTTCTCCCTTTCCTTCCCTTTTTTGGTCTTTGCTGTAGTTTTACGAGGGTCTTCTGGCCTATTCCCTCTAAACCCTGAACAGCGACTATTTCTTTAGTGTGAATTCAGATCTCAGGGTGTCGAGGAATGTAGGATCCTCATTTTGCAGGTGTTGACCCCTTTCGTTAATGTATACAGTAAAGAATAAGTGCATCTGCAACCTACAAAGAGTCACGAGCTGACTGTTAATTTGAAATTGCAATAAGTAGAGGCTCCATCTTTAATTGTATATGGAAATTAAGATGCATTTTTTTTTTTTTTTTTTTTGTGTGTGTGTGTGTTTTGTTTTCTATGTATATAGTTTCTTTAATTGCTGCAAGTATTCATTTTTGTTTGTTGTCTGTTTTTTTGAAAATTAATAAAAACGTATATTTAAAAAAAAATGATGCATTTTATTTAGGTAACATTTGAAGTTCTAAACGAGAATTGGGGCTACCCCACACAGACAAGGCTAGTATAATCTATATAGACAGCAAAGATCTATACTTGAAGGTGTACATACATGTTTACAAAAATGTTTGGATATCCACCAATTTAGTATATATTTTATACTGTACATGTTCTTTGTCAACAAGTTTGTATTCTCTTTTGTGAAAACCTTAATAAAAAAATATTGAAGCAGAACTGGACCACTGGCCAAAGGAAGAAGGTGGTAAGAAATAAGGAAGACTCCGCGCTAAGGGTGAAAATTACAAGTGAATTGAATGGAAAATAAAATATAAAAGCAGCTCCCCTCAAAGTGCTCAATGAGCAAGCTTTGGGCTTGTGGGGGATGTATAGTGATAAGGGGGCGCTGATGATGTATTCGTGTAATAGTAAAGTGTTTGGGCTTAATATTTCATAAACAAATGTGAACAATACTATATAAATATAATCATAAATTCATGAAAAATAATAATAGTGAGTATGATGTACATCAGTAAACAGCCAGCATATATATGGTGCTCCCAGCAGACATATCACACATCTGCCTACAAACCAAGCATCCACAAATTGTGTAAAATATTCTGAACTGCTAAACTGCATCATTTTTTAACATAAATGATCACTAGACAATTATAAAAGTACAATGTGCATCAATACACAGACAGAGAAGAAACCAAAATAAAAATGTCCATATATTATGTAAGGTAATCTGATCTTTCACACTATCACTATTGCCGGTTAGGACTTTTGGATAAATTAACACCCGGTGATTATAGGGAAGTATCCTACTTACCAGACCACCATGACCTCTTTAATTAAAAAGATAGGTCAGGCGGGGCTTTGTGTGATGGTCTGTGGTCTTTACTGGTGTCAGGTAAATAATCCAGGAAGGAAGGAGCTCCGCCAAAATTTCAGAAAAAAGTAGAAAAAAATGATTCCATAGTATAATTCCGTTTATTATAAAAGATATATAAAAACAAAAGGCCAAGTGGCCGCTTACTTTGCAAGAGCCTATCCTGGAGGTAACAGGCTCAGCAATGTCAGGTGAGGTGTGGAGCCACCGTGCTGCTTGCTCCCGCTTGTAGCGAGCGGCGTGCATTTCACCACCTATTCAGCCGAAAACCGGAAGTAGCCGGAAATGGCGTATGACCGGATGCCTCGACGTACGTTTCGTCCTAATGACGTTGTCAGGAAGCATGAGCTAGTTCGATGAATTTGATTTTCTTTTACATCATGTGGATGGCCGGGTGCATATGCGTCACTTACCTGGGGAAGACATGCCACCAGGATGCAGTATGGGATGAAGGCAAACCAGCAGAGGCAGTGTGATGCTTTGGGCAAAGATCTGCTAGGAAACCTTGGATCTTCCTATTAATGTTGATGTTACTTGACAAGTACCACCTACCTAAACATTGTTGCTGACCAAGTATACCCCTTCATGGAAACTGTGTTCCCTGATGGCTGTGGCCTTTTTCAGGAGTAATGCACCCTGCCAAACTGCAAAAATGGTTCAAGAACGGTTTGAGGAACACTGAGCCTCACCTTGCAACCTACAAGATTTTAAGGATCTGCTACTGATGGCTTGGTGCCAGATATCACAGCATACTTTCAGAGGTATAGTGGCATCCATGTCTCAACAGGTGATGGTTGTTTTGGCAGCAAAAGGGGGACCTACTCAATATTAGGTGGGGGGTCATCAAGTTATGGCGGATCTATATACTGTATATATGACATTTTTTCCAGCATAGGATTTGTGAACCTGTTCAGAAGAATGATATTCAGCAGCTCGCTTACCTCTTTACTTCCACTTGACCACTGACCAAAGTGCTCCATTTCCTCCACCAGCTCATCACAGGCTGTTTCTGTGAAAACTGGGAACCAGTAGACATCAGGGCATGGCTGGGGATACCAAACAAAATCTGTGATTACCGAGTACACATCCTAATACCAATAAATCATCTGTCTGATGCCCAACAACGTTCAACCCACCTCCTCTTTGCCCAGGTTGTACTGAACTCACCCCAAGTCTGTGACTGAACAGTGAAAGGAGAAGCAGCACAGCGATGAGCTCATCTCTCTGCTGTCTCCTCCTATCAGTATGCTCCTTGTCAGTGCATAAACTGCCTGGCTCCTTGTACTGCTTCTCACTCTCCAGCTCTGCTGTACAAAGACTGGAAGAGTCACCACTACCAGGTCACGTTCAGGTATGTAGACTACTTGTATTTAAAAAAAATATATATATTTTATGGATGTATTAATGAAAAGGAGCTGCGTTAATTTGTGTCTTTTAAATCTGTCTATAGTTCAATTTTATGTTCTGTGATTTTGAGGGCTGTATTAGGGACCCTCAAATCTTCGGAAACTATAGAATTTTATGTTTTCAAAACAATTTAATCTCTAAAAAAAAAGGTGAAAAAAATTGTTGATTGGTCATTATAATTCTCCCTTCACATGAATCAGAATGTCAAAATAAGAAAAGTACAATGTTATTTATGTTATTTTAAGTGCATTTTTCTTGTCATAAATTAAAGAATAAATAAATAATGATCTTCTCTAAGCTCGGTCATATGACCTAAAGCCTAGGCATGTTATATCACATGGTCTCTGGCTTCTATTGAGTTTTAGGGCAACTGATACTGCAGAGTCTTTACCAGACAGAACCGGTCACAAGTATGGAGCTATCTGAGACTACAATATGTAATGAACAAATATGGTTCCTCCTATATAATACAGAATATATACTATATATACTGTTTACTACAGACTATACCCAGAAAAACATTTTGTAAAACTTTAACATTCACTGATAGCATATGTGAAAATGGTTTATTTTGCATGTAGCTAGAAAAAGAAGAACTTAGAATGACTATAGTTCCCCTTTAATATAAGACTTACCGATTCAATATTGTTTCCTTTGAGGACAAAACTGTGATTAGGGTGGATGTACTTTTCTTTCCAGTCCTGTTTATTGAAATCATATATATTTTAATTTTATTACAATAAAATATGCTTAATCTAAAATATATAAAACACAGATATATGAGAGAGAAAGAGATAGGAAAGAAAAGAGGTTTATTATGACGTTGGAACCATTGGCAATCAAAATCCGGGGCCATCCAGATATACAGGGGGTTTACTGTGGGGATCGCAAGCACAAGTGTGCGTTGTTCACAGATGACATACTGCTACTTCTTTCTTCCCCGGTCACCTCATTACCCAATTTGCATCTGGTACTACGACAATTTGCTTCTATCACAGGCTTGCGAGTGAACCATTCCAAATCCCAAGCACTGAAACTATCTTTACAAACACACATAGTCTACCTTTACAAAGCTCATTTTCCTTTAATTGGCAACCCAAGGCCCTTCTGTATCTAGGTATCTTTTTGACCCCCCTCCCTTCCCACACTTTATAGACGAAATTACCTTCCCATGTTAAAAAAAATTTGGAGGATCTCAAAAGATGGTCAAATAATCCCCCTTCATGGTTCGGTTAAATGTACTCTGTCAAAATTACCATTTCGCCAAAAGTTTTATAATTATTTAGATCCCTTCCGATATCAATAGTTATGTCTGATTTGAAGAAGTTTCAAGCAAAATTGTTGACATTTGTATGGGGAGATAAAAGACCCAGGGTGAATAGACGAACATTGTACACATCAAAAATGAGGGGAGGTCTTGGAGTACCTGACTTGATTAAATACCATCGTGCTATGCAACTGGCCCAATTGACCCGCTTCCATACACAACAGTCCAGGTCAATAGATTAGCCAGTTAATGTGGATGAAGGGGAAGATAGACCGGGGTAATGCTATGCCCGACTTTATCATTTTCCTTACACCTGTGGGACAGGCTGCTGGCCTTGCATGGATTTAAATCCCTACACAACCCATTGGCTCCCCTGTTTGGTAATCCTTCGTTTACCCCGGGTCTTCATCCCCATAATTTTGCATGGTGAACTAACAAGGGTTTGATAAGAATAGCAGATTTCTGCGACCATAGAGGTGTCTTGTCGAAACAAGTTCTTCAGGAGAAGTATAATTTCCCCAATTCTGAACTATATCGCTACACTCAGATAGCGCACTTCTTGAAGACTTTGAATCGCACCTCTGAACTGTGCAGTACTTTGGACAAGCACACTGGGCACATATCAAAGATTTAGAGTATTTTATCCTCTACTTTTACAAAGTTATTCTATATGCAAAAATGGGAGCAAGATTTAGAAATCAGTTTTGTAGTTGAAGAGTGGAGTAAACTTGTACAGTGTGTATTCAGATCTTATATTAATACCTCGTTGATAGAGGCAAATTATATGGTCTTGTTGCGGTGGTACATGGTGCCAGTGAGGGTGGCAACCTATGTCCCGGGGGCCTCCCCGCAAAGAGAGTGCAGTATGGATGGCGCCATGTTCCATATATGGTGGACATGCACAAAAGTGCAGAGGTTCTGGATACGCACGTATAACTTTATATACTCACTAACTCAAGTGAACCTCATTAAATCACCTCTGCAGGCACCGTTGGGGCGCCCAGTGGAGGGGACATATGAAGAGACTTATAGCCTTCATATTTGTAGCAGCAAAAATATGCATAGCCAGATCTTAGAAGTCCCCTACAGTCACTTTCCACCTGCTGAAATCTAAACTATCATGGATAATGGTAAATGAACGTCTGTCGGCAATTTTGAACGATAAATATGCTTTGTTCGACAAAACATGAGATCCTTGGATTAAATAGCTTTCGGATGCATTATGAGATGGGATTGGCTCTGAAGTGCTTTTCTTTGGGACTAGAGTGCTCTCTATTTCCTCTGTCATCTCCTATCCTTTTCTCTCTTACTTCGATCTGAATTTGCATTTTGATGGACCATCGTGCCAATTGTGGTCTTCGGGACTACACAGGAGTTACGTTTGTATGTTGCATCAAGCAGATGTATTAGAGGGGGAAGGGGGTCCACCTCTCAATGTTTTCCCTGATATGCATTAATATACATCTGTGAAGTACCGAGAGCGAGAAGGGTAACCCCGGAACTAAGACTATATTATGTATGCATTTCCCTCCTAAGTTTTGTATATCTCTACTTGGAAGAGAGGAGAGGGAAGGGAATATTGGGTAATATCATCACTTGATGCTTCTTATATATTTTATAAGATTTACAGTGTTTCGTTATGGTTTAATTCTTCTATTTTTTATTTTCTCACATAAGACTAATATGTGGAAGATGATATACTAAGTTCAATATCAACATCATACTCTTCTGCAACGCAAACAAATCATATCCTGTTTTCTAATGAGCAATTACTCTTTGTTACAACGGCAAATGCTGAATTCGTACTTGTTCAAAATTTTCTGAATAAAAATATTGAAAAGAAAAGAAGAGAGAGAAAACAGAAAAATAAAAGTGCGAGAGAAAGAGAAAAGGCCAAGATCAATACCACAAAGGTATAGACAGACAGACAGACAGACAGACAGACAGATAGATAGACAGATAGATAGATAGATAGATAGATAGATAGATAGACAGACAGATAGATAGATAGATAGATAGACAGATAGATAGATAGATAGATAGACAGACAGACAGACAGACAGACAGATAGATAGATAGATAGATAGATAGATAGATAGATAGATAGATAGATAGATAGATAGATAGATAGATAGATAGATAGATAGATAGATAGATAGATAGATACTGTATTCCTTCTTTGGGTTCATTCCTGAGGCATACAATTCCCAAGTCTCATCTTCATACAGTTCAGGATTTTTTATCTATTGCCATCTCACCTGGGTGTTCTGAAAGATCTGCCACAGGTCATTATGGAGGTGGCTGGTCTGATAATTCTCCAGAGACAGGAGGTGGCCAAACAGTTGCCGGTTTGTCACAAACATGAAAACTCCCTGGAAGTGAGAAAGACGTCAGTACATGATAAGTGACACACATTTCATATTGGATTCACACACCCAGACAGCTCTCCCCAGACACACACAGAGGTGACAAACTATCACAGGTCACATTAGCACTTGTGTTGACCCCCACGGAGTGGGAATGGTGCACATACAAAGTTCAGTAGGTTTTCCTCCATACAGTGAGGGAAAAAAGTATTTGATCCCCTGCTGGTTTTGTACTTTTGCCCACTGACAAAGAAATGATCAGTCTATAATTTTAATTGTGGGTTTATTTTAACAGTGAGAGACAGAACAACAAAAATTTCCAGAAAAACGCATTTCAAAAAAGTTATAAAATCGATTTGTATCCTAATGAGTGAAATAAGTATTTGACCCCTTCTCAAAACATGACTTACCCTGTTTCCCCGAAAATAAGACCTAGTGTGATTGTCAGTGATGGCTGCAATATAAGCCCTACCCCCCAAATAAGCCCTACCCTGTTTCCCAGAAAATAAGCCCTACCCTGAAAATAAGACCTACAAGGATTTTAACTAGGGCTTACTTTGGGGGTAGGGCTTATATTGCAGCCGTCACCGACAATCGCGCTAGGTCTTATTTTCGGGGAAACAGGGTAGTACTTGGTGGCACAACCCTTGTTGGCAATCAGAGGTCAGACATTTCTTGTAGTTGGCCACCAGGTTTGCAAACATCTCAGGAGGGATTTTGTCCCACTCCTCTTTGCAGATCCTCTCCAAGTCATTAAGGTTTCGAGGCTGATGTTTGGTAACTCGAAGCTTCAGCTCCCTCCACATATTTTCTATGGCATTAAGGTCTGGAGACCGTCTAGGCCACTCCAGGACCTTAATGTGCTTCTTCTTGAGCCACTCCTTTGTTGCCTTGGCCGTGTTTTGAGTCATTGTCATGCTGGTATACCCATCCACGACCCATTTCCAATGCCCTGGCTGAGGGAAGGAGGTTCTCACCCAAAATTTGACTGTACATGGCCCCCGTCCATCGTCCCTTTGATGCTTTGAAGTTCTCCTGTCCCCTTAGCAGAAAAACACCCCCAAAGCATAATGTTTCCACCTCCATGTTTTAAGGTGGGGATGGTGTTCTTGGGGTCATAGGCAGCATTCCTCCTCCTCCAAACACGTCAAGTTGAGTTGATGCCAAAGAGCTTGATTTTGGTCTCATCTGACCACAACACTTTTACCCAGTTATCCTTTGAATCATTCAGATGTTCATTAGAAAACTTCAGACTGGCCTGTACATGTGCTTGAGCAGGGGGACCTTGCGGGAGCTGCAGGATTTCAGTCCTTCATGGTGTAGTGTGTTAATGGTTTTCTTGGTGACTATGGTCCCGGCTGCCTTGAGATCATTGACAAGATTCTCCTGTGTAGTTCTGGGCTGATTCCTCAACATGCCCATGATTATTGAAAGTCTACGAGGTGAGATCTTGCATGGAGCCCCAGACCAAGGGAGATTGACAGTTATTTTGGGTTTCTTCCATTTGCGAAAAATTGCACCAACTGTTGTCACCCTCTCACTAAGCTGCTTGGCGATGGACTTGTAGCCCATTCAAGCCTTGTGTGGGTCTACAATCTTGTTCCTGACAGCCTTGGATAGCTCTTTGGTCTTGGCCATAGTGGAAAGATTGGAATCTGATTGACTGATTGCTTCTATGGACAGGTGTCTTTTATACAGGTAACAAGCTGAGATTAAGAGCTCTCCCTTTAAGAGAATGCTCCTAATCTCAGCTTGTTTCCTGTATAGAAGACACCTGGGAGCCAGAAATCTTGCTGATTGATACGGGATCAAATACTTATTTCACTAATTAAAATGCAAATCAATTTATGACTTTTTTGAAATGCGTTTTTCTGGATATTTTTGTTGTTATTCTGCCTCTTATGCCCTGTACACACTGTCAGACTTTCCGACGGAATATGTGCGATCGGAGCTTGTTGTCAGAAATTTCCGACCGTGTGTGGGCTCCATCGGACTTTTTCCATCAAAATTTACGACACACAAAGTTTGTGAGTAGGCTATAAAATTTTCCGACAACAAAATCCATTCGCGGAAATTCCGACCGTGTGTGGACAATTCCGATGCAGAAAGTGCCACGCATGCTCAGAATAAATTAAGAGACGAACGTCCCGACGTACGTGTTTTACGTCACCGCGTTCAGAACGATCTGATTTTCCGACAACTTTGTGCGACCGTGTGTATGCAAAACAAGTTTGAGCCAGCATCCGTTGGAAAAAATCTATGGATTTTGTTGTCGGAATGTCCGATCGTGTGTACAGGGCATAACTGTTAAAAAAAAAAACTTTCATTAAAATTAAAGACTGATCATTTCTTCATCAGTAGGCAAATGTACAAACTCAGCAGAGGATCAAATACTTTTTTCCCTCACTGTGAGAATGTACACATTAAAGTTTAAAATGCAACTCCACTTTTGTTTAAGAAAAAAACAATCCCTTCTGGTGATCAATATAGATTGCAGGGATTTTAGTAAATTTGTAGCAGATTCACACCTTTTATTGTTGTGAAGAAATAGTGGTTTATTTCTCCATGTCCTGAGCAGGCTTTTTCTTAATAGGAGAGTCTGGTTCATTATAAATCACCTGGTGTACTCTCAGTGTTCTAATGAGGTAAGCAGCACGGTCAGCATCCTAAGTATTTATCCCCTGGGGAATATCTCACTAAACTATCATTTATATTGCAGAGGGTGCCTAAAATCTGACTTCCCAGATGTGCAGACGTCTAGGAAAAATCAGTGAGCCAATCACACAAGCAGGAAATTACATTTCTGGGGTTACTCTGTACACCAATAGTGTACAGAACGCCTCCATGCTGCATATTGCATTGAATTTTACAATTACAGCAGCTGCGGATTGAAAAGCAAAGGTAATTTTTAATAACATTCAATTACAATATGGCTTGTATAGCAATTATATATGCTATAATATCTTTTCCCCCACAGAAGTGGAGTTACCCTTTAAGTCTATATCTTTAAAAACATTGATAATGCAACGCAGACCAGTGTTACTGCTTTTAACAAGTGGCAAGTGGTTAATATTTATGTCATCCAATGAGAAATGGTCAGATTTTGCTTGTTGTGGAGGGAATATACTGAACAAATGGGATGTGGAGACTACATAAATATTCTATTATCTACTGTGGGTGAACAGAGGCCAAAACATCTGTCTTCAGCTTTTCTTTCATCCTTTGTTCCATTTCAGTGCTGCTGATCTCCTACAGGCCACTTCCTGTCTGCCTGCACTCCAGCGATCGCTCCATGGCATTTTTCAGGGCAAAATTCCCAAAGGTGACAACAATGGACCATGTCTACTTAATAGGTTTTATGAAACAGCCCCTTGTAGTCACCACCAGAAGCCCATGTGACAGAGTGACAATGCATGAGTGCAATTGAGAGACGGGGCAGAACGTTGTCACCCTATAACAGGAAGTGCCTGAGCAAGAACTCTTCATGGCAGGATCACCTTTTTTTTTTTATGAAAGCTGAAGATTTCGAAATAACGTAAAAGCTTAGATAGGATTTTAAAAATTGGATTTATATCAACTTTAATATGAATTGCAATCTTTAATAACCACTTCCCCCTGACACAATATCATAGTCCTTAAAAATAAGAATTCCTTTAAATGGTTGACTATTCCATGATCCCATTATGCATATAACCCATCCTGGAAGCTGACCCCCCCCCTCTTTCCATGGTATAGTGACCTGTTTGCGGACGTTGTCACAAAACGCCATATCGGGGTCCAGGTGACCACTGCGGAACATGTCATACTGGTTCAGTTTAGTCCGGAGCACGCTGCCTTTCACCAGATACACATTGTTGATGTATGGGACGTTCCAGATGCCGCTGTAAGCACAGGCTCAGAGTCAGTAATTAGATGAACACGAGGTTTAACCCGACATAATATAACCACAGATGTTACAATCAGATTGTACAATCTATGCTAGTTTTACCAGCAGCTATGTGGTGTCAGTGATATTTTGGCCTTAGCCTTCCTTTAAAGGCTCAGTCCACCCAAAACTGATATTGCAGTGTTTACTGAATGCTGGAAAGCTAAACCTCCTGAAGTCCCTTTTATATATGTCATGAACCCCATCGGTGAGATAATAAACCAAGAAGAACTATATGTGTAACCACAAAAACCTCCGTGTGGACAAGTAGCCAGCACTCGATAAGTGTTTCACACCCTTAAACTTGTAAACCAATCAGAAAAAAGGGCAGCGCTGTCCAAAATATATATTAGTGTAAAATGTCATTAACGGATTGCAAAATGCGCTTCAACAAACTTCATAAACAGAAGTGAACTAAGTAAATATATATCCAACAATCTCACATACAATCATGTGCACAGAAAACAGTGTGATTAAGAGCCATTAAAGAGGAAGTAAACCCTGATGGGTGTTACTTCCTCTTTGTTTCCCTGCAAAGGTAAAGCATAATGGGCTACTATGCATCGCATAGTAGCCCATTATGTGTCACTTACCTGACACAGGAGCCTGCGATGTCACCGCTGTCCCCTCTGGTACGGCGCGTCCATCTTCTTCCCGCATGCACCGTAGACAGAGGTGCCTTTCTTTTTGCAAATATCTCCTAAACTGTGTAGGTTTAGGAGATATTTCTTGGACCTACAGGTAAGCCTTAACCACTTGCCGCCCACCATATAGCAGAATGACAGCGGCAAAGTGGTTTCAATATCCTGACTGGGCATTATATGACGTCTGCAGAATATTGAGCCGGTGCGAACCCCCGGGGGCGCGCATCGTGGAGATCATTGTTGCGGGGTGTCAGTCTGACACCCCACAACACCGATCTAGGTAAAGAGTCTCTGACGGAGATTCTACCACATGATCAGCCATGTCCAATCACGGCTGATCACAATGTAAATAGGAAGAGCCGATGATCGGCTTTTCCTCACTCGCGTCTGACAGACGCGAGTAGAGGAGAGCCGATTGGCTGCTCTCCTGACAGGGGGGGGGTCTGTGCTGATTGCTTATCATCACAGCCCCCCCTCGGATCCCACCCAGGACCACCAGGGAAGCCGCCCAGGACCACCAGGGAAGCCATCCACACTGGACCACCAGGTATGCCCCCTAGACCCCCAGGGAAATACTAATCTGTGCCCAGGCAGCTGCCAATCAATGCCCAGGCAGCTGCCAATCAGTGCCCACTCACAATGCCTACCACTGCCAGTGCCACCAGGTATCAATGCCCATCAGTGCCACATATCAGTGCCCATCAGTGCTACCCATAAGAACCCATCTGCAGCCTTTCAGTGTCCATCAGTGTCGCCTATCAGTGCCCACCAGTGCCACCTATAAGTGCCGCCTATCAATGCCCATCAGTGCTGCATATCAGTGCCACCCATCAGTGCCGCCTACCAGTGCCCATCGTCAGTGCCCGCTCACCTCATCGGTGCCGCCTTATCAGTGCCTGTCAGTGCCGCCTCATCAGTGCCCATCAGTGAAAGAGAAAACTTACTTATTTAGAACATTTTTTAACAGAAAAAAAAGCAAAACTTATTTTTTTTTGTCTTTTTTTATTTGTTTCGCAAAAAATAAAAACCGCAAAGGTGATCAAATACCACCAAAAGAAAGCTCTATTTGTGGGAACAAAATGATAAAAATTTAGTTTGGGTACAGTGTTGTATGACCACGCAATTGTCATTAAAACTGCGACAGCGCTGAAAGCTGAAAATTGGTCTGGGCAGGAAGGTGTATAAGTGCCCTGTATTGAAGTGGTTAATCTAGGCTTACCTATAGGTCAAAGTGGTCTGTAAGGGTTTACAACCACTTTAAAGGCACCAAACAAACCATTGGTAACACAATACGCCACCATGGATTGAAATCCTGGAGCACCTGCAAGGTCCCCCCTCAAGAAGGCACATGTACAGGCCCATCTTAAGATTGCCAATGAACATGTAAGGCTGTGTTCACACTATCGACGCATGCTCCTCACAACAGGGGTCCGGTGTGTCCCAGTTCACTGTTTCCGGTCCGATTTCAGCCTGAATGTTTGGTTAAATTCAGACCTGAAACAGACCAAAAGATGCACAGTACCCCTGTGCAAATTCGCACAGGAGCCGCAGCGGAGATATGTGAACTGGCTTCTTAGAGAGCCGGTCAAAGTCTTCTGCTATTGCGAATTGGATGTGGGGAACCCGCATCCAATACGCAAAAGTGTGTACCCAGCCGAAATGATTCAGAGAAGGATTGGGAGAGAGTGCTTTGGTCAGATGACACCATAATTTAGCTTTTTGGCATTAACTCGACCCGCCATGTTTGGAGGACGAAAAATACTGACTATGACCCTAAGAACACCATCCCTAGGGCTGGGAGATTTTCTTAAAAAAAAAAAAATCTTCGATTCTCTTAAAAAAAACTCAATTCACGATTTGAATCGAGTTTTTTTTTTTTTTTTTTGGAAACCGCGAAGGTCCCGAGGCACTGCGGGCATGAGCTTTTAGGCGAGGTCGCGGCTTCGGCCTAGTCCGCGGCGTCCGGCCTCGCGGACTAGGCCGAAGCCGCGGCCTCACCTAAAAACTCCTTGCCCGCAGCTCTTCAGGCCCGGTGCGGTGTCCGCGCCGGTCCGGAGGCGCTGCGGGCATGAGTTTTTAGGCGAGGCCGCGGCTTTGGCCTAGTCCGCGTAGCTGCGGACTAGGCCGAAGCCGCGGCCTCGCCTAAAAACTCATGCCCGCAGCGCCTCGGGACCGGCGCAGTGAAAAAAAAAAGAAATCTAAAAAAATCGATTTGCTTAAATTTTGAATCGATTTGACCTCTCAACTCGATTCAAGATTTGTATCGATTTTTTTCCCAGCCCTAACCATCCCTACAGTCAAGCACGGAGGTGAAACATTATGCTCTGGGGCTGTTTCTCTGCTAAAGGTACAGGCCGACTTTGCCACATTGAGGGGCCAATTGATGGGGCCATGTATTGTAAAATCTTGAATGAGAACCTTTTTCTCTCAGCCAGAACAATGAAAATAGGTTGCGGATGGGTCTTCCAGCTTGACAATGACCCAAAACATACCACCAAGGAAACAAAGGAGTGGCTCAAGAAGAAGCACATTAAGGTCATGGAGTGGCCTAGCCAGTCTACAGAACTTAATCCTATGGCAAATTTAAGAAGGGAGCTGAAACTTTGAGTTGCCAAGCAACAGCCAAAAAACCTTAAGGATTTAAAGAAGATCTGTAAAGAAGAGTGGACCAAAATCCCTCCCGAGATGTGTGCAAACCTGGTCACCAACTACAAGAAACGTCTTACCTCTGTGCTTGCCAACAAGGATTTCTCCACCAACTACTAAGTCATGTTTTGCTTGGGGATCAAATATTCATTTTATTCAATGAACTGCAACTCAATTTATAACATTTATATCATGTGTTTTTTCTGGATTTTTGGTTGATATTCTGTCTCTATCATTTAAAATACACCTATGATAAAATTAAAAAAAATAAATAAATAAAATATATATATATATATATATATATATATATATATATATATATATATATATATATATATATATATATATATATATATATATACCATTGATACATGGGCAAACATACAAAATCTGCAGGGGATCAAATAATTATTTCCCCCGCTGTATATGGTTACCCATTGTTGCAAGTCACTTTTTTTTAGATTGTTGGATATATATTTACTTAGTTCACTTCTGTTTATGAAGCCCCAAGGTCTGCACACTTGCTGTGCCTAATATGAGGGGTTCCCAAAATACATGTGTTGAGCTCCTTGGTCTGCACACCTGCTGTGCTCCTTATGAGAGGTTCTCATCATCCTTGCACCTGCTGTGCTCAATAACATGGGCTTTCACCATCCCTGTGCTGAGCTCCTGGGTCTGCACACCTGCTGTGCCCAATATAAGGTGCTCCCACCACCACTGTTGGATTTTTTTTTAAGAATATGAAAATAGTAATAGGAAGAACTGGAACAAAAAAAGTTGGGTGGGAGGAGTGTCAGAAATTATGGCCAGGAGATTCAGCACAAAAGGCTCTAACTAGAAAATAAAATATCACTTTTTGGGTCTGCCCTGAAATCCTTGCTCAAAGGACCCGTAAATGTACTCACATTCTCCTTCTCTGGACGAGATCGATATAATCCTCTGATCGGGCATAAAACCCATCTTTGCTCAGCGCCCCCCAGAAATTGGACCAAAATTCCTGAACCCGGCTGACCATTGGTGAGAGGATGGACCTGAGGGGAGACATAGTGACCTGTTAGACCTATCCAGAGAACTGCTTCAATCATCACAATGGCGGCTATAGGTTAACCACAACATACTTGTTCTGTTCTATGAGTGTCTGTAGTATGCTGGCATTTTTCAGCACCACCTGCACGTCAATGCTGAAATAATATTCACACTCCAGGTTCTGCCGGCACATATCCCTGGAAGGGGGAAAGAAGTACAAAATTAAATAAAATCTATTAGTTTATAAATACATAGACAAATATGATTGTTAACCACTTAAGGAACAAGCCTCTTTTTGAGATAAGTTGTTTACAAGTTAAAAACATTTTTTTTTGCTCGAAAATTACTTAGAACCCCCAAACATTACACATTTTTTTTTCTAACACACTAGAGAAAAAAAAATGGCGGTCATTGCAATACTTTCTGTCACACCATATTTGCGCAGCAGTCTTACAAGCACACTATTTTTAGAAAAAATACACGTTTTTGAATTAAAAAATAAGACAACAGTAAAGTTAGCCCAATTTTTTTTTATATTGTGAAAGATAATGTTACGCCGAGTAAATTGATACCTAACATGTCAGGCTTCAAAATTGCACCCGCTCGTGGAATAGCGACAAACTGTTATGCTGCGTACACACCATCGCACATTCCGACAACAAAATCCATGTTTTTTTTCCTAAGGATGTTGGCTCAAACTTGTCTTGCATACACACGGTCACACAAATCTTGTTGGAAATTCCTATCGACAAGAACACGGTGACGTACAACACGTACAACGAGCCGAGAAAAATGTTCAAAAACCAGTGCTGCTCTTCTGCTTGATTCCGAGCATGCGTGAAACTTTGTGCGTCGGAATTGTGTACACACGATTAGAATTTATATGAGAACGGATTTTGTTGTCGGAAAATTTGAGATCCAGATCTGAAATTTTGTTTGTCGGAAATTCTGAAGGAAAGTGTCCGATGGAGCCCACACAGGGTTGGAATTTCCGACAAGAAGCTCACATCGAACATTTCCCGTCAGAAAATCCGACCGTGTGTACGCGGCATTACCCTTAAAAATCTCCATAGGCGATGTTTAAAAAAATTCTACAGGTTGCACGTTTTAAGTTACAGAGGAGATCTAGGGCTAGAATTATTGCTCTCACTCTACCGATCGCAGTGATACCTCACATGTGTGGTTTGAATACCATTTTCATATGCGAGCGCTACTCACATATGCGTTCGCTTCTGCATGCAAGCTCGGCGGGACGGGGCGCGTTTAGAAAAAAAAAAATTCTTATTTATTTTACCTTTTATTTTTACACTGTTTTTTTTTTTAAAAATGGTGTCACTTTGATTCCTATTACAAGGAATGTAAACATCCCATGTACTAGAAAAAAAGCATAACAGGACGTCTTAAATATGAGATCTGGGGTCAAAAAGACCCCAGATCTCTTATTTACACATACATGCAAAAAAAATTGTCATTTAAAAAAATGGCCCTTTAAGAGCTATGGGCAGAAGTGACGTTTTGACGACACTTCCGCCCTGAGTCTTTATGGAGACGGGTGGGGGTCATCTTCCCCTCACTTGTCTCCATGCCCAGCCAGGGTGAAGATCCGATCGCCGAGTGCAGCGCGGGGGGGGGGGGGGGCGGCCCTCTCCCGACGCCGATATATATATATAGTGGTTAAGTGGTTAAACTAAATGGGATTTTAGAAGAACAATCTACATCTACAGAACAATCTTTTAGTACATAGTTCTAAAAAGGATTTTGTGCAATTAAAAAATGACCTGCATTCCTAATTCATTTCCCGGATGCTGTGCAGCTGGGTGCCAAGGCATCGGTCAAATAGTCTCTGGGAAGGGGAGGTTTAGGACAGAGAGGGACACAATAAATGGTTGGCTCTTTGAAACTCTTTCAGCCAAGACCACTCAACCTTGGCACTGTCAGAAGTCCTGAGCACCATTTTCTTCACTAATACTTCCTGTGTTACGGTTTTATTGTAGACATGTCTAAATATGACTATATGTGGTTTTATGGCTTTCTGACCTTTGTAATTAACGAAAAATTATTAAAAAATTTGTTACATTATTAATAAACAGGGACACCACAGCACAATATAACTAATGTATTTACTGTTAACTTTGTTTATATATATATATATATATATATATATATATATATACACACACACACACACACACATACACATTATATATATATATATATATATATATATATATATATATATATATATATATATATATATATATATATATATATATATATATATATATATATAAATGGATCACATGGTCTTACATTGCTGGTTTTTAATAAAGCTGAAGTTTAATCTGCTCATATCCCCCCCCCCCCCCCCCCCCCACACACACACACACACACACACACCAGCATGCTAATAAAATACAAAAATTGGATTTTTTATAACAGCTTACCTGTAAGATCCTCTTCTTTCAATGGACATCACTGGACACAGAGCCACAGTAATTACTGATGGGTTATGTAGGTACCTTTAGGTATTGGACACTGGTCCCACCCTAAGCAGGAAGTTCAACCCCCTATATAATCCCTCCCCTTCCAGGGATACCTCAGTTTTGTAGCAAAGCAATATAGTGTATTAGAAGAGGGGCGGGACCTCTGTGTCCCGTGATGTCCATCGAAAGTAAAGGATTTTACAGGTAAGCTGTCATAAAAAATCCTATTTTCTTTCTCAGACATCACGGGAAACAGAGCCACAGTAAAAACTGATGGGATGTCCCAAAGCAATGCCAACTGAGGGGGGGGGGGGGGGGAGCACAACCAAGTAGGGTGCAATCAGACCTGAGGACCCTGTACCGCTGTCTGCAGCACACTACGCCCAAAGGCGATATCCTCATGCCTTCTCACGTCCACCTGATAGAATCTGGTGAATGTATGGACTGAAGACCAGGTTGCGGCCTTGCAGATCTGAGCCATAGAGGCCTGGTGATGCACTGCCCAAGAAGCACTAATAGCCCTTGTGGAATGTGCCTTGATCTGAAACGGAGGAATCTTCTGTTTCAAACCGTAAGCTTGAATGATCAATTGTCTAATCCATTTAGAAATGGTAGCTTTTGACGCTGCCTGTCCTCTATTGGGGCCCCCTGGCAGCACGAACAAAACATCCGTTTTGCGAATCTGAGCAGTTGCTTCCAGATAGGTCTTGACTGCTCTTACTACATCCAAAGAATGTAGTGACCTTTCTTCCGAAGAACAGGGATCTGGAAAAAAAGAAGGCAGAACTATGTCTTGGTTTAGATGAAAATCTGAAACCACCTTCGGTAAAAAACTAGGATGAGGGCGCAATACCACTCTATCCTTGTGTATAATCAAGTAAGGCTCTTTACAGGAAAGAGCTGCTAATTCTGATACTCTTCTAGCAGAAGAGATGGCTACCAAAAAAATTAGTTTCCTCGTCAGCAAGACCAAAGGAATCTGACTTATTGGTTCAAAAGGCTGTTTCTGTAACACCGACAGAACCGAGTTCAAGTCCCAGGGGTTTAGGGGCGCCTTAACCGGAGGATTAAGACGCATCACCCCCTGCATAAAGTTCTGGACCAAAGAATGCGAAGAAAGTGGCCGTTGAAACAGTACTGATAAGGCCAAGACCTGGCCCTTGATGGTACTCAAGGCCAGCTTCATCTCTAATCCTAATTGTAGAAAATCAAGAATTCTATCTATCACATACTTTCTGGGATGCCAACCCCTGGATTCACACCAGGATACATAAGCTTTCCAGACTCTATGATAAATCATTCTGGAAGCTGGTTTCCTTGCATTGATCAAGGTAGATATGACAGGACCTGAAAGCCCACGGCTCTTCAGAACGTGGGTCTCAATAGCCAAACCGTCAAATTTAGCGTTTGTAAGGCAGGATGGAACACTGGACCTTGAGATAACAGGTCTGGGCGTACCGGTAGGGTCCACGGGGAACCCACCGTCATCCTTACTATTTCTGCATACCAAGTCCTTCTGGGCCAAGCGGGGGCCACCAGAAGTACCGACTTCCTTTCTTGCCTGATCCTGCGAAGGAGTCGTGGCAGTAGCAGAATAGGCGGGAATGCATAAATCAGTGAGAACCGATGCCACGGAATCACCAACGCCTCCGTCCCACATGCAAGAGGATCCCTCGTCCTTGCCACAAATCTGTCTATCTTTTTGTTGAATCGGGATGCAAAGAGATCTACATCTGGGACCCCCCATCTTTGGCATATGGCCTAAAAGACGTTGGGGTGCAGAGACCATTCCCCTGGGAGTAACTGCTGGCAACTTAGATAGTCCGCCTGCCAGTTCTCTATTCCTGGAGTGAAAACTGCTGATATGCATGGCACATGCATCTCTGCCCAGACTAAGATCTGGTTCACCTCCTTTTGAGCAGCTCGGCTCCGGGTACCTCCCTGATGATTGACATAAGCCACTGCTGTGGCATTGTCGGACTGGATCCTGACCGGGCAACCTTGTAGCCTGATAGTCCAGGTCCTTAGGGCTAGGTATACTGCCCGGATCTTCAGAATGTTGATGGGTAAGGTCCTCTCGGACTTGGACCATAGCCCCTGGATCGCAGACTGTTCCAGAACTGCTCCCCAACCCGACAGACTGGCACCTGTTGTTACCACCGTCCAGGTAACCAGTAGAAAGGATTTCCCCTTCTGCAGGTTTTCGGGTATGAGCCACCAATTGAGGCTCGGACGCACCGCATGCGACAGGTGCATCGGAAAGTCTAATGCCTGAACCTTCTTGTTCCAGGCCGACAGAATACTGTGTTGCAGTAGTCTTGAATGGAACTGAGCATAGGGAACTGCTTCGACTGAAGACACTATCTTCCCCAGCAGCCTCATACAAAGGCAGACAGAAGGACCCTTCTTGGTCCTGACTGTCAGAATCAGCTCCCTTAAAGCAGTGATCTTTGCCTGAGGAAGAAATACTTTCTTCTGGCTTTTATCTATGATCAGACCCAAATACTCCAGTCTTCTTACTGGTTTTAGGAAAGATTTTTCTAGGTTGAGGATCCAACCTAGATGTTCCAGATACTTGACTGTGGTCCTCAAGTTCCCGTTCAAGGAAGCTACCGACCGGTCTATGAAGAGCAGGTCGTCTATCGATGCCAAAAATTCTCCTCCCTGTAGGATGGAGACTACTGTCCGAATTGACTCCATGCGGAAGGACTGTATCCTTAGGAATCGATTCAGATCTCTTAAATCCAAAATGGGTCTGACACCCCCATTTGGTTTTTGGACCGTAAAAAGATTGGAATAGAAGCCCAATCCTTGATCCTTTGTGGGAACCACCATAATGACCTCCTGCGACAAAAGTCGCTCTAACGCTAGAAGGAGCGACTGCTTCTTCTCTGGGTCTCTGGGGACACTTGATCTGAGGAAACGAGGAGAGGGAAATTCTTGGAACTCCAGCTTGTACCCTAAGTTACCGTGGAGATTACCCATCTGTCCTGGAAGTCCTCCTGCCAGAGCTCTGAGAACTGTAGCAGTCTTCCCCCGACTCGAGCGAGCGGGGGTGCTCCCTCATGAAGAGGCCTTAGTGTCTTGTCTAGAAGACTTCTTCCCCCAGGACTTCTTTTGTCCCTGGGGTTGACTCTTGTTTCTTGTCCCAGACGGAGGAGGCCGTCAGGACTGCCTGGAGGCTGAAGCCCCTGGCGCTGGGGAAAGAGTCCGTTTGAAAGAGGGACGCTTACTCTTCTTCTTACCAGGTAAGAGAGTGCTTTTCCCACAAGTGATTCTCTTGATATAGTTATCCAAGTCTTCTCCAAACAACCTTTACCACGAAAAGGAAACCCAGCCAAGAGCTTCTTACATGGTGCTTCGGCTGACCAATTTTTCAACCATAAGATTCTACGCATCTGTACCAACCCAAGTGAAAGACGAGAGGTTTGCATGATAGAATCTCTGATGGCGTCAACAACATAACATAACATAAGGCCGCTGGAAGGTTAGCAAACCCCTGGGCCTGCTGTTCAGGTAATACTTGACCTGCTTAACATGGTCTCTTAAGTATTGACAGACTCCAATCGCTGCTACTGCAGGTTGGGCCACTGATCCTGCTAAGGAAAAAGCATCCTTTAATAAGGATTCCATCTTTTTATCCACAGGATCCCTGAGCATCTGAGCGTTGTCTACAGGACAAGTCAGACTATTATTTACAGAGGAAATGGCCACATCAATGGTCGGCCTTCCCCACCTCTTAATACATTTTTCTTCCATAGGATAAAGTGTTGAAAACTTTTTTGGCGGAAGAAATTGCTTATCTGGGTGATCCCACTCAGAATAAAGGAGCTTTTCAAGTAAATTATGAACAGGAAAAGCATGTGCTGTTTGAGAGGGTTTCAGCGACCCCAAAGAAGAAGAGGATTCCTTAACAGATTCAGGTACGGGCAACTTAAATGTGGAGAGGACCAATCCAGTAAGGATCTGTACTAAGACTTTCTCCTCTTGGGAAGCCGAAGATGGTCCCTCTCCACCTGATTCCTCCGAAGAGGAATCATCCGTCCCATCCTGATCCTCTGAAAGGGATTCGTCTCCTTTATCCCAGAGCTCCTCTACCTGAGGGTCTTGGGAAACAGAGGAAGGCCTAGTACGTTTCTTTCCACTGAGTGAAGAAGTAATCACGGCCATTAATCTTTCCTCTAACCCAGTAATGGTTGAGGAAAAAACCTCTTGTGTAATGAATACAGGGGCTGAAGTACCAGAAGCAGGTAAAGCCCCTGACCCCAACAGCTCTCCCTGGCTAGCCGTCCCTGGCCCCTCAGGGGGGGAGGATGTAGCAGATCCCCTAGTGTCTCTGGTTCTGGGGGCACTTGAACCTCTTCTACCCATAGTGCAAAGCAACAAGGTGTGAGGTATCCAAAATGAACACTGACTGCTGAGCGATGTAGTCTGGCAAAAGCCTTGCTACCAAATGCCCAGTATGGTGTTACCTTAGTAAATGCAGCCTAGGAGAATGCCTGTGTCCCACCTTACATGCGACTGTCAGCTCTGTGTCCCTCCAAGGCTCAGAGCACCTGTAAAGCAGCCCCCGGTGGTCACAATAGGCATAGCATGCATTTACCTGAGAAAACCTACTAGAATTAAAAAATTCTGTGGAATCTCCTCTTACCTTATCCAGCCACAGGGTGCTGTATACACAGACCCAATCTTCACCTCTCACGATGGGCGCCGTTTTAAGAGACTGGGGCCCCCTACAAATAGGGGGATCCTGCAGTTCTGGCCCTGTAAAGCACCCGGCTAGAAATTAGGAGGTTTAAAGCCATTTTCTGATCTGCGGGGTCCAGCTCTCTAAAAAGAGAAGCGTTACGGGTAAAACCTCGTTTCTTCGGACACGAGGCCCGGGTACCATCCAATTCGGACATGAAAAAACACTTTGAATGGATCCGGTTCGCCTGGCTTGCCCCAGTATAGGATCTTAGGATATTCCCTTTGGAGCTTCAGCACAGGACAACTTTACACGTCCATCACCTAAGAAACTGGCGTAAAAACTGAGGTATCCCTGGAAGGGGAGGGATTATATAGGGGGTTGAACTTCCTGCTTAGGGTGTGACCAGTGTCCAATACCTAATGGTACCTACATAACCCATCAGTTATTACTGTGGCTCTGTGTCCCGTGATGTTCGAGAAAGAAAATAAATAAGACTATATTATTTTATTATTTAGTATTTATTTTAAAATTGTATATATACAGTGGCTTGCGAAAGTATTCGGCCCCCTTGAACTTTTCAACCTTTTGCCACATTTCAGGCTTCAAACATAAAGATATAAAATTTTAATTTTTTGTGAAGAATCACCAACAAGTGGGACACAATTGTGAAGTGGAACGAAATCTATTGAATATTTTAAACTTTTTTAGCAATTAAAAAACTGAAAAGTGGTGCGTGCAAAATTATTCGGCCCCTTTACTTTCAGTGCAGCAAACTCACTCCAGAAGTTCAGCGAGGATCTCTGAATGATCCAATGTTGTCCTAAATGACTGATGGTGATAAATAGAATCCACCTGTGTGTAATCAAGTCTCTGTATAAATGCACCTGCTCTGTGATAGTCTCAGGGTTCTGTTGAAAGCAGAGAGCATCATGAAGACCAAGGAACACACCAGGCAGGTCCGTAATACTGTTGTGGAGAAGTTTAAAGCCGGATTTGGATACAAAAAGATTTCCCAAGCTTTAAACATCCCAAGGAGCACTGTGCAAACAATCATTTTGAAATGGAAGGAGTATCAGACCACTGCAAATCTACCAAGACCTGGCTGTCCCTCTAAACTTTCAGCTCAGACAAGGAGAAGACTGATCAGAGATGCAGCCAAGAGGCCCATGATCACTCTGGATGAACTGCAGAGAACTACAGCTGAGGTGGGAGAGTCTGTCCATAGGACAACAATCAGTCGTACACTGCACAAATCTGGCCTTTATGGAAGAGTGGCAAGAAGAAAGCCATTTCTCAAAGATATCCATAGAAAGTCTTGTCTAAAGTTTGCCACAAGCCACCTGGGAGACACACCAAACATGTGGAAGAAGGTGCTCTAGTCCGATGAAACCAAAATCGAACTTTTTGGCCACAATGCAAAACGATATGTTTGGCATAAAAGCAACACAGCTCATCACACTCAACACACCATCCCCACTGTGAAACATGGTGGTGGCAGCATCATGGTTTGGGCCTGCTTTTCTTCAGCAGGGACAGGGAAGATGGTTAAAATTGAGGGGAAGATGGATGCAGCCAAATACAGGACCATTCTGGATGAAAACCTGTTGGAGTCTGCAAAAGACCTGAAACTGGGATGGAGATTTATCTTCCAACAAGACAATGGTCCCAAACATACAGCAAAGTCTACAAAGAAATGGTTCACAAATAAACGTATCCAGGTGTTAGAATGGCCAAGTCAAAGTCCAGACCTGAATCCAATCGAGAATCTGTGGAAAGAGCTGAAAACTGCTGTTCACAAACGCTCTCCATCCAACCTCACTGAGCTCGAGCTGTTTTGCAAGGAAGAATGGGCAAGAATTTCAGTCTCTCGATGTGCAAAACTGATAGAGACATACCCCAAGCAACTTGCAGCTGTAATCGCAGCAAAAGGTGGCTCTACAAAGTATTAACGCAAGGGGGCCGAATAATTTTGCACGCCCCACTTTTCATTTTTTTATTAGTTAAAAAAGTTTCAAAAATCCAAAAGATTTCGTTCCACTTCACAATTGTGTCCCACTTGTTGGTGATTCTTCACAAAAAATTAAAATTTTATATCTTTATGTTTGAAGCCTGAAATGTGGCAAAAGGTTGAAAAGTTCAAGGGGGCCGAATACTTTCGCAAGCCACTGTATATATATATATAAAATAAAACCTATTCAATAAAACCTCTCTGTTTTCATTAGATACCTTATTTTAAGCCCAATGAGGTCATCACTGGGTCTCTGAGGTTCTCTATGCAAGGCAGGCAGATAAGCAGATGGCTGGTGGGAGGGGCCGGCAAGGTACTGTACATAGATACCTTAAAACATCAAAGCACCCTGCCTCAGTACTCTTCTCAATAGCCATTATAGAAGCAGTGGACTGTCTCTTGAGAGAAGTTATGCAAATAGCAAAATGCCTTGATAGGTGGGTGTCAAAACAGAGGAGTGGGCGTTCCTAGGCAGGCTGTATTTTCATGCAGACCACCCTAGATGACACCCACATGTGATTCAGAGTCTCCATGACTCAAATGAATTCCAGACAGTCAGGCTGAGATAAAAGAGTGAAATGATGCTGGACGTTTTCCCAGACAGAAAATTCAAGTTAGACTTACCGGTAACTTGTTTTCCTTGAGTCTTTCAGGACAGCACTTGAGAGAGTGACTCCTCCCCTTGCCAACAGGAAACACCTCTTCCACCAAACTTTAAAAGGAGGCTCCTTTCCACATCTTGTCAGTAGTAGTAGAGAACCTCCGGACCCAAACTGGAACACATAATCGAGATATGATTAGTCACAGTATATATATGTAAAAACAATAGGGCGGGATGCTGCTGTCCTGAAAGACTCAAGGAAAACAAGTTACCGGTAAGTCTAACTTGAATTTTCCCTTATCGTCTTTCAGGACAGCACTTGAGAGGATAATGCCGCGTACACACGGTCGTACTTTTCGTCTACAAAAGTCCAACGGACGCTGACGGACTAAAGCTGGCTGGTAATCCGATCGTGTGTGGGCTTCTCCGGACTTTCAACTGACTTTTTTAGCCTCAAATCCGACGTACTTTAGATTTGAAACATGCTTCAAAACTTTACTTCGTAACTACGACGGACCCCGAAATCCGCTCGTCTGTGTGCTAGTCCGACGGACAAAAAACCACGCTAGGGCACCTATTGGCTACTGGCTATGAACTTCCTTATTTTAGTCCGGTGTACGTCATCATGTACGAATCCGACCGACTTTTGTGTGGTCGTGTG
This sequence comes from Lithobates septentrionalis, assembly GCA_037952835.1. Classification (NCBI taxonomy): domain Eukaryota; kingdom Metazoa; phylum Chordata; class Amphibia; order Anura; family Ranidae; genus Lithobates; species Lithobates septentrionalis. Next base: position 700,771 of record JBBDGP010000141.1, on the reverse strand, counting down.
TAGGCAAGTCCGTTCGTTAGAAAGTAGGCCGCAAGTCCGCCGCAAGTCCACCGAAAGTCTGCCGGAAGTCTGTCGGACAGGCTGTCTGACTTTTGTAGACGAAAAGTACGACCGTGTGTACGCGGCATTAGAGAGACTTACCCCCCCTAGGGAGGGACCACAGCCTGCAGAACCTTTCTGCCAAAAGCCTGATCACCTGCTGATAGGAGATCCAGTCTGTAATGACGGACAAACGTTAAGTAGCTTGACCACGTAGCCGCCTTACAAATCTGATCTGGGGTGGCACCAGCTCTTTCTGCCCATGTAGTGGCCTGGGCTCTTGTTGAATGAGCCCTAATTCCCAGCGGGGAAGATAAACCCATTTGAGAATAGGCTACAGAAATAGCTGTCTTAAGCCATCTAGCCAATGATGCTTTTGATGCTTGTTGGCCTTTCTTGTTTCCAGAAAAAAGAACAAATAATGAATCTGAAACTCTAAACCCTCCTGTTACTTCCAAATACTGTAATAGGGTACGTCTTACGTCTAAATTGTGAAACTGCTCTTCCTTTGCACCCGAAGGGTTAGCAGAGAAGGTTGGTAGAGTAATCTCCTGAGACCTGTTACTAAAGCTTGCCACTTTTGGCAAAAACCCCGGATCTACTTTAAGGACCACTCTATCAGGAAAAACTGACAAAAAAAGGCTCTTTTACTGATAGGGCGTGCAGTTCACTAATCCTTCTTGCTGAAGTAATTGCGACCAGAAAAATAGTCTTCAAAGTTAAATTCTTTAGGGATATGGCCTGTAAAGGCTCAAATGGTTCTTTTGCCAGAGCCTGCAGAACCACCGAGAGATCCCAATTTGGGAAATGCTTCACCGGGACCGGTCTAGACCTGGAAAGTGCTTTGAAAAATCTCATGATCAGAGTTTCTGAAGATAAAGATCTCTCCAGATAAACTCCCAAGGCGGCCACCTGCACCTTAAGAGTGCTGACCGCCAGATTCTTGTCTGCACCGTTTTGCAAGAACTCCAGCACTGAAACTAGATCCTTAACCTCCCTATGTTCAGAATGACAGAAAGAAACATAGACTTTCCATACTTTGGCGTAAATATCCCTGGTTACCTTTTTCCTACTGGAAAGCAACATCGTAGTTAAACGTTCAGAAAAGCCTTTGCTTCTCATTAACTGCTCCTCAGATACCAGGCAGTGAGTTTTAACCTGCCTACATCTGGATGATGCACTGGCCCCTGAGTCAACAGATCCTGACTGAGCGGAAGATGCCAACATGGTTTGATTGCCAACTGAAGAATCGTGGAAAACCAAGCCCTCTTTGGCCAATATGGAGTAATCAAAATTATTGATACTCTCTCTTCCAGTATTTTCCTCAACACTAGAGGGATTAACCTGAATGGAGGAAAAGCATAGCCTAGGTGAAAATCCCATGGCTGAGCCAGAGCATCTATCCCCTGGGAGTAAATGTCTCTCTGAAGGGAGAAAAAATTCGGGAGCTGCGTGTTTTGTTTTGAAGCAAACAGATCTACCTGCGGAAGACCCCAAACACTGGTGATTAATGCAAACACCTTCCTGTTCAGACTCCACTCTGATTCCTGAACTTTCTGTCGGCTCAGATAATCCGCTACTTCGTTCAATGTGCCTTTTAGATGGACTGCGGATAGAGATAGTAAGTGGTTCTCTGCCCACTCCAGAATCTCTACTGACAGTAAGTGAAGAGCCCTGCTTCTTGTGCCTCCCTGTTTGTTCAGGTAGGCTATGGCCGTGGCATTGTCTGACAAAATCTGGACATGGCAACCTATGAGGTTTTGAGAGAAGAAAGCTAATGCTAGAGCAACCGCTTTCAGCTCTCTCCAATTTGAGGATTTTTGGGCCTCGAACTGGGACCATGTTCCCTGCGCTAAGGCCTGACCCATGTGGGCCCCCCATCCCTGCAAACTGGCGTCTGTTGTGACCACTTTCCCGGTCGGAAAAGACCAAAGAAGACCTTTTTGCAGTACCACCTGACTTTTCCACCACCAAAGTGAGCGTTTGACTCTGGTGGGAATCTTTACTTTTGTATCTAAACTCTCCGTCCTGTGGTTCCATGTCCTTAGAAGGAACCTCTGTAGAGTCCTGAAATGCAGCCTTGCCCATTGGATGGCTGGCATTGAAGAGGTTAATGTCCCCAGAGCCGACATAACCTTTCGGACTGAAATCAGTTGATTTGTTTGTAGTGCCGTTATTACCCTTTGGACCTTGATCTTTTTCTCTTCTGGGAGAAAAATCTTTTGCTCCACTGAATCTATCCAATAACCCAGAAACAGTACTTGCTGAGCTGGGATGAAATTTGATTTTTGAACATTCACTATCCACCCTATTGACTCCAAATGACTGCGGGATTTGTTCAAATCCTCCTGCAACTTTTCCCTGGATGGGGCAAAAAAGAGGAGGTCGTCCAGATATGGAATTACCGCAATCCCCTGGAGTCGAAGAGGGGCAAGAGCTTCCGCCATTACCTTCGTAAAAATACGAGGAGCTGACGACAGGCCGAAGGGAAGGGCCCTGAACTGAAGATGTATAATCTCCTTGCCCATATTCACCGCAAACCTCAGGAACCTCTGGGACTGAGGTGCTACAGGAATATGAAGATAAGCATCCCTCAGATCGATTGATGCCATAAAACAATCTTTTGTCAGAATGCTTCTGACCGTGAAAATTGAGTCCATACAAAACTTTTTGTATAGGACTGACCTGTTCAGGGGTTTTAGGTTGAGGATAAGACGGAAGTTTCCGGATGGTTTTCTTATCAGAAAGATGTGAGAATAGAAACCCTGACCCTGTTCTTCTGGGGATACTGGTATCACTACCCTCTGGTGCCTCAGATCCCTTAAAAGGTTCTTCATGGCCAGAGCCTTTGTTTGATCCCTTGGTAGGTTTGTTACAAAGAATCTTTCTGGCGGGCGATCCGAAAACTCTATCCTGTAACCTTGGGACAGCATGTCCAAAATATATAGACTTTCTGTCATGCTGGCCCAGAGGGGAAGGAAACCTTGAAGCCTTCCCCCCACCGGTACGCATAAGTCATTGCGTTTTACCGGAGGCTGCAGGAGGATGGAAAAGGACATTTCCTTTTCCCTTTCCCTTCTGCGATGCCCAATTTTTTCTTTTCTCCTGGGGTTTGTTTTGTTCTTGCGCCCTTTGGGAACGAAAAAAACGTTTAACTGGCTGTTTTTTCTTTTTGATGGGAAAAGACTTCTTTTTATCCGCTGTTCTATCTAGAACCGCATCTAAGTCAGGCCCAAAAAGCAAGTCACCCAGGAACGGTATCCCACACAGCTTGTTTTTGGATGCCGCGTCTCCCGGCCAAGTTTTCAACCACAAAGCCCTTCTGGCTGAGTTGGCCAGGGCAGCAGATCTAGCTGTCATTTTAATTGATTCCGCTGATGCATCAGATATAAATGCGACAGCGGCCGACAGAGTTGAGAATGAATCCAAAATCTCTTGTTTTGGTGAGTCTGCTGAGATATGGGCCTTAAGTTGCTCTAACCAAAACTCCATATTTCTGGATACCACTGTAGTTGCCATAGCAGGTTTAAGATTTCCCATGATAGATTGCCAAGCCCTTTTTAGGACCTGGTCCATCCTTTTATCCATGGGATCTCTCAACACCCCCATGTCCTCGAATGCCAAATCTGTAGACCTCGAGACCTGGGAAAATGCGGCATCTAGTTTGGGGTTTTTGTTCCAAACCGCCGCTGGATCTTCATCAAAAGGAAAACGCCTTTTTAAGGCTTTGGGAAAGAAAGGCTTTCTCTCTGGCTCTGCCCACTCTTTCTTAATAGCTTCAGAGATAACAGAGTGCACTGGGAAATTGCGATTTTTGTGCTCGCTAAGCCCTGCATACATTTTATCATGCAGAGATAACTCCTTTCTTTCCTCCTCCAGACCCAGTGTGGTATAGATTGCTTTTAACAGGCCATCTACCTGTTCTAAAGACAATTTAAATCTTGAAGGTAAATTTTCTCCTTCCTCACCCTCATCAGAATCCTCAGATTGAGAGGGTGAATGTCCCTCTGGGGTAGGAGATGCCTCAGTCTCCATCACCGGGACTATAAGTGAGCCTTGGGAGGACTGTGAGGTAGTAGGCTGACTCAGGGATGGGTTTGCTAGGGAAGAGCGAAATGATTGAATAGTCGCATCAAGTTCTTTTTTAACAGATGCAATCAAGTCGCTGCAAGCGGAAGAAGCTTCTTCTTTAACTAGCAAATCAATACAAGCTTGACATAACGTCTTCTTCCATCCTTCAGGTAGCTTGGATTTACATGAAGGACATTTTCTTTTTGCCACTGGATCAGAGCTCTTGGCCTGCCATGAGACAAAAGAAGAAACCATCCCAATGAGACAACCTGTCCTATACCCAAGGATGCTCACCACAGGTGCACAGTAAGAACTAAACTGCCTTATGTGCCCAGACAGGCCCCTGCCACCGGGGGGGGGAGATAGAGAGAGAGAGAGAGACCCCACAGTACAAGGAGGACAGTATACAACTTCCCCTTACCTGGGCCTTGCTGGTGCCTGTGCCTGTCCCACTTGCTGCCGCCATCGATTCCATCGAGGAGCGCTTGCTGTGTTTGTGTGGCTAAACGCCGGTTCCGGACTCCAATAGCGCCTGTGCGCCGGACCGGAACCGCTAAATAAGCACCAGCCCCATTCCTCCCCTTTCCCTCTGCGATTTCCGGCGGAAATGACGCCGCTCGCCTGTTCCGTGGGCTCCGCCCCCTCCGGATGCCTCACTTCCGGCGGATGGAGCCCCGCTGCCATCCCCAAGATGGCGGCGGCGCAATAAGCAACAGGCGGTGGACCTGAGAAAAAACACACAGTAAACGGCCACCGCCTGTTTTGCCGCCGCCTAGGAGCGATGCCCACGACAGTCGGACTCACCCTGAGCCCATATGAAGAGGGAGAGGGAGCCCAGCCAGCAGCACTTCACCTCAGCTGTGGAATGGGAGGAACAGCTCTCATGAGGTAAAAAACGTGTTTGATGAAAAAACCAGGAAACCTGAGCTCCCAGGACAGCACCTGAGAGCCCTGACTTCCCCACGAAGTGTTCCCTCCGGAGGAAACACAAAAACTGACAAGATGTGGAAAGGAGCCTCCTTTTAAAGTTTGGTGGAAGAGGTGTTTCCTGTTGGCAAGGGGAGGAGTCACTCTCTCAAGTGCTGTCCTGAAAGACGATAAGGGAAAATTAGGCGGGCCCTGTCTGACTTGCTGCAGCTACTACAGTACATTGTGAGAAGCTAACAGTGTGCGGCAAAATCAGAGTAAGTAATTTCAGTACGGAAGAGGAGCCTGTGCAACTGTGCAAGACTGAAAGGAAGGCTGGAGGACAGCTTTAAAAAGGAGAAGTATAGCCAAAGCTCGTTTAGCTGTACTTCTTGTGGATCACAGGAGTGCAGTTCGCTGTCGGTTGACAGTTTTTTAATATTTTGAGTATTATATTTTAAAGTGTTATGTTTATTTTCTTTAGTTTCAAGCACTGTACATAGAACTGTGGGATTGATCTGGCGCTGAGCGGTTGTGTTTGCAAGCCATATTATACACGCTTTCTTTTACATAACTGATTACCTAGGCAAGATGGCCGACCCTAAAATCAGATAGGTTGTAGTCCTGGGTCCCCTCTCGCTGCTCCCCAAGTTTGGTGTCCCGGTCACTTATAGTTCGGGAACAGTGTCATGTCAAACTAACCAAGATTTCCCATAGACGCCAATGTTAAAAAACGGGAGCAGTGCCATGTCAAGCTGACCAAGATTTCCCATAGACGCCAATGAGTGCGTACTCGAGAGTGTACGTAAAGTAAGGGTACGTAAAGCGGGATATGCCTGTAATTAAAGGCATTTTTGTTTTTTTAGCTTTGGATGGAGTGGAGATGGGCAAGAACCCCTTCAGTTTTTATTGCAGTCCCCATTAAGGAGATTTACCCTCTCTATTTGTCCCGTTTACCATAATCATTGAAACTGAAAGTAAGAGAAAATCCCAAATTGTGGGTTGTCCCCGGAAAAGCAATAGAGGGAAATCATCCAATGGCGACACATTCTGGTGACCTAGGGGTCCCCAAGGAACTCCCTTATTTTGCGGGGATTTCCTCTCACTTCCTGTTTGACTATGGGACAGGAAGTGAAGGCAAATCTCCAAAATGGGAAACAGATGGCAAAAACAAAAAAAATCTGACAGGGGTTATGACCCCCTATCCAAAATTAAAAATTTGCCTATAGTTCTACAGTAAATATAATTTTAATGGCTATTACAGTGTATTTAAACTGAGAGCACGATTTCAGCTGAAAGTGATCCTTTTGCTGTTTCATATTTTCTAAAATGTATAGTATATACATATTTGCAGATTCTCTCAGTAGTGGCTTGTCTGAGGTATGCAGCAACCCTGTAAAAACCACTCCTTAGCTAAACATAAATGGTGTATTATCTACATACAGCACTTCAAAGGAAGCAGAGGCCATATATATATATATATATATATATATATATATATATATATATATATATATATATATATATATATATATATATATATATATATATACCCAATGTACATATTCTTTCAAACATTTAAACCAGCCAATAATACTATTTCCAGGTTGATCACATCCAAGGCTGAAGATTTTTTTTTTCCTGGGGGAGGGGGTTCAGCCTTGGGAACCAAAAAGGGGAACAATTAGGCGGTGCGTGTGGGTACTCTATTGAGGTGGCCCTTTTTCAATGTAATCAGAAAAGCTAAAGAAAACAGATTTGTTATCTGAGGCTATCTAGCCAATTGCGGAGCCTGCACCATTGATAGACACTCTGGGGATGTTTTGAACCCCCATATCCCCCCCTTTATCTACACCCTTTGATCACATCATGTAATAGGTATATTGCAAAAACTGTATAGACTATATAGGTTTACTTTGTGTTACACATATATAAAAAAAATAAATAAATAAATAAAAAAACATACATTCCAGCATTGCGGGCATCCGCAGCGTTTGACATTTCTTCTGGCGCAATGTATTTTACTAGGCTGTATTCTGCACTGTGTTCCTTCAAGAACTTCTCTACTTGTCTCTGATGATTGGGCTCCTGGATTTTCAGGAAACAAAAGGTTAAGGCATGCTGGGAAATGTTTTGTCAGGCACGTAGCAGCAGTGAGGATTGTCACAGATGATCCTGGATTCTTCATGTGTAAGCAAGCCTAGCTTCAGAGGGGAATCACTGCAAGTTTACATCAGCCGGCTGAGCAGCGAGCAAAGGAGGAGGCACCGTCACCCTTCTAACAACAGGGTCATACTCACGTGATTGGCGATATACAGCTGGATCCGCTGCTTGGGGTACTGCAGGTTAGTGATTCTCTTGAAGAACTCAGAGATAAATGGCGTGGGCTGCTCAATGAAAACACCGATCACAACCAATGGGAAGGAGTCATCCGTCTGATAAAAAAAAAAGCAGAGTAAACTGGTTGGATCAGCTGATTCAGAGCAATAAAGGTATAAAGAAGAAAAGGTATTCCACAATATAAAAAAATAATAATAATAATAAAAAAATGTTTAGGAACAGTCAAACTGCAGCATTTAGGTACCTACTATCTGACAATACCAACTGCCATTTTGCAGCAGCCAGAGGATGTACAGGAGCAAGGAATAGACCAGATAATGCGCTTCCCCATCAATTGCTCTCATTAAAATAAAAATGTAATAAATACAATTTAATAAACACTGAATACATTTTAATAAACTAAATGTATTAATTGAATACATTAATACATTTAGTAAATGAATAAACAAAATACATTTAATAAAGTTTTTCAAATGCAAGCAGTGTAAGTGCCTGAATGTGACGTGGGTATCAGCCTCTTGCAGTCCCTGTACAGCAGAGCGCAGACTGAAAGAGGAAGAGGCCACACAAGGGGCCAATCAATTGATCTCCAGCGCGCATGTGCCAACAAGGGACTAGATGATAGGGAGGGGAGAGAAGAGTGACAGAGAGATAAGGCAATTTCACCGTCTAGTTACAGGCTGGGGGAGGAACAAGATCTGCAAGCGTTACTTAAAGTGTTACTAAACCCTGGACCCTGCATTCACTATATCTGATCTCCCACGGTACACAGAACACGGAAATGCAATTATTTTAGTAAATATAAACTGATAAATACATTTTCTCATCAGCAGTATATAGCAGTCTTGTGACTTCTATCAGTGCCTGGTTAAAGCTTGTAGGAGGAGTTTTCATTCTCCCATGATTGTCTTTTGAGAATGCAGGACCCCTGACCCTCTGTCTGGATAGTGCTGATTGGCCCTGTGCTGATCACATGTACCCAAGAAAAAAAGAAAAAACTCTCTAGCAATGAACACCAAACTGAGCATGTGCAGCTTATCCCCTAGCCTTTGTACTATCCAGAGATGGTTTGGGGACTCTGTAAGATGGGGAAGATCAGAGAAGACAGGATCAAACTGCCTTTTTACACAATGCAGAGGATTAACCCCTGACAAGTAGCGTCCCGTTCTGTACAATGGAACCGTTCTATTCGGAGCGACGCAAGTCGCTCCGACTTAGAAAAAGGTTACTGTACAACTTTGGGGGCGACTTGCATTGACTTCTATACAGAAGTCGTTTCGCAAGTCGCCGCTGAGTCGTGTCCTGGGTCACCTGAGGGAGTCGCGCTGCAAGTCGTGCTGCCTCAGTGTGAACCGACCCTTAGGTTCCACAGTGAGTATAACAAGCATGCTTTACTGCATATACAGACTGATTTTACTGTTGTGGGTTTACTAATGCCGTGTACACAGCTCTCATATATTCATGTCATCAGTGTTCTTAGACTTTTGCCTGGAAATCAGCTTTTATGGTTTGGATTTTTCACTAAAGGCACAATAAAAAAAGGAATAATGGTCATTTATTTACCTTAAATTCAGAAAGTTTCCTTAAGCCCTCATCACAGACGACACAGCCGGTCTCGAAGGTCCATACCCGAGGGATGTAATTCCCCAGATAATTCATCAGAAGCTGATTGAGAGACACAAGTGTTAGCCACAAGCATGTAGAACCAACAATCTACATAACCTGCACTCATAGGGGCTGGAAATTGGTCAAATGTTTTCTCCCGTCGTTTATAAAGCTAAATTCCAAACAAAATGAGATATACTTTGCGTCATCTGGACATTTGTAATAATCTGAATTGCCACACTTTTATAATAGTGCATCATTACCTCTCAGGGATAGCTGTACTGTTATTTACTTCCCGTATTCTCTCCCTGTCAGAGCAGACATATCGGGGTTAATTTACTAAAACTAGAGAGTGCAAATTCTTGTGCAGCTCTGCAGAGGAACCAATCAGCTTCTTGGTTTTTTTTTTTGCCAAAGCTTAAAGCGGGATTCCGGCCAGCTAAGTTTTTTTTTTAAAGTCAGGAGCTACAAACACTGTAGCTGCTGACTTTAAATAAGTAGACTTACCTGAACCCTTGCGGCTTCACTGCCAGTTTCCTACTGCGCACGCGCGAGCGGCGCGACTCTTTGTGAATGGGACGCGATGTGTTGTAGGACACACACAGTTCCCATAACACACCGCGCCCCATTCCCCAGAAGACAACGCGGGAAGCAGAAGACTGAAGATCACCGCGATGTAGGAAGAGGCAGATTAGGGAGCCTGCCTAGCAACAGCCATTTCACGTAAGTAAAAACATTTTTTTTTTTCCTCCATTTTTTTAGGTATTTTTTTGTGCAATTTTTTTTTTCAGGGTGGACCTCCACTTTAACTGAACCACTTGAAGTCAGAAGCGGATTGGCTAACATGCACAGCTGCACCAGATTTTTCACTCTCCAGTTTTAGTGAACCAACCCCAATAGATCAGCATCAGGCGGCAAAGATGACCACAGATGAGTATTCATTTCTTGTTCACCCAGTGGGCTGAACAAAAAAGAAAAGAAAAAACAAAAACAAAAACAAAAAAAAAAACACAGATTACTCCATATATAAGTACCTAAAATAAATAAAAATGAAATACATCTATAAATGGAGGAATCCCCCTCCCCCTCTGGGAAATTGTATGTTGACAGCAAGACCCAGAGCTGTCAGAATACATTGTTCAGCGGTTGCAGCCACCGATGAATGTGTTTTCCAACATACTCATTTGCCAAAAGTCAATCAGCGGACAGCCACACAATAATCAAAATCTGGCCAGCCTCTGCAGAACCAGCTACATTTCAATACATCTATGGCCAGCTTATGGCCCCTATGGAGGCTGACCTGTCTGCTGCCTGTGTGTAGGACTAATAGATGACACCATCTCCGGGCTGCTGGAGGAGGTAAAATGACCAATTACCAATCCATAGTTATGTGCCAGTCTTTAAATCTGTTCAGCGCTGAGCTCAGGAGGAGATTGGATGGTCTTAGAAATGGATACAACCGATATGACAGGGAGAGAATACAGATATATGGTAAAATAAATAAATAAATCCTGCAATCTCTGAATGATAAAGCTGCACTTTTAAAATGAACCAAGAGTGAAGATTTAAATCATTACAGATGCCTATTAAAAGACAGGTTCTCTTGAAGGTTTTGCCAACTTCATATAGCTATTTTGCACTAACTTGGCACAGAGGGATATTTTGATTATAAGGCTATACTCGTTAATGGGCAGGATATATGTGTGACCCTCATACACATACATACACTATATTACCAAAAATATTGGGACGCCTGTCTTTACACACACATGAACTTTAATGGCATCCCAGTCTTAGTCCCGAGTGTTCAACATTGAGTCGGTCCACCCTTTGCAGCTATAACAGCTTCAACTCTTCTGGGAAGGCTGTCCACAAGGTTTAGGAGTGTGTCTATGGGAATGTTTGACCATTCCTCCAGAAGTACATTTGTGAGGTCAGGCACTGATGATGGTTGAGAAGACCTGGCTCGCAGTCTCCACTCTAATTCATCCCAAAGGTGTTCTATTGGGTTGAGATCAGGACTCTGTGCAGCCCAGTCAAGTTCCTCCACCCCAAACTCACTCATCCATGTCTTTATGGACCTTGCTTTGTGCACAAATATGCAGTCATGTTGGAACAGGAAGGAGCCATCCCCAAAACTGTTCCCACAAAGTTGGGAACATAAAATTGTCCAAAATGTCTTGGTATGCTGACGCCTTAAGAGTTCCCTTCACTGGAACTAAGGGGGCAAGCCCAACCCCTAGAAAACAACCCCACACCATAATCCCCCCTCCACCAAATGATTTGGACCAGTGCACAAAGAAAGGATCAGCAAATTTGGGGTGGAGGAACTTGACTGGCCTACACAGAGTCCTGACCTCTCCCCGGATAGAACACCTTTGGGATGAATTAGAGCAGAGACTGCAAGCCAGGCCTTCTCATCCAACATCAGTGCCTGACCTCACAAATGTACTTCTGGAAGAATGGTCAAACATTCCCTAATGCCGCGTACACACGAGCGGACTTTACGGCAGACTTTGCCCGGCGGACTTTTCGACGGACTTTCTGAATGAACGGACTTGCCTACACACAATCAACCAAAGTCCGTCTAATTCGTACGTGAAGACGTACGACCGGACTAAAACAAGGAAGTTCATAGCCAGTAGCCAATAGCTGCCCTAACGTGGCTTTTTGTCCGTCGAACTAGCATACAGACGAGCGGACTTTTCGACCGGACTCGATTTCGACGGATTGATTTAAAACATGTTTCAAATCCGTCCAACTTTTGAGAAAACAAAGTCTGCTGGAGCCCACACACGATCAAATTGTCTGACGAAATCCAGTCCGCCGGGCAAAGTCTGCCGTAAAGTCCGCTCGTGTGTACGCGGCATTAGACACTCTCCTAAACCTTGTGGACAGTCCTCCCAGAAGAGGTGAAGCTGTTATAGCTGTAAAGGGTGGGCCAACTCAATATTGAACCCTACGGACTAAGACCATTTAAGTTCATGTGCGTGTAAAGGCAGGTGTCCCAATACTTTTGGCAATATAGTGTATATCTGACATAAGGCATAGATTCCCACCTTAGTAGGCCCATCTCCATGCACCAGAACAGGAAGCGTGTCGTAGGCGAGATTCCGCGCTCTGACTCGTCCGTTCTCAAACTTCATCACCACGTCTCCTAAAAGAAATAGGAACCAATTAAAGGGAAACTCCTTTGTCATCATAGAAAAGTCCTTATAATAAAATGGCCTGTCCGTCCTAACATGATGGCTTGTCAGCCACTTCCTCCAATGCTGGTGCTGCATGGGCCGGGCTAAGGCCCCTTTCACACTGGGGCGGTAGGGGGCGTCGGCGGTAAAAACAGCGCTATTTTTAGCGCTGTTTTACCGCGGTATTCGGCCGCTAGCGGTGCGGTTTTGACCCCCCGCTGGCAGCCGAAAAAGGGTTAAAACACCTTGTATAGCGCGCCTATAGCCGCGGTATTGCCGCGCTGTCCCATTGATTTCAATGGGCAGGAGCGGTTTTGGAGCGGTGAATACACCGCTCCTTCACCGCTCCAAAGATGCAGCTTGCAGGAGATTTTTTCTTCTCCTGCCAGCGCACCGTTTCAGTGTGAAAGCCCTCGGGCTTTCACACTGAACAAACAGCGGAGGCTGTTTAGGGGCGGTTTGCAGGCGCTATTTTTAGCGCAATAACGCCTGCAAACCGCCCCAGTGTGAAAGGGGTCTAAGCATTAAATACCTGAGCACAATATAAGATACGTGTGGACACCACAGCATTGTGTCTGCTTCAAGTGTATTTTATTAGTCAGTAGGGATGAGGGGTATGTATTCAGAGATAACAGAATTCACTATTGGCAAACTTTAAAGGCATTAAACCCCTTCTACCTGCACCTTGTGTTTTCTACCTGCATAAGATGTGCACTGATCGTGTTCTTTTATGGTGTCATTTGTTGCCCTGTATGCACATCCTATAGAAGAGTAAATCTTCACATTCTGGTGTCAGCAGTTTGTGTAAAAACATGAAGCATGCAGCATGGCACTGCACAGGTTAATACATGACCTCTGTCTGTAGTCTGAGAACTGACACTTTCTTTAAAGAAACTAAATATCCCACAATCCCTGGGTCCCCCAGTCTGGTGTTCTGCAGGTGAGAACTACACAGTAATTAGATCCGACACAGCAGGCAGAACTTTCACAGACACACAGAGAGGTCACTGTACAGCTCGAAGATTTTTCTTTTTACATTAGCACTCCCACATCCCACATGCCCTGGATGCTGTGTTCCCTGGAACAAGAAGTAGGGACCTAGGGAGAAGCTGGCTAAAGCAATGCACAAACATAGGGGAATCGATCAGTCATGATACTACAAACTGCAGCTTTAATATGTGAGCCCATCATTACAAGGTAAGGCAAATAAACAGCACAGGGAATATAAACACCCTAAACATTTGAAAGCATACAACGCCTTTGGGGGTGTCTATTTATAAAGAAAAAAAATCACTGTTCAAATGTCTCAGCATTTAGACATCCACTCTGAATAAACACCATGTGTCTACTGTTTATTTTGCTATGATCGCCAGTTCCATCTAGTGTCCATATTGCAGTATTTACCACAATTAGGAAAATACCACTTATGGCCACTAGATGGAACTGATGATCATGCGAAATATAGTAAAAAAAAAAAATCAGTAGTTATTAAATAAAATCAAAGAACTCAATTTGTCTCAAAAAATTACATTAAATGTATTTGTGTACACTATTGCATGACCAAGTAATTGCCAGTCAGACTATCATGGAACTAAAAAAAAGACCTGGTAATGAAGGGAATCATCCAGGCTGGTATTCAAGTGTTATTATGATCATTCAGTAATGTTCCTCCTGCATGCAAATACAATTCCGACCATGTACTCACCTTCGGATCCCTGCAGGCTCTGGAAGATTCGGCACCGGTGGTCCAGAGTAATGTTTATTTTCTCCTATTATTAAAATAAATAAGTATTGTTAGAATCAAGTCCGCTTTGTAGTGTTCTGTTCTGTCAAAGCTGACCCTAACCCAAGATTATACATGGCAGGCGAACCGTCCTCAGACATGATGGCTGCATTTGTTTTCTTTTTTCAGAATGTTGTCCCCTTAATCCTGTCTGTATCATTTTTCTTTTTCCAGCGTGACAACGCTCATGGTACTTTATCTATGGAGGAGCAATGCTGTAGACTCTAGCGCAGGAAGTGTGTTAGGACTACCATCACCTCCCCCTCTCCTCTTCTCCCCAACATAGCGGGAGGTGGTCTGTACTCCTTAGGGATAGCCAAGAAAACTAACAGTAAGCGCTAAACGGATCAAAGTGGCCGGGATGGTGGCTCAGGGTGAGCAAAGTGATTTCTGCTGAATTGATTCTGCCAGAAAATGACCAGTTTTATGATTTGCGAAATGTCATTAAAGTCAATTCAGTTTCACTCACTGAGCTAGGAAAATCAGTTTTTATTTAGCAGAGTTACTTTATTTCACTTAGTGGTGCAGTTATTTGTCCTGCAATATTGCATGTACATTTGTGTGAATGTCGTCACAATGGAATGTACTGGGCTATTTTCTCTCCAAGCTGGGGGTTTCATTCATAAGAAAAATGTTATCATGAAAATATTGCATTATGGCCACTAGATGGAACTGATAAACATAAACATAACAAAATGTATGTTTACATATATATATATATATATATATATATATATATATATATATATATATATATACACACACACGCATACTGTATACAGTATTGTATATGTTCATCAGCTCCATCTAGTGGCCGTTTTTTCCTGGTGTCATCCCACTTGGATAGAAAACAACCTTGACAACATTCGATTTTGCCAGCGTTCACATAGAAAAAATGCCCAATACTTAAAGCGGAGGTTCACACAAAAATTGAACCTCTGCTTTTTGGAACCCTCCCCCCCTCCGGTGTCACATTTGGCACCTTTCAGGGGGGAGGGTGGTGCAGATACCTGTCTAAGACACGTATTTGCACCCACTTCCGGGCATAGACTCCCACGGGAGTCTATGCCTCTTCCTGTCCCGCCGCGCTGTCTGCTGGGACACACACTGGTCCCAGAGAACACACGGACCATTCAGACTGCACTGCGCGACTCGCACATGCGCAGTAGGGAACCGGGAAGTGAAGCCGCAACGCTTCATTTCCTGATTCCCCTACCGAAGATGGCGGCGGTAGCATCCGAGGACCGAGGGACGGTTCGGCCTCGGGTGCCGACATCGCTGGACCCTGTGACAGGTAAGTGTCCATATTTTAAAAGTCAGCAGCTGCAGTATTTGTAGCTGCTGACGTTTAAAAAATTTTTTTTTGCGGGACTCCCTCTTTAACAAGATTAATACTTTTCTTAATTGCATTGTATACAGGCATACCCCACTTTTAAGTACACAATAAGGTTTATTTACTAAAGCTGGAAAGTGCAAAATCAGGCTCACTTCTGCAAAAAAACAATGAGCTTTCAGGTTTTATTACCAAAGCTTAATTGAACAAGCCAAGGTTAGAAGCTCATTGGTTTCTATGCAGAAGTGAGCCTGATTTTGCACTTTCCAGCTTTAGTAAATAAACCCCATTGTGTACTTAAAAGTGGGGTATGCCTGTACATACAATAGAAAATTATCAAGATACTCTTTACAGCAATTTAAAAAAAAAAATTCTCAAACAACCACACATACATATTACATACTCCTAGCAAGCAAAGTCACAGGGCAAATAGCGCAGCAATTTTTTAATGAACCCAATAGTGTTTTTTTCCCTTTTTTATGTATTTGCTATTTCAGTACTATCAGTATGTTAACTTTTCTTTTTTTAACATTTTATTTTTTCTGGGGCCATGAGGACCATTTTTTGGCAGAAGAACAAATTTAATATAGATGAACGGTGCTTATGTGACCCTCAGAAGCGCCTTAAAACCCACCCAACCCCCCCCCCCCCCCCCCAAAAAAAATAGATTAAAAAAAAACACCTTATGTTTGCCTTCCCTATTAAACTGAATTTCTCTAATGCGAGAAAAATGTATCGAAAATTCAGTACATCGCTTACATTTCAGGGAAAATAAAACTCTCAATTTTGCTCATTGGGAAAGTTGCACTGGTTGTTTCTGGTTAGAATACCCCAAACATTGCCATGTGTATGAGCAGCTTTGGGTCTGGCTGTCTGCACGTCACTTACTCGTTTCACGGGGTCTAAGAAGATCTTGGTGTAGTAGAGTTGGTCGCTGTCTTCATCCGCCCCGTCCCAGTCAGCCACCAGTTTGTGTAGATACGGAGCGTAGCCAATGAAAGCTGCAGAGAGAGAGGAGAGTCAGTCATCAGAATTGGGGGGTTATTACTGACACATGGTGACTTCTTCTCGTGACCTCATGCACACAGGTCTATGAGACCGCATACAGCATGAGACGAATTTTAGCGTCCGGGAAGCCCAGGTGTTGCACACAGCCATGTATAGTTGTGTACAGGTATACACCAGTACTTGGTAACCTGCATATATTATACCTGAATGCAGGCTTTCCAAGCTTGGGGAATGCTATCCACAGTTTTATGCAAGTACCAGTGTATGCCGTGCATTCATGTCTATAGGCAGCTATATGCAACAACTGAGGTTCCCGGGTGCAGGAATACACCCCATTTTATGTCATAAAGCATGAGACCCAACAGAGCTGCACAAAGGGCAACCATCACACGTACAATCACAGGTAGCAACCAGTTTCACTTCCGTGTAATGGAGTCAGACTGAAAGGATGTATTGAGTCCTGAGGGGTGCTTATTATGGGTGCTTATTATTAAACTAAAGCAGTGGTCTCCACATTGTGGCCAGGGGGCCAGATGTGGCCCTTTGCTTGCTTTTAATTGGCCCTTAGGGCACTATTTCATCCGCTGATACCAACAGTGGGGCACAATTCCCCCACTGACACAAATGAATGGGGCCCAATTTCTCCCAATGGCACCAACAATGGGGCCCAATGACACCAACGATGGGAAAAAATACCTCCCAATAACCCCAATTATGGGGCCCAATTTCTCCCAAAGACACCAATGGTGGGGCACAATTCTTCCCAATGACACCAATGGTGGGGCACAATTCTTCCCAATGACACCAATGGTGGGGCACAATTCCTCCCAATTACACCAATGGTGGGGCACAATTCCTCCTAAAGACACCAATGATGGGGCACAATTCCTCCTTAAGACACCAATGATGGGGCATAATTTCTTCTAAAGACACCAATGATGGGGCACAATTCCTCCTAAAGACACCAATGATGGGGCACAATTCCTCCTAAAGACACCAATGATGGGGCACAATTCCTCCTAAAGACACCAATGATGGGGCAAAATTCCTCCTAAAGACACCAATGATGGGGCACAATTGGCACAGCACTGTTGGGGACCCTGATGCAAGGGGGGGACACTGATAGGGAACCTGATGCAAGGGGGGACACTGATGGGGACCCTGATGCAAGGGGGGACACTGATGGGGACCCTAACGCAAGGGGGGACACTGATGGGGACCCTAACGCAAGGGGGGACACTGATGGGGACCCTAATGCAAGGTGGGACACTGATGGGGACCCTGACGCAATGGGGGATACTGATGGGGACCCTGATGCAAGGGGGGACACTGATGGGGACCCTGATGCAATGGGGGATACTGATGGGGACCCTAACGCAAGGGGGGACACTGATGGGGACCCTGATGCAAGGGGGGACAATGATGGGGACCCTGATGCAAGGGGGGACACTGATGGGGACCCTGATGCAGGGGGGGACACTGATGGGGACACTGACGCAAGAGGGGACACTGATGGGGACCCTGACACAAGAGGGGACACTGATGGGGACCATGACGCAAGGGGGGACAGTGTTGGGGACCCTGATGCAAGGGGGGACACTGATGGGGACCCTGATGCAAGGGGGGACACTGATGGGGACCCTGATGCAAGGGGGGACACTGATGGGGACCCTGACGCAAGGGGGGACACTGATGGGGACCCTGACGCAAGAGGGGACACTGTTGGGGACCCTGACGCAAGGGGGGACACTGTTGGGGACCCTGACGCAAGGGGGGACACTGTTGGGGACCCTGACGCAAGGGGGGACACTGTTGGGGACCCTGACGCAAGGGGGGACACTGTTGGGGACCCTGACACAAGGGGGAGCACTGATCGGGACCCTGATACAAGGGGGGGACCCTGATAGTGATTTTATTCAGCTCATGAATATTAGGAAAATAAATGATGCGATACGATGGCACTTGTACTGAAAGGTTTGAAGACCCCTGGCTTAAGATATCAATAAAAAGCTGTTTATTTTACCTTACCCCTCCCTCCGCCAGAAGCCGCCACTCTCCTCTTCCCTGCAATGCTCTATGTTGTGGGGGGGGCCCTTGTCATTCTCACTTACAATGCAGGATCCACTGCCAACTAGAGTGCCTTAGAGAAGAGGCTTTGGTGTACCAGGTGTTCAGGAGAGAGGGACAAGCCAAATAAAAGTCTCTTTTCCAGTACCCCAGGCAAAAACGAGTTTTTAACTCTTGGAGTGTGGGAGGCGTCCCATTGCAAGAATATTTTTTTCTTTTCCTCAAAGTAGTGGAGTTCCATGTCTTGGTGACATACCTGCTGATCCCAGGAAGCGTTTGCCCTCTAAAACACTTGGATATTTGGGCTCCAGACGACGTTCAGGATAGGCCACGGCTTCTGCTGTAAAGACCACCTTGCTTTTGGCTTGCTTGAATTTCTTCACGAGTTCAGCTGGGCCTGAAGAAAATATGTCATCGTAGCTGCAAAGGAAATAAGCAGAGCAAACCAATAAGGAAAAGTCTATACCAACATACAGTATCTTGTATATGAATTCCTCAGTCCACCTGGAACTGAATTTTCAGTGTTGAGGGATGTTGGAGTGATCCCTGTGCTGTGTTCCCAGGTCTGCACACCAGCCGTGCTCAATCTTAGGGGGGTTCCCACCATCCCTGCATTGAGCTCCTAAGTCTGTATATCTGCTGTGCTCATTATGAGGGGGGTTTCCACCATCCCTACATTCAGTCCCTGGATTTGCACACCTGCTGTGCCCATTATGAGGGGTTACCACCATCCCTGTGCTGAGTTCCCTGGTCCACACACCTGTTGTGTTTATTATGATGGCCTCTCACTATCCCTGCTGGATTTTTTATTTTAGATTATAGAGTATTTGACAGGGGGCGCTGGAACACACAAGAGTGGGCAGAACAACCCCCAGGTGGACAGGAACATGGTCAGGAATTATGGGCAGGAGATCTCAATGTTAACCGCTTGCCGACCAGCCGCCATCGTTATATGGCGGCAGGTCGGCTCAACTGCACAAATCGCCGTAGCTGTACAGCAGCCCCGCTGCACGCTGCGGGGGCGTGCCCACGGGTCTAGCAGACTCGATGTCCGCCGGCGACCCGCAATTGTGGTATACAGAGGCAGAATGGGGATCTGCCTTTGTAAACAAGACGGATCCCCATTCTGACAGGAGACATGACAGAGATCTACTGTTCCCAGCAATCGGGAACATTGATCTCTGTCATGTCTCTGGCAACCCATCCCCCCTACAGTTAGAGCACGCTAAGGGAACACACTTAACCCCTTGATCGCCCCTACTGTTATCCCCTTCCCTGCGAGTGTCATTTTTACATTGATCGGTGCATTTTTATAGCACTGATGAATGTAATAATGTCACTGGTCCCCAAAAAGTGTAATTTGGGGTCAGATTTGTCTGCAGCAATGTTGCAGTCCCGCTAAAAATCGCAGATCGCCGCCAGTAAAAACAATAAAAAATAAATAAAAGTCCCTAAATCAATTCCATAGTTTGTAGACGAAATACGTTCTGCGCAAACCAATATCAATATACGCCTATTTTTTTCCCAAAAATATGAAGAAGAATATATATTGGCCTAAACTGATGAATAAATTAGTTTTTTTATATATTTTTTTTTTATATGTATTATAGCAAAATGTAAAAAAAAAAAAGCTATCCCTAAAAGGTTTTTTTTTCAAAATTGTAGCTCTTTCTTTATTGGTTTATAGCGCAAAAAATAAAAACCACAGGGGTGATCAAATACCACCAAGAGAAAGCTCTGATTGTGGGGGGAAAAAGGACATCAATTTTGTTTGGGTACTGCGTCGCACGACCGCACAATTGTCAGTTAAAGCAACGCAGTGCCGTATCGCAAAAAATGGCCTGGTCATTAAGGGGGCAAATCCTTCCGGGGCTGAAGTGGTTAAAGACTCAAGACATATAAAAAGCCAAGGGCAGTCACAGCCACCCAGACATCATCTATATTCTAAATTAAACTTTTGCGCTGACTGACCCTTTAAATGTTATAGTGTGCTATATAGATAAAGTGTATCTAAAGTCAAAGTCTTTTTTTTTTTTTTTTTTTTTTTTTAAGAGTATTGGATAGAGTAAGGAATTTTTTAAAAAAAATGCCTGTCAGGGTTTTGTATTTATTCATTTTTATTATTTTTCCCAGATACCTTTCGGTGAAGAGGATAATCTGATCTTCGTTGTCGGCATATTGTTCCAGGGCAGCCTTTAGGAGTCGGACCTTCTGCCCCTCTCCGTGCCACTCTTCCCCAAGCCCCAGGACCTGCAGGAACATCATACAGGGGTATTACATTGCTTTTAACGGGCTGCAATCTTTGCCAAATATCTTACTAGGAACATAAAAATGGGTCTCAGCCAAGACTATGGGACCTGGCAAAAACATATGACTTGCCTGCATATGCACCGACGTTCATTTGTAGATGGTGACATGAGAGCAAGGGGAGCCTCGTCTGCATGAAAGACAATGCTGGACCTTTTGACTGGTAAGTATGTTTTGTTTTTTTCATATAAAGACAAGCATTAGGGATTTGAAATCTCATTTAGGATAGGTAGGGCGAAGATCCTCTTTAAGTGAATTTGTTACTTTCTCTGCATTACAAAAGCACATGTTCACTTTTAGGCTCGGTTCACACTACCGCGACTTGGGATCCGACTTGTCAGACCTCAAGTCGCCCCAAGTCGCTTGACATCTGAAAGTCCATGTAAGTGAATGAGAGCCGTCTATATGTACGCTACTGAAGTCGCTCCGACTTCAGAAAAGGTCCCTGTACTACTTCAAGGCGACTTGTAGGCGACTTGTACCCATTGATTTCAATGGAAGTCGCCTACAAGTCGGATCATGGTCTATAGTGAAGCGACTTCACAGGAAGAGAAGATGGTTTTTTCAAGCAAACCCCTCCCTCCCCCAGAGCTGATTGTTGTTTGATTGGCCACTGGAAAGTTGCCTGTACTGGAGGCGACTTGAAGTCGCCTTGTAAGTCGCCCCAAGTCGCGCTGTCGTGTCGCCCTCAGGTCGTGTCCAGGTCGCCTCGCAAAGTCGCGGCCAGAGTCGTGTTGCCCCTGTGTGAACCGGCGCTTAAGAGTAACTTTTTTTTAAAAAGTCAGAAAATACTGTGGCTGCTGCCTTGTAAGTAACACACTCTCACCAGCCCAGGAGTTCAGCACTGTCTTCACCGAAGGCGATTCTTGCTGGGCTTAGAATCCGCAATGCTGCCATCTTGGATGTGGGAGCTGGCTGTGACTTCCTGTAGTTTTGACAGCTGGCTCCATTCCCATATGTATGAGCTCACATAGCGCTGTCAGACTTGTCCCACAGCCTCCATGGACGTGTATTTTGTCCCATGAGGTTGCGGGTCGGGGGGTGGGGCAGCCGGAGCTGATACAATTCTCGCCTAGACAGTCAGATAAAGGTGCCCGCTTCCAGGAAAAATATGTTAGAGGAGGAGGACGACAGGTGGAAGAGTAGTTATTTAATTTCCAGGTGAAGGTCCACTTGAGCTTCCTAAAAACTCGACAGCTGTTCAATATTGTTCAACCCAACCACCAAATAGTCTAATCATTGCCATTGGGTGAGTGCAACTTCTAAAAGAGGAAGGGACATGCTGAGGAGTTGAAAGTCCATTCTGATCTATCAACTTTTCTCTGAGCAGGCTCTGCCAGGGTCATGGAAATGCCCACAAACACGAAAACGTTCACCAATCTGCCTCGGTGAACATTCTCTAACATTTTTAGGCTCCTCAAGCCACAGCCAAACGAATTCTGATCTGCAAAATATTTTCCTTAGTCTGCTATTTCCTGTTCTTGGAATTCCTTTGTGCAGAAAAAGATGCCCTCGAGGGGCCACAGACCTGGTTCTAACTCACCTTCACTTTGTAGTTGAAGCATTGCGCTGATCTCTGGAAACGCCGGAATCCGTCTGTCTCTTCGGTGGCTACAGTCAGAACCAGAAGCTTCTCTGTCCAAGGGAAAAAATAAATAAAAGTATTGTTATTTCTATTACTTATTATTAATATGTTATAATTTTTATTATTAGGTGTTGTAGTTCCCATTATGTCCATAAAATATGTCAACTGGCACATATGTATAAAAGCCATTTCTAGCCAGCCATTTTAAAGTTGAAGTCTGTTACATTAGTTACAGTCTGTTGAAGTCTGTTACATAGTTACATTGTTCCAGCTTAGACAATATATGTTTGTATGTGTCATACCTTCCGGATCCCGTGGAAGTCCCCCCATCCATGCGTTTGGCCCCCTAATCCCTAATCTACATGCGGGGCGCCGGTTGCATGGATTCCATTGGGTTTTTTTTTTTTTTTTTGAAGCACGTGATTAGTGCCAGAGGTACTGAGTCCTGAGCCCACCCAGTTGTGTGACAACAACGAACGAATATTCACTATTGTCACACTGATCCTCCTCCCGGCCAATCAGGAAGTGATTCCTGAGACCTGTCACCCGATTGGCTGAAAAGGACAGGCAATCCTATTGGACGCCTAGATAGAGGAGGGAGGAGACGCACGGCGGAAGCCGCCATGATGCAGAGGAGGAGGGGATGTGATGGAAGCCGTCAGTAGGAGCGCTGCCCGCCCGGGACCTAGATGGGGTAAGTAGGAGGCTGGATGACCGCCCGGGGGGGGGGGGGGGGCGGCGGGTGCCTAACCGACAGCGTGTGGGGTATGCTGTATGCTGCCCCCCCCAAAAAAAAAAAACAAAAAAAAAACACCAGACACCACTGCATAGTAGGCACCACTACTACAGTGATCACTGCTAGCTTCCAGATCCCGTGCCAAGCAACAGCAAAGGCTCTGCATTCATTGAGAGAATGCAAACTGCTCTCTGAATAGTAACCGTGCTGAGCAAAAAACCTCCTGTGTTCTGTAAACAGCACAAGACCTGGAAGCTAGCGGTATATGGCAGATACCTACTACAGTGATTTCCAGCTTCCACAGGGATCGGTCAGGTATGGAGCATGCATGCTTACATTGGTCTGACCTGGACCCAAATTAGCGATGTAAAAATTGCCATACCTAGACTTCAGCTTTAAGCCCCGAAGAAGAGGGCATGTTTGCACCCTGAAACGTGTTGACATTTTGATGGACTTTTGAGCAAATAAAATGACAAAATTATAAACATCGCCACTTCAAATTGTTTACATTTGATGCTGCTACACTTTAAGTTACTCAGTGCCCATCGATTAACTGGTGCCACATTTGCAGTTCGAGGGTCACATACGGCCCTTTGGGTCCTTTGACACTTGATTATGCAGTCCTGGGCTCCCTCCAATCAGAACTCAGTGTTTCCTTGCCTAGGTGATTACTCAGGAACAATGAAAGAATATTTTCATTAACTCCTTTACAACAGTGAAAACGCATACATGCAGTGGCAGGGCAGGTGAGCCCAGCCACCACATATATCTGTCACGGTCTTGTTCTGGAGCGCGCTCCATTGGCGCCCCCAGAACGGTCACCAAAACTCATGAGAAACTACTGCCACCAGAAGCTGGTAGGAGGATCTGCCAATGAAGTCAGAATTGTGCAGCCAATCACAGTGAAGCCTACTGGCTTTGAGCATCATGGCCCATTTAAAGCACCAGCATAAAGGGGTAAGCAGTATCCTGCGAACTTGAATGATTGTTTTATGTCTTGAGTAATTTTTTACTTTCTCTATTTTGTGCAGTTTGTTTCTGTGTATTTGTTTTTTTTCCTCTAATATCTTTTAATGAATCTTGCTTAGAGGGGTATTAAATACAATGGCGGCAGTGCCGAGTGAGCGCCCCCCCTGGGGTCAGTGTGGGGAGGGGAACATCACAACTATCACTGTAGTAGCCAGTGGCGGCCCGTGCATTGTGGGCGCACGGGCGCTGCCCCCCCCCCCATCCCTGCTGCCTCCTCCCTATCCAAGCACCCGGCCCCTTTCAGGACGTCGGACGCATGGACTCCTATGGCGGGGGCAGCAGAGGGTGTATTTTTTTGAAGAACCTGATTAGAGTCAGAGGCTATAATAGGCTTCAAAAAAGGGAGGGCTATGGGTGCAGAGTGCGCCCTGATCCCACCCAATTCTGTAACCATAGCGAATGAATATTCACTATTTTCACACCGTATTGCCTCCCTGCCAATCTGGAGGCAGGTCAGTGAGACCGGTTTCCTGATTGGCCAAAGTGCTGGGTGTCCCTACTGGATGCTTAGCGCTTTGGTGGAAGTGAGACAGAGCAGAGGAAGCTGACTGGAGAGGAGACGCCGGAGAAGAGGACACCAGTTAAGTGCCGGTCCTCCTGCACGGGGTGTCCCGCGATCCATCCCCGTGTGGGGGGGTTGTGAGTGGGGTGTCCCGCGATCTATCTGCAGGGGGACGGGGTGACCCGCTATCTATCCGCAGGGGGGCAGGGTGTCCCGCGATCTATCCGCAGGGGGCGGGTGTCCCGCGATCTATCCGCAGGGGGGCGGGGTTTCCCTCGATCTATCTGCAGGGGGGCGGGGTGTCCCGCGATCTGTCTGCGGGGGGGGGGAGGGGTGTGAGTGGGGTGGCAGCATTTGATGGGCACGCTGGCAGAGTCTGAGGGCACAGTGGCTGCAATTGATTATTTTTTTTCAATGTTTTTTGCGCCCCCCCCCCCCCCCCCCAAAAAATAAATTTTGAGCACCAGACACCACTGGTAGTAGCGACAACTACTACAATAATTATCAGCTTCCCCAACAGTCCCCACAGGTATGAGATATGTATACTTATGTTGCACCAACTATACACTAACTATGCACTATAGATCATACTTGGAGTTCAGCTTTAAACCAATATAATTTAATGTACATTTCTATAGCACTTTTTTCCCTGGATGAGGTGAGGCAGACATCTTGGGCGCACTCCATTGAGCTAAATAACCTACTAGGAATACCCAGAAGAAAGCCACACAAGCACAGTGAGAACATGCAAACTCCATGCAGATAGTGTCAAGATTTGATCCGAGGACCCTGGTGCTGCAAGGCAGAAGTGCTGACAGCTTGAACCTAATGCTCTTTTCTTTTTTTCCACCTAGCTTACTGCCTTACTCTGGATGTGTGAAATATAAAGGGGATTTCTATGTTGTAACTCTCATGGGCTACCCATCTCCTGATGAATAAAGAGGCACCAGGAGGAGACAAGAACACCCTTTATGTCTGAGCTGCATGTAAAGTCTACAATTACAGCTCACGGGGGCAGGAAACCCCTTCATCAGAAAGACTATTATTGTAGGGCATTCCCTCCATAAACCGGGGATGAATAGGGCCCTTTATTCCTCTCTTCCAGCAGTCTATGAGAACCCCGTGTCACATCCTACGAGCCAATCACCGGCCAGGATTTACACGCTGCATGCATTTTACAGGCGACCTTTAACCTCCCCTATTTATGCTGCAAAAGGTCTACATACCAAGCCATAAAGTGAACCTGTCATGTCTATCCACTGAATGACAGCCAAGCTGCTGGCCGGCTTATAGCCAATCAATTTGCATGAAATAGTGACATCATTTATGCGCCAGGGATTCAGTAATGTCATTGGTTCCTAGCAAAGAAGGAAAACTTTTGGATAATAACTGTGGGTTTCTACCGCATGAAAATGACAGGCACACATTTTGTGTATAAATTATTATAGTTCACTTTTTCCACCCAAAGTGAGATTTTATTTATGGGCGGACACTGCCAGGATAAAGCAATCGCTGGATTTTTATTATCTCTCTTTATTATCCACCACCAGCTGTAGAAACTGCTTACCAGCTCCTGTAGACCCCTTATTATAGGGGGTCGGTGTACACCTGTGGTTTAAAACCAAGCCAGGGCCTTTCCCCACATCTCAGCGCTTCTCCATACTTCCGATGTCACTCAGTGAGTTGAATAGGAGTTGGGCACCAAAAAGAGACCAAAGGCTCCACATAGCATAAAATCCTTGGAGGGTTTATTATGTAATACAATTATAACACTCACAGCAGTAAGTAAATAAAAGCACCTTAAGTTTGGTGTGTCGGCCGCCACACAACCAAACAAACCCGCCCGTCAGGACACGAGAGAGATGGTGACGTCAGCACGTCGCTCCTCCCTACGTGTTTCGTCACAGATGACATCGTCCTGGGGCACATACACTATATTGTCAAAAATATTGAGACGTCTGCCTTTACATGCACATGAACTTTACTGGCATACCAGTCTTAGTCCGTAGGGTTCAATATTGAGTTGGCCCACCCTTTGTAGCTATAACAGCTTCGACTCTTCTGGGAAGGCTGTACACAAGGTTTAGGAGTGTGTCTATGGGAATGTTTGACCATTCTTCCAGAAGCGCATTAGTGAGGTCAGGCACTGATGTTGAACGAGAAGGCCTGGCTCACAGTTTACGCTCCAATTCATCCCAAAGGTGTTCTATCGGGTTGAGGAGGTCAGGAATCTGTGCAGGCCAGTCAAGTTCCTCCACCCCAAACTCGCTCATCTATGTCTTTATGGACTGTGCACACAATAAATGATGCTTTCACCATTTCCTATACTATTTAAAATGAAAAAAACAACTTTAGATACACTTTAACTCACATTAAGTATATATGAGAACTTATAATAAATTGATGTTTAAATAAGTATTAAGGGCCAGTTTTCATCTTTGCAGTCTATTGTCACACATTAACATTTGTTGCACTAAGCAGCCCACTCATTTTGACACCAACACGCATTAAAAATGATGCACATACCGTTAATAACAATGCAGCACACTGCAACTGCACAGCAACTCAGTTCCATCAGTAAGGTGTGTTAGGTTGCCATTCAGAATGAATAGCACTGCATCCCACCAACACATGTAGCGTGTATTACGATGCTTTATCCTAAGCGCCGTAAACGCCTATTCACACTTTTCCCCACCTTTGTGTTGCCTTACCGCACATTCATTAAAGTGTGTTATGGCTCCCCATTCCCCATTCATTTTGAATAGGCTGCTAATGCACAGGAAGAAACCAAAAAATGAACATGTCGCATGTATTCCAATGCAGTGTATCACAACGCACAGTAGTGCATTATCACGCATTCTGATGAGCTGTAACGCATGTGTGCCAGAGCTGTGTTGCCTTAGGTCCCTTTCACATGGGCAGTGGATTTTACCACCCCTCTGAAAAGTGATCCACCGCAGTTGAGTGGTAGTTTACAGGTGTTTAGGTGACAATGGAGTCGATTAAGGGCCCATTCACACTAGGAACTGCATGTGAATTGGACAGGATCGCTCTGCGGTTCCTGCGTGATTCACATGCAGTGCAATTTCAGCCCCATTCATTTTGAATGGGCTGAAATCTCACCGTATCAAAAGTAATGCATGCACTACTTTTTTAAACGTAGGGCAACCGCATTATGGTACTTTTTTTTTACCATGTGACCCGGTGTAGGCAAATTCACTGCGTTTTTGCGACCTGCATTTGAGGTGTTGTTAACTTTGAACTGACCCCTGCAGGAGATCTCAAGGACAATGCGATTGGAATGCAGTGCAGGAGCCACACTGGAACGCGGCTTTCCCACACTGCATTCTAGTGTAAATGGGCCCTTCCTAAAGAGAAATAAGCACATTCCAAGGGCATTTAGTAGGACAGAGCTTAGTAAATGAGGCGAAACTTCTCTTTGCGAACAATACCCAATCACATGCAAGGAAAAAGAAAAAAAAAAAAAAAAAAAAAAAAAACAGCATTTTTTGCTTGAAAATGATTGGATCATGGAAGTCAGTAGAACCTCCCTATATTTACTAAAGTCTGGAGCAAACTCCCTAGCAGAGCGCAACAGCACTTGCATAGAGCACAGCACAGTGCCCTAAGGCTCCATTCACACCTACGCGATTTGAATTGCGGGTGGAATCGCCAAGATTCTGCCCGCGATTCCAAATCGTGGCAAAACGCGGGATGCCAATACTTCTTAACGGCACCCCAATTGCACCGCGATGTTGTGGCGCGATAAATTATGCTGCAATCGTGGCAAATCACAGGGAGCTATCGCCCAAAAGAAGCTCCTGCTGCTTTTTTGGCGACGAGCTTTCCGCGTTGCGATTTTGCTGTGATTGCAGCACGACAATCGCGGCAAAAATCGCACCACGTTTAGGGTGCCATTAAGAAATAATGGCATTGCAAACGGGCCCCGCGTTTTGCTGCAATTCTGCCCGCAAAACAAATTGCCTAGGTGTTAAAAGTGTGTCATTATGGAGGAATAATACCTATGTCTTATCTCACCCAGAGTATGTATGAGAACTGAAGACATAGCTGGAGGGATTCTTCTCATTTAATGCGGGCTCCTCCAGCGGTGTCTTTAGTCTATGGTGCACTCATAAGGCCTTCGTCAGGGGATATAGATTCAGTTGGCTTTAAGAGAAAGAAGAAAAAAGAGAAATTTACACATATCAACACTCTTCGCTGATATTGCCCAGCTGGAAAGCCAGCATAAATAAATCTCACCAAAATTCAACATTAACACAACTCAGAGATGAGCTCAAAACGGCCTTAATAGCAGTCCATGACAAATTCATCAAAGGTCGAAATTTGACATCTTATTCACACAAAAAATAAAAGCAGGGAAAAGAATGGCTTCCCAACTCAAACTAAAAAAGAGCTAGAGAGAGAATAGCCCAACTTCAACACCATAAGACAGGTAAAACTGTTCTCAACCCATCAGACAGCTCATAGACATAGAGATTACTACGCTTCATTGTATAATTTGAAGGATGACCATACAACCCCCCAACCTGACACAGAAGAAATCTCTAACTTCTTAAAAAAACTGAATTTTCCAGTCCTAGACAACACATCACTAAGCCATCTTAAAGTGGTGTTCCGGCCGAAATTATACTTTTTAAATAAAAATACCCCTATAATACACAAGCTTAATGTATTCTAGTAAAGTTAGTCTGTAAATAAGGTCTGTTTTGTTAGTTTATAGCAGTAGTTTGTTATTTTATAAACTTACAGCAGGCCGTAGCCATCTTAAGTATGGGCATCTGAAGCCAGACTGTATTTCTTCCTGGATCTCATCCTTGCAGATCTCGCACATGCTCAGTGCAGCACAAGCAGTGTAATAGGATTCAGGTCAGGTTTCCATAGCAACGGCAGTGTCAGAGGAAGTTGCCACCCCTTCCCAGAAGGCATTGCAAACAGGAAATTATGCGATGGGCCACGGCCAGGGAGGAGGAAGTGAAAAATGAATACAGCAGATATACAGTAGGTGCTGAGAAAGAAAAAGACAGGCACCATGCGGCGCACAGGTGCACTGAGCATGCCGGTGCTAACGGCGAAATGCCGTTAGTGGCGGCTCCCATGCACATGCGCGGGAGTGACGTCATCGCGGCTCCGGCCAATCACGGCGATGGAAACGCAATACCTGGAAAGAAGATGGACGCTTCGTAGGAGAGGGGACATCGGTGACATCGCAGGCTCCCTTGTCAGGTAAGTGACACATAATGGGCTATTATGCGATGCATAGTAGCCCATTATGCTTTACTTTTGCAGGAAAACAAAGAGGAAGTAAACTCATCAGGGTTTACTTCCTCTTTAAAAATTCATTATAGAAGCGCAGAGATAAAAGGATTGGGAATTTTATGGGTGAGTTGTTTTTTTTTGTTTTTTTTTTTAAGTTTTCCACTACTCCCTCCTCCCCCCTTTCCTCTGCCTCTGCCCCCCTTTCTCCCTACTTTACCCTTCCCCCTTGCAAAGTGCCTTCAGTAAATCAACCCCACTGCTTCCATCTCCTAAATACCTGCTTTTATTTTTTTCCCAAGGGGATTATTAATTGAAATACTATGGACTTCAAAAAGTGTGTTTGGCAAGTAACAGCAACTACCAAATGCGACATGCTGACTTCAATTTGCCACATCACAAACGCGGCAATGCGAACAAACCTGAGCGTCCGTCATGTTAATATGTAGGTACAGGGCCAGGGGTGTTAAAAATGGTCAACCAATTGTTTTTACCACCCCTAAGCCACCTGTGCGTTGGGGTGCCAAAACATGTAACGTCTGTTATACGCTCTTGGGCTAACTTTGCGTATCGCAAAGGAGTATTTTAGCGGGATTATTCAGAATAATTCTTAAATCTTACATTTTGTACCACCACCCCCTCCCTTTAGGACCCTCCTGTCCCTTCTGTATTGTGCTGTCCCCCCCTCTACATTGTAAAGCGCTGCGTAAACTGTTGGCGCTATAAAAAATCGTGAATAATAATAATAATAATAATAAATCGGATGCAGAAATCTCAAGCCTCTGAAAGCTCCATGTGTCATTCTTATTTATGAATCTACGTGATGCTCTGGCAACCAAAAACATTAGTCATAACATGTTACAATGTTACATAATATATTTGTAAACTGTTTTCCACGCAGCAGAAACATCATCTGACTTGACCCCAATATGTAACACATCACAGTCACATGACTGACATGCTCGTTGGGGATTGGCTGGTGGGTGGAAGTTATCAATTAACAAGATTTGTAGAATAACACAGAGCCGGAGATCTGCATGTGTTACTACAAACCATTCATTTCTCAGAAGGTGAACCCAGTCTGGCTGGCAGGATTATACCAAAGGATTCCAACACCAGATCTATTCTAAGGCTCCGTTCGTACCTCGCAGGTGACATGGAATGCGTGTGGGGTTTTTTTGCGTGTTCCCACACGTCATATTTAGGGCTGCTCATTCATTTCAATAAGATGACGCACAAAAAAAAATAAAGTTCAACGTTTCACCCCCCTTCATGACCAAGTCATTTTTTGAGATACGGCACTGCGTGACTTTGACAATTGCGCAGTCGTGCGACGCTGTACCCAAATAAAATTGATGTCCCTTTTTTCACAAATAGATCGTTCTTTTGGTGGTATTTGATCACCTCTGCGGTTTTTATTTTTTTCGCTACAAACAAAAAATGACCGACAATTTTGAAAAAAAAAAATATTTTTTACTTACTGCTATAAAACATATCCAATTAAAAAAAAAATGTAAAAAAATCAAATTTCTTCATCAATTTAGGCCAATTTGTATTCTGCTATCGGTTTTTGGTTAAAAAAAAAAAAAAATATCCCAATGAGCGTAAATTGATTGGTTTGCACAAAAGTAGCATCTACAAACTATGGGATATATTTATTTATTTATTTTTATTACTAGTAATGGCAGGAATAAGTGACTTATAGCAGGACTGAGATTTTGCCGCAGACAGTTGGGACAGGAACTGACACTTTTTGGGGACCAGCGACACTAATTCAGTGATTAATGCTAAAAATATGAACTCTACTATATACACTGTACTAATGACACTGGCAGGGAAGGGTTAACATCAGGGGCGATCAAGGCTTTAACTGTGTGCCTAGCCAGTGTTTTCTCACTGTGGGGGAGGTGCTTTTACTAGGGAAGGCATAGATCCGTGTCCTTGCTTTGCAGGAACACAGGATCCATGCGATCAATACTGACAGAACGGCAATCTGCTTTGTTTACATAGGCAGACTGGCATCCTGTCTGTGTAACGAACAACCGGCAGGATGCCAGCGGACATCGAGTCCATGGTACACGCTGATCGGCTCCCGCTGTGAATAATCCCAGGAGTGGGCCGCCAGCGCCGCGCCTGCACGCCCCGACCCGCAAGTGCTGGATCAAGTACTAGGTAGGTAAGCCAGTGCAGTGGAGCCACCTTACCGCCTTAAATCTAAGTAATACGGTTGGCAAGCAGTTAATCGCACTGCAACAAAAACGCATAGTACCACAGTACCATGCATTTTGTTGGGCACGTTATCAAGATGCGTGAAATGCCATTAAAATTTACGGTCACCCCTGCACATTTGCAAACTGCCAGCGCGTTTTTGTGTGTTGCAGGAAAGTGCGCAATTTTGTGCACAGTACCGCAAAGCACTGGTGCGAACGAAGCCTAAGCAGGGAATGTGACTTTCATCAAACATTCTCTGGTAGTGAATCAGTCACTGTCATTGAAAGCAAGGTCAGTGTCACTGCTTTATAAATAAGCCCCTTTAGGTTGCATTCACAATGGTGTAGCACATGAACACTTGCCGTGTATGTGGGGCCATTTATTGTAAAGGACACCCCAAACGTGGCAAGAAAGATGCAGCGTTTAACTGCTTGCCGACCAGCCGCTATCATTATACTGCGGCAGGTTGGCACGGCTGCGCAAATCGCCCTAGCTGTACGTTGGCCGCTCTAAGAGCTATAGGGGGCGCGCGATGCCGGAGCCGATATGCTTATCCAGCGGGCCGTGATGTCCGCCGGCGACCCGTGATCACTACTCAGAGAGCCAGAACGGGGTGTTCCGTCAATGTAAACAAACAGATCCCCATTCTGTCAGGGGAGTAGAGAGAGATCTGCTGTTCCTAGTGATCAGGAACATAGGAACAGCGATCTCTCTCTACTCCCAGTCAGTCCCCTCCAACCCCCACAGTTAGAAACACATCCAAGGGAACACTTAACCCCTTGATCGCCCCCTAGTGTTAACCCCTCCCCTGCCAGTGACATTTATACAGTAATCAGTGGCTATTTTTTAGCACTGATCACTGTATAAATATAACTGGTCCCAAAAAAGTGTCATAAGTGTCCGATCTGTCCGCCGCAATGTCGCAGTCCCGCTAAAAATCGCTGATCACCGCCATGACTAGTAAAAACAAAAAAATTAATAACAAAAATGCCATAAATCTATCCCCTATTTTGTAGACGCGATAACTTTTGCACAAACAAATCAATATACGCTTTATTGCGATTTTTTTTACCAAAAATATGTAGAATACATAATGGCCTAAAACTGAGTAAGAAATTTATTTTTTTACATTTTTTTCGGATATTATAGCAAAAAGTAAAAAATATTTTTTTTTCAAAATTGGCGCTCTTTTTTTGTTTATAGCACAAAAAATTAAAACCGCAGAGGCGATCAAATACTATTTGTGGGAAAAAAAGGACGACAACTTTGTTTGGGTACAGCGTCGCACGACCGCGCAATTGTCAGTTAAAGCGACGCAGTGCCGTATCGCAAAAAAAATGGCCTGGTCAGGAAGTAAAGTCACAAAGCGCACGGGTAAAAAGCGTACGAAGCTTGCAGGTCAAAAAGGAGTAGGAGCTTCTTTGCTGGGATTGTCATGCATAGAGCAGCCCATTGAAATGAATGACGTGCCCTATGTGTTATGTACGCACACATATATGCCAAATGCCTGATGCCACGTGACAGTGTGAATGGGGGCAAGGTGTCATTTAAAAAGGATAAAAGTACTGGCCTGCTGGTAAAATGTAGGAAATGTAGACCCTTTCAGATATTTGAGGGAAATGCTCATCTGTTCTTTCCCTTCCCCACTCTAATAAAATGTGTCTTTGATGGATTGTTACCATCACTTCCTATCGTGACACGATTGTAGTGATCGTATTTTCTTTCAAAGTCAACAAAAACAACATTGAAACAAAGTCACACAATCCAATGTAAATAAATGACTGTTATGCCCTGTACACATGATCAGAAAATTCTACGGAAAATACCGCTTTCGAATCGATCGTACGATAATCGGATCGTTAGTACTGTACAGAGCTTTCGAGGGCCGATCATGACAGTTCTATCGGACATGCATGAAAAAAAAATTTGTACGATGCCAGATCGTACGATTTTCGTTTAACCGGTTCAATACAGGGCAATTTCACCCCCTTCCTTCCCAGGCCAATTTTTAGTTTTCAGCGCTGTCGCACTTCAAACGTCAATTGCGCGGTCGTGCGACGTTGTACCCAAAAAAAATTGACGTCCTTTTTTCCCCACAAATAGAGCTTTCTTTTGGTGGTATTTGATTGCCTCTGCGGTTTTTATTTTTTGCGCTATAAACAAAAGAAGAGCGACAATTTTGAAAAAAACACAATATTTTTTACTTTTTGCTATAATAAATATCCCAATTTTTTTTTAAAAAACTAATTTTTTCCTCAGTTTCGGCCGATACGTATTCTTCTAC
This sequence comes from Lithobates septentrionalis, assembly GCA_037952835.1. Lineage (NCBI taxonomy): Eukaryota > Metazoa > Chordata > Amphibia > Anura > Ranidae > Lithobates > Lithobates septentrionalis. The sequence continues at coordinate 666,503 of JBBDGP010000141.1, read as the reverse complement.
ATATTTTTGGTAAAAAAAAATCGCAATAAGCGTATATTGATTGGTTTGCGCAAAAGTTATAGCGTCTACAAAATACGGGATAGATTTATGGCGTTTTTAAAAAAAAATATTTATTTATTTTTTTAGCGCCGATCGCGATTTTTTTTCGTGACTGCGACATTATGGCGGACACATCGGACACTTTTGACACATTTTTGGGACCATTCACATTTATACAGCGATCAATGCTATAAAATTGCATTGATTACTGTGTAAATGTGACAGGCAGTGAAGGGGTTAACCACTAGGGGGCGGGGAGGGGTTAATATGTTTCCTAGGGAGTGATTACTAACTGTAGGGGGAGGGGACGCACTAGGGGAGGAGACCGATCAGTGTTCCTCCGTTCTGGGAACACAGATCGCTCTCCTCAGAGCTGAAAGGCTGTGGATCTGTGTGTTTACACACACAGATCCACATGCCGGTCCGGTTAACCGGCAATCGCGGGTGCCCGGCGTACATCGCGGCCGCCGGGCACACGCACCGGGTCCCGAGGAACGCGGCGGGCGCGCGCGCGTGCTCCCGGCGGCGTGCGCGCGCCCCCTAGGCGGCCGGGAATCCCAGGGCGTCATATGACGCCCACCCAGGATGGGAGATCCCATCTGTGGACGTCATATGACTATGGGCGGGTATTGAAGTGGTTAATCAGTACAGCTATCGTTCGAAAATGCAATACAAATGCATTACAACACATGACATCACTTCCAATGTTTTTTCTGTCGTACGGGAATATTCGTGACTTTAGTAAACTCATCAGATTCGATCTGAGATTAGCATGCAAAAAAAAAAAAAAAAAAGGATGATCATGCGTGCGATAATCTCATCGTGTGTACCGGGCCTCGCACACATAAAGATTCCAATTGTATACTCCAACAGCCACAGGGAATATACAGAACTGTACAATCACACCATACACACAGCAATCTGCTCAGGCCTGGTTCACACCTATGCAGTTTGCATATTCCAGGTGGCTTTTGCATTTTTCAATACATGTTTTTGATCCATTGAAGTCTATGGAACCAAAAACCAGAAAAAAAAATCCCTGACCCTTTTCCATAAAATGCACAGATGTGAACGTGACCCATAGGAAACCATGTTAAATGCACTGTAGTATGTTACTGAAAAAACGCACTAAAAACCGCATCTGTGTGAACCAGGCCTTAGAGCCAATGAGAAGAATTCTAGCTCATCGAAAACCCCTTCCAGTATTTAGGACTGAGTTGACTCCACTGGGATTACCCCCACTCTGTGTCCCAGCAAAGTGTTCCCTGATTGGATGAGGTGGAGAGGCATGGGAGTGACATCACAATCCCCACCCCTTATCCAATCAGGAGGAAAAAAAATGCAATGTGTTCTCTGGGTGGCTGAGCCGAGTGAGCGACCTCCTGTGTTCACAAGGTTAGCGGCAATCGCTGTAGTAGTGGTGTAGTAGCAGCTTCCGCTGGGATCCATCCCACAGGAATGACACACATATACTTACATTGGTCCGAGATGAAACAATGAAACTTTGTAGACATCCATACCGGGAATTACGCTTTAAGACCCCTTTTACAGCCACGGCGCTGTTAGCGCTAAAGTATCACTTGTTTAAGCGGCGCCTTTCAGCCGCTAGCGGGGCGCTTTAAACTCCAAAGAAGGGGTTATAAACTCCGGCGCTTCGGAATCGCTGCAAAATTCATTCCAATGGGCAGATCGTATCAGGAGCACTAAATACAGCGCCCACAAAGATGCTGCTTGTACGACTTTTCGGAACGTCCCGCAAACGCACCGCCCCAGTGTGAAAGTTCACACTGGAATGAATGGGAGGCGGTTTTCAGGAGCATTTCCAGCGCTAAAGAGCCTGAAGACCGCCCCAGTGTGAAAGGGGTCTAAAGATGGCCATACACCATACAATTTTCTTATTCAATTTTCTTTAGATTTACCTTCAGCTATGTAGTGCAAGAGCCTGCACGATTGCATACAAATTGAAAGTGTTCGGGTTTGACCTCATATTATATGGTTTTGGTAAATCTAAAGGAAAGTTGTACAAGAAAATTGTATAATGTATGGCCAGCCTTAGTGATCATGTTTTGATATCTCATATCTCTTATGGTAAGTCATACACACATCAATAATATCGATCGATCTCTCCCGATAGGAATAAACAATCTATAGCCAACAAGCCCTGCGATCGATACGACACACCCAGCGAAAGTGGATTTTGATTGATAGGATGAAGATATCATCAGAACTTATCACTGCGTCTGTGCTTCCACCATGCAATCTCATAATCTGATCAATCAAAACACGATCGGATTCATAAGTAAAGTATCTTGGTGCTGCTGATCAATGTAACCTGATCAATCGATTTCCCGGCCTGGCTGATCGGCTCAGCTTTTGATCAACTCCAATCTGAATGAAGTGTAAATTGATCGGAAAGTGATGGCTATTCGATTAATTGCACATCGATCAGATGATAAAATTATTGAAGCATGCGTGGCCACCAACTGATTGTATCAATAGAAAATACCATACATATCGCACCATGTCATACCTTATATTATGATGAAATGCTTGTTTACAATCAATCGATCAATCACAGAAAAGATTGTGTATGGCCATCATAAAATCTGCCTGGAAGCTGCAGATAAGATGCTCGCCATGTACAACCAATGGGAGCACAGAGAGCTGAGAATTCCTCTAAATGGATGGGCGCCCATCTACCCAGCAAAGTGCCCATCAAAGCTGGCACTGCCCACTGCCCGGGGCACAGAAATCACTCCGATCTCCTAGGAAGAGACACCAATATAGAGATAGAGATCATACATGGGGGGGGCTGGGCACAGACAGGAGCGCCCCCCTCCGATCACTCACCCTCTGGGCTGGAGCCAAGAGCCCCCCAGGACAGGAAGGAGAGGAGCCCGAAGAGCACAAGCCGCACACTCATCTCCGACACCGCTCAGCGCTACAATCCCACTCTACACCGAGAACCCCGGGAGCCTGCCACGCAATGACCACGCCCACTGCATGCCACTCACACCCAGCCTGGACTCTCATTGGCTGGGAGAGTTCAGGGTCTCTTCCCACATCCTGAGAAACTTCTGGCAACACTTTCACTGCCAGAATGCAGCCAGAGCTGGGGAATGTGTGCATTGTATGTTATGTGTATTATATGTATGTCATTATTGTATATTATATGTATGTATGATTTGTATGTAATTATTATATAATTGTATATTATATGTATGTGTGTGTATTATGTGTTCATGTATGTATTATATGTATGTGTGCATATATTATATATATATATATATATATATATATATATATATATATATATATAAATATACATACATACATACACCTCTTGGGCATGGAGTTCACCAGAGCTTCACAGGTTTCCACTGGAGTCCTCTTCCACTCCTCCATGACTACATCACAGAGCTGGTGGATGTTAGAGACCTTGCACTCCTCCACCTTTTGTTTGAGGATGCCCCACAGATGCTCAATAGGGTTTAGGTCTGGAGACACGCTTGGCCAGTCCATCACCTTTACCCTCAGCTTCTTTAGCAAGGCAGTGGTCATCTTGGAGGTGTGTTTGGGGTCGTTATCATGTTGGAATACTGCCCTGCGGCCCAGTCTCCGCAAGGAGGGGATCATGCTCTGCTTCAGTATGTCACAGTACATGTTGGCATTCATGGTTCCCTCAATGAACTGTAGCTCCCCAGTGCTGGCAGCACTCATGCAGCCCCAGACCATGACACTCCCACCACCATGCTTGACTGTAGGCAAGAAACACTTGTCTTTGTACTCCTCACCTGGTTGCCGCCACACACGCTTGACGCCATCTAAACCAAATAAGTTTATCTTGGTCTCATCAGACCACAGGACATGGTTCCAGTAATCTGTGTCCTTAGTCTGCTTGTCTTCAGCAAACTGTTTGTGGGCTTTCTTGTGCATCATCTTAAGAAGAGGCTTCCTTCTGGGACGACAGCCATGCAGACCAATTTGATGCAGCATATGGCTTTTACTTCCTCTTTGTTTCCCTGCAAAGGTAAAGCATAATGGGCTACTATGCATCGCATAGTAGCCCATTATGTGTCACTGACCTGACACAGGAGCCTGCGATGTCCCCGATTTCCTCACTGGCAGCAAGCGTCTATTCTTCACCCCTCCTCCTTCCAAGAGCCGCGAACTCCGGCTCTGTGACTGGCCGGAGCCACGTGACGTCACTCCGGCGCATGTGCGCGGGAGCCGCCAGTCACGGCATGACCCCAGCTTGAAAGGGCACAGCGTGCCCTTTCAAGAGTACGCATGCGCCAAATACATGGGCGCATGCGCAGAAGAACTCATCGTACAGGGAAATAGTACATATCTTCTAAACCGTGTAGGTTTAGGAGATATTTCAAGCACCTACAGGTAAGCCTTAATCTAGGCTTACCTGTAGGTGAAAGTGGTCTGTAAGGGTTTACAACCACTTTAAGTTAATTGATTAGGTGATGAGTTTGGCGCATTCGTCTGTCGTAATAAAGTGAAGCCAGCATGACCATATTTTGGTAAATTTGGACTGAGTCTCCTCTGCTTGGTGTACAAGCTCCTCCATCTCCGTGGTTTTATTTATGCGTCTAAGCCATTCTGCTATCGCGGGGGGGGGGGGGTTAGAGTAACTGAGTTGTACAGTGTATAGATCATATTAAAGGTGGAAAAAGTTCTGAAATGTTTCATCTTTGTCTCATTTTTTTACATCACAGAAACCTGACATTTTAACAGGGGTGTGTAGACTTTTTATATCCACTGTACCATGATGGGGAAGGGCTATATCAGCCTGTAGTGAGTTTTCCCATAATTAAGAGTAATGTATTCTTTATAATCACCTTGAACTACACACAATACATATATTATATAAAGTAGATACATATACACACACACACACATACTATGGGGTTGATTCTAAAGGCAAATCCACTCTGCACTGCACTTGAAAGTGCACTTGGAAGTGCAATTGTTGTAAATCTGAAGAGAAGATCTGAAATGAGGGGAAGCTCTGCTCATTTTATCATCCAATCATGTGCAAGCTAAAATGCTGTTTTTTTATTTTCCTTGCTTGTCATCCTCTGATCTACAGCAAGTGCACTTGTAGTACAATGTGGAATTGCCTTTAGTAAATAAACCCCTATGTGTGCATGTATGTATCTATACATGCATATACACATACATACATACATACTTAAACAATACATATATACATACATACATAAAATACGTACATACAATACATATAAACACACATATATACAGTATCTCACAAAAGTGAGTACACCCCTCACATTTTTGTAAATATTTTATAATATCTTTTCATGTGACAACACTAAAGAAATTACACTTTGTTACAATGTAAAGTACTGAGTGTACAGCTTGTATAACAGTGTAAATTTGCTGTCCCCTCAAAATAACTCAACACACAGCCATTAATGTCTAAACTGCTGGCAACAAAAGTGAGTACACCCCTAAGTGAAAATGTCTGAATTAGGCCCAATTCGCCATTTTCCCTCCCCGGTGTCATGTGACTCATTAATGTTACAAGGTCTCAGGTATGAATGGGGAGCAGGTGTGTTAAATTTGGTGTTATCGCTCTCACTCTCTCATACTGGTCAATGAAAGTTCAACATGGCACCTCATGGCAAAGAACTCTGAGGATCTGAAAAAAAGAATGGTTGCTTTACATAAAGATGGCCTAGGCTATAAGAAGATTGCCAAGACCATGAAACTGAGCTGCAGCACAGTGGCCAAGACCATACAGAGATTTAACAGGACAGGTTCCCCTCAGAACAGGCCTCACTATGGTCGACCAAAGAAGTTGAGTGCACATGCTCCATGTCATATCCAGAGGTTGTCTTTGGGGAATAGACGTATGAGTGCTGCCAGCAGAGGTTGAAGGGGTGGGAGGTCAGCCTGTCAGTGCTCAGACCATCAGGGTTTACTTCCTCTTTAAACCCCCAATATTCCTAGGCAGAGGAGAATAGAAACCTTGTCCTCCCTTTCCCTCTCCCATCTTCATGTTCTTCTCCCAGATGTTCCGAGACCCTTCCCCCTTTCTTTTTCACCCTGAGACCCTAAATACACTAGCCTATATTTCCTTTTACCTTTATTGTTAGAACCCATAAGTTACCACACTATACTAAAGAACTACAAGTGTGAACTAGCTCGAACCTCATAAGGATAACACAGCAGTTCTGATAAACAAATGTCATGACACAATCAATGTAGATTTTTTAACCACCGAAGATACGTTCTCTTTAGAATCAAGGAGACATAGATACCTCCATGCGGAACCTCTTCACCATAAACACACTGTAAATCAGCACAGACGGTCATAGGACGGGAGGTCTAGATACACGCTAATTGAAATATTACCACTGAAGATGTAAAGCGAGTACCTTTGGGAAGGAACAGGGGGTGGGAGGTGTGGTCCCTCTCCGACACAGTCTGATCCCAGTTGGGATGTCAAGGGAGACCAGACTATACTCCTAACCCGGTTCCCGATTGTTAATATGATACACTCTGTTTAAAAGTTCCGTTCATATAGACCTACACCCTACTCTACCAATTGTATTTAAGAATGTGCCTCATTCATTATGTGATCTCAATATCCGATGACGTATACAATTGGTCTTTTGTTATATGATCTTCGTTATCTGTAAACCTTTCAATAAACATTATTGGGGAAAAAAAACTGTACAACTCTGTTGAACAACAAACTGAAATATTTTAGGTGGAGGGAGGTAAAAATAAAAAACTAAAATAATATGGTTGCATAAGTGTGCAAATCCTTAAACTAATACTTTGATTTTATTACAGCACTCAGTCTTTTTGGGTATGAGTCTATCACCATGGCACATCTTGACTTGGCAATATTTGCCCACTCTTCTTTGCAAAAACACTCTAAATCTGTCAGATTGCAAAGGGCATCTCCTGTGCACAGCCCTCTTCAGATCACCCCACAGATTTTCAATCGGATTCAGGTCTTGGCACTGGCTGGGTCATTCCAAAACTTGAATCTTCTTCTGGTGAAGCCATTCCTTTGTTGCTTTGGATGTATATTTTTGGTCGTTCTAATGCTGAAAGATGGAAGTTCCTCTTCATGTTCAGCTTTCTAGCAGAAGACTGAAGGTTTTGTGATAATATTGACTGGTATTTGGAACTGTTCATAATTCCCTCTACCTTGACTAAGGCCCCTGTTCCAGCTGAAGAACAACAGCCCCAAAGCATAATGCTACCACCACCATGCTTCACTGTGGGTATGGTGTTCTTTTGGTGATGTGCAGTGTTTTTGTGCCAAACCTTTCTTTTGGAATTATAGCCAAAAATGTTCAACCTTGGTTTCATCAGACCAGAACACATTTTCCCACATGCTTTTAGGAGACTTCAGATGAGTTTTTGCAAAATTTAGCCGGGCTTGGATGTTTTTCTTCGTAAGAAAACGCTTCTGTCTTGCAACTCTACCCCATAGCCCAGACATGTGAAGAATATAGGAGATTGTTGTACAGTTTATAGGTTACATTAAAGGTGGAAAAAGTTCTGAAATTATTTATCTTTGTCTCATTTTTTACATCACAGAAACCTGACATTTTAACAGGGCTGTGTAGACTTTGAATATCCACTGTATGTCATTTACATCTTAGGAACACCAGTTTATTTGTTAGAATTGCAATACACACTTCTCCTAGCCATGAAAATACAATATTTGTCTAGCTGTTCCAATTTCAATGCAAATTAGGTCTTCCTTCAAAATAAATAAATGTGCTAGTATGGGAATCTGTTCCTTCCTCTAATGCCCCATACACACACGTGGATTTTCTGTCGTAAAAAACTTGGATGGTTTTTCCGACGGAATTCCGCTCAAGCTTGCCTTGCATTCACACGGTCACACAAAAGTTCTCTGAACTCTCGACCGTCAAGAACGCGGTGACATACAACACTACGACGAGCCGAGAAAATGAAGTTCAATGCTTCTGAGCATGCGTTGAATTGTTTCCGAGCATGCGTAGGAGTCTTGCGCGTCGGAATTTGTACAATCGCATTTTCGGACAGGAACTTTTCCCGACCGAAAAATAGAGAACATGCTCGCAATCTTTTGCTGGCTGGAATTCCTCCAGCAAAAGACTGATGGAGCATACACACGGTCGCATTTTCCGACAAAAAGCTCTCATCTGAGTTTTGCTGGCGGAATTTCCGATCGTGTGTATGGGGCATAACTCTCCTCTCCTGAAATACTCTGCTACTTCCTCTGTCATCTTTCTGCTGCATGGGTCATTTTACTTACAAAGGACAGCTCACACAATATTTCTTGAGGTTGGACTTGACATTACATGTCTGTGTCCCTGTTTTATGTCTGGCCTTAGGGAGCTGTACAATTTTGTGGGCGTTGGGGGGGGGGGGGGGTGTTAGTTAATGATGGACAAATCGTGTGGCACATGCTATCATGTTCATATACTGGACACAGGGGTGAGTAAGTCTGCTTTCGGCTAGCGGAACTACAAGATCCAGCAACAAGTGGAGTGTACAAGGTGCAGATGTAGTGAGTCAGCCCAGACAGGGGAATCGGTCAGCCTTGAACCCAACCAGTTCATTGCAGAGAGTTCACCCTGCACCACCCTCAGGTTTGCCCTCCAGCTGCACTGCCCCCCCCCCCCCCCCCCCAGTCATTGCTCACACTCACTCCACAGTCCAGATGTTACAGTGAGTACGTGCAAGGCGTGAGCTGTGTGCAGAGTCCTCTTACAGGGAAGTCTTTCCTGCACATACCAGCTACTACACTGCTTGTATTATTCATCCCTGTCCTGGCTGAGAGCTGACTGCACTGTCCCTGCTGGAGCTGTGGATCACAGTCCTGGAATCCATCACCTACTACCAATCCCACAGCTCCCACCATAGCCCTCTACTGCCCTATAGCAGAGATTTTATCCCCCATAGGACTCTGTGTTTATTAGCAGTTCCCAGGATATGTACATACACTTCCTAAACAAACCCCTTCTGTTTTATAATAACGTAAAACTGGGAAAGGGATTTGTTGTAGGGAACTGTAGCAGCTATAGAATCACGCTTTCTCTTTTTCACTTTCCGGGTTTTTTGTATTAATGAAAATAACTCGCAGCCGGTGAAGGATCTATGTGACAGCGAATTATGGTTTTGAACAACCAACGTTCAGTTAAATTGTAGCTAGATGCAGTATTGGAAGTTGTAGTGGAAGTAAGGTGCATACTTTCCTTGACCACCAATGTAAAGGGATAGTCTTCCTACTAACCTTCAGTGTAAGGGGATCTCCTTCCTACTGACCACCAATGTAAGGGGATCTCCATCCCACTGACCACCAATGTAAGGGGATCTCCTTCCCACAGACCACCAATGTAAGGAGATATGCTTCCCATTGACCACCAGTGTAAGGGGATCTCCTTCCCACTGACCACCAGTGTAAGGGGATCTCCTTCCCACTGACCACCAATGTGAGGGGATATCCTTCCCACTGACCACCAATGTGAGGGGATATCCTTCCCACTGACCACCAATGTAAGGGTATATCCCTAATCCTGACTACCAATGTAAGGGGAAATGTTTCCCACTAGCCAACAAATTAAGGGGATATTCTTCCCGCTAGCCACCAATGAAAGGGGATATCCTTCCCACTGACCACCAATGTGAGGGGATATCCTTCCCACTGACCACCAATGAAAGGGGATATCCTTCCCACTGACCACCAATGCAAGGAAGCCCTTCTCCACTGACTGCCAATAAAAGCATTCCCTTCTCCACATGTAGGCAGGGAGTGGTTAATACTGCCTCAGCCAGAAAGTTGGGAGATAATTGTGCTTCCCAGGTTTTTCTTGGTGGGTTTTTCAGGGTCCACCCCCCCCCCCCCCAGACCTGTATGCTATAAAAGGGACAGAGGCCCAGATCCTAAGACTGCCAAGGGGGTTCTTGTTGTTCTGCTGGTTTGGTTCCAGTCGGTTCGGCTTGGCCAGACCTGTTCCCTGCCACATCCAGAGTCTGCGTATTCAGTGATGTGCAGAAGTCAGAGTTCCCACTGCCTAGGAGGATGGCTGGGGCTTGCAATCCCTCCTGAACATGCTAACTATGGACTCTACCAACGATGGGCTCTTTCCTATGAAGGCATGATGGGGCAGCCACAAGCCTGATTTAGAACATTAGGGAAATGTGTGCAATTTATTCCAGGCTGTCTGTCTTTGTCCTCTCGGTAATTTATTCAAGTAAAGCTTTTAAAACTCTGCCTGGTCTGAAGTTATTAAAGGGGTGTAATGCAAGTAATCTGCACACATAGTCTACAACTCAGGTCACTATGCACATTGGAGTATGAAGATAATGGTGCCAGAGTTAATACTGTATGAAGATACAAGTGGTTATCAAGGGAAACAAAGGTGTCTCTAGCAGCCTGTCCTAAACGTGTACATGTGGCAGGTTTCGTTCAAAAGTGCCTAGCGTAGCCCACAAGAACCCACCCCAGGGTAGGCCTCTCATGTGACCTTTGCTTGGCGCGCAACAAGGAGGGAAACATGGGGGACATGATGACCAACTGCACCTCATCTAGCTCCTACCCCCTTTACACACAGACAAGCAATGTCAGGATCATTGATCCTTCTTCCAATGACTACCATAGTACAGGGGGGCCCTTCTGCGCCGATCACCAATGTAAGGGACACTTAATCACTGACAACCAGGGTAAGGGAATATTCTGACCACCAATTTTAGGGGATATCCTTTCACTGACCACCAATGTAAGGATATATTTATCCCACTGCTCCCCAATATAAGCAGGGTTGTCTGCACTGATCATCAATGTAGGGGTGTCCTGCTCCACATACCACTAATAATTTTGGTCCTTCTTTCCCTTGATAAGCAATATAAGGGACGCCCTTGTTATATATAATATTTATTTTTTTAAAGTGGTGGTGGTGGTGGTGGGGGGGGGGGGGTTCAAAATGACGCTAGTTACCCTACATTTCTTATTTCTTTATTTCTTATTATATGTATGGCACACAGCACCAATATATTGTGAGCTGCACATTTATTTTCAGCAAGGGTTCCCTGAAACCTGAAGATGACTTCTATATAACACCCTTCTATTACCCCCTATAATGTTCACACCACAGGAGGGCTTACTCAGCTGTACAAAGTGTTACATTGCTCTGGAGGTAAATATAACACAGTGGGTTGATTTACTGAAGGCAAATAGACTGCAATTTGCAAGTGCAGTTGCTCCAGAGCTTAATAAATGAGGTGAAGCTTCACTTTGCAAAGAGTACCCAATCACAAGGAAAATAAAAAATATAATTTTTACCTGTGCATGATTGGATGATGGCAGTCAGTAGATCTTCCCCTTATTTACTAAGCCCTGGAGCAACTGCAATTGCAAAGTGCTCAGTAAATCAACTGCAATGATGGCTGGGAATCAGATCCTTTGTTTTCTCACTACAGTGACATGTTTGGCATGACATGTTTAGTTTTTAGAGTGTGAAAGGGTCAGGGCTACTATCATTTTTTTTTTCAATCTTTATTTCACCACTTCAGCCCCGGAAGAAATTACTACCTTCCTGACCAGAGCACTTTTTGCAATTCGGCACTGCGTCGCTTTAACTGACAATTGCCCCTATCGTGCAACGTTGCACCCAAAAAAATATGACGTCCTTTTTTTCCCACAAATAGAGCTTTCTTTTGGTGGTATTTTATCACCTCTGCAGTTTTTATTTTTTGCGCTATAAACGAAAAAAGAGCGACAATTTTGAAAAAAAAAAAGCAATATTTTTTACTTTTTGCTATAATAAATACCCCCAAAAAATATATAAAAAAACAAATTTCTTTCTCAGTTTAGGCCGATACGTATTCTTCTACATATTTTTGGTAAAAAAAATCACAATAAGCGTATATTGATTGGTTTGCGCAAAAGTTATAGCGTCTACAAAATAGGGGATAGATATATGGCATTTTTATTATTATTTATTTTTTTTAATTAATAATGGCGGTGATCTGCTTTATCAGACGCACGGGAGTGCCATTCATTTTTAATTAGAACTCCTGTCAGGCTTTTATTGCTGTCTGTGCCCCTGTTGGGGACATTCCCCCTCTCTATTTGTCCTGTTTACCATTGTCACCACAAGTAAAATTGAAAGAATATCTTAAGATATCACAAGAAGAGGAATAGGGGGGAAATCTCTTCTCACTTCCTGTTTTGGCTATGGGACTGGAAGTGAGAGATAATCTCCCTAAATTGACACAGATAGCAAAAAAAAAAAAAAAACAGAAGTAGATAATCATACGCCATACAAAATGGAGAAAAAAATCTTACCTTTAGTTCTGCTTTAAAGCGAAACTTCAGTCATTTTTTTCATCTTTCCATCTATTAAATCTTCTGCCCTTGTTGTTTTAACTTTGGATAGTAAAACATTTTTTTTTCTACCAGTAAATACCTTATTCAGCCCACTTCCTGTTTCTTGTCTGGTCATTAGCCTAGGCTTATGACATCATGCACAGCTCTCTCTCTCTCACTCTCGTTAGAGTTTGCCAGGAAGGGAGGGGAATGAGTCAAAAGAGGGCCAATGAGAGCTGCAGGGCTGCAGAGCTGGAGGTGTGCATCTGTGTGTCTGTGTAAATCCAGGAACAGAAAGGAGGCTTCCATCATGACAAGTATGGAGTATGGTGGTCCCATCCCTAACATATAAACCACAGAAAAAAATGTAACCCCCTTAAATTGGGACTTTAATAGACCACCAACTCTTGAGATAAAAAATATATATTTTATTTTTGTACTTTAAAAATGGACGTGAAGACGTCTATAACAAACAAAAAAGAAAAAAAAGACAATGCATTCCATACAGAATAGATACTAGATCAGGACAAACATGATACAAATATAATATAGAATTTGCTCTCCTGGGGTTGGTGTACCCCGATACCCGACGCGTTTCCGGTATATTGATACCTTCATCAGGGCTTTGAGAGTTGTAAGTATTTTACAAGTGTGTGGATTTGGTGGAATGACTTTGTGTTCAGGCAGCACCTATAACCCCCAGGGTTCAATAGCGTGTTTATTCATGAATGCCAGACCCAGGACCTATAAGGGTAGTTTACATACTGGGTTACCACTGTCCGGGTTTGTTAAATGAGCCAGAGGGGGATAAGTGTACATTTAGACCTATCTTCAGCCGGCTGCATGCCAGGTGGATAAATATCCAATCAGGTCCCACTATATATCCGGCTCCTGGGATAGACCCTTGGTATGTCTGGATCCTATGGGGGGGTGCCTTCAGCTGGTGGTGCTCAAGGAAGGGAGGGGGATGAGTCAAGAGAGGGCCAATGAGAGCTGCAGGGCTGCAGAGCTGGAGGTGTGCATCTGTGTGTCTGTGTAAATCCAGGAAGTGAACAGGCATCGGCTTCAGCTGCCCACAGTTAAAATGGCTGCAGCCAGACTCAGTGGAGGGAGATTTCTGCAGCATATTTGGCAAGTACAGGATCACAGTATATATGAAATAATACGTAAAGTGGTTGGAGGGAAGCTTCAGAATGGCAAAGATGTTTTTATTACAAACTATGTGAGCAGACTGCAGTTCCACTTTAAAGCGGAGTTCCACCCAAAAATGGAACTTCCACTTTAAGGGAGGTGACCCCTGACATGCTACATTTGGCATGTCATTTTTTTGCGGGGGAGCGGAAACCCTCTTTTTAGAGGGTTCCAGCTCCCACTTCCTCCCGGGGCACCGGAAGGAAGTTCACCTCTCCCCCCTCCCTCTCGGCAATCATCTAGGACACGTCACAGGTCCCAGATGATTGCCCGGCCAGTGGCTTCACAGCCGGGCGCCCACAGTGACAATGCCGGCGCCGCAGAGAGGAGGGGTAGACGAGCGGGGCTTCGTTCCCCCGCATCGCTGGACCCTGGGGCAGGTAAGTCTCCGATTATTAAAAGTCAGCAGCTGCAGTATTTGTAGCTGCTGACTTTTATTTTTTTTCGGCAGAACTCCACTTTAACTGTTGTGGCTCTGGGGTGTGCAAAACTGCATGTACGTGCATTCTGTACAAACACCAGCGAAATTGAATGTTATTAGATTATCTTCTCTTACATAGTTACATAGTAGGTGAGGTTGAAAAAAGACACAAGTCCATCAAGTCCAACCTATGTGCGTGACCATGTGTCAGTATTACATTACATATCCCTGTATATTGCGGTCATTCAGGTGATTATCTAATAGTTTCTTGAAGCTATCAATGCTCCCCGCTGAGACCACCGCCTGTGGAAGGGAATTCCACATCCTTGCCGCTCTTACAGTAAAGAACCCTCTACGTAGTTTAAGGTTAAACCTCTTTTCTTCTAATTGTAATGAGTGGCCACGAGTCTTATTAAACTCTCTTCTGCGAAAAGTTTTATCCCTATTGTGGGGTCACCAGTACAGTATTTGTAAATTGAAATCATATCCCCTCTCAAGTCTCTTCTCCAGAGAGAATAAGTTCAACGCTCGCAGCCTTTCCTCATAACTAAGATCCTCCAGACCCTTTATTAGCTTTGTTGCCCTTCTTTGTACTCGCTCCATTTCCAGTACGTCCCTCCTGAGGACTGGTGCCCAGAACTGGACAGCATACTCCAGGTTCGGGCGGACCAGAGTCTTGTAGAGCAGGAGAATTATCGTTTTATCTCTGCAGTTGATCCCCTTTTAATGCATGCCAATATTCTGTTTGCTTTATTAGCAGCAGCTTGGCATTGCATGCCATTGCTGAGCCTATCATCCACTAGGACCCCCAGGTCCCTTTCCATCCTAGATTCCCCCAGAGGTTCTCCCCCCAGTGTATAGATTGCATTCATATTTTTGCCACCCAAATGCATTATTTTACATTTTTCTACATTGAACCTCATTTGCCATGTAGTCGCCCACCCCATTAATTTGTTCAGGTCTTTTTGCAAGATTTCCACATCCTGCGGAGAAGTTATTGCCCTGCTTAGCTTAGTATCGTCTGGAATTACAGAGATTGAACTGTTTATCCCATCCTCCAGGTCGTTTATGAACAAATTAAATAGGATTGGTCCCAGCACAGAACCCTGGGGAACCCCACTACCCACCCCTGACCATTCTGAGTACTCCCCATTTATCACCACCCTCTGAACACGCCCTTGTAGCCAGTTTTCAATCCATGTACTCACCCTATGGTCCATGCCAACGGACCTTATTTTGTACAGTAAACGTTTATGGGGAACTGTGTCAAATGCTTTTGCAAAATCCAGATACACCACGTCTACGGGCCTTCCTTTATATAGATGGCAACTCACCTCCTCATAGAAGGTTAATAGATTGGTTTGGCAAGAACGATTCTTCATGAATCCATGCTGATTACTGCTAATGATATCATTCTTATTACTAAAATCTTGTATGTAGTCCCTTATCATCCCCTCCAAGAGTTTACATACTATTGATGTTAGGCTAACTGGTCTGTAATTCCCAGGGATGTTTTTTGGGCCCTTTTTAAATATTGGTGCTACATTGGCTTTTCTCCAATCAGCTGGTACCATTCCAGTCAATAGACTGTCTGTAAAAATTAGGAACAACGGTCTGGCAATCACCTGACTGAGTTCCCTAAGTACCCTCGGATGCAAGCCATCTGGTCCCGGTGATTTATTAATGTTAAGTTTCTCAAGTCTAATTTTAATTCCGTCCTCTGTTAACCATGTAGGTGCTTCCTGTGTTGTGTCATGAGGATAAACACTGCAGTTTTGGTTACTGAAGCCCCCCGATTCACTCGTGAAGACTGAGGAGAAGAATAAATTCAATACCTTTGCCATCTCCCCATCCTTTGTAACCAGATGTCCTTCCTCATTCATTATGGGGCCAATATGGTCTGTCCTCCCTTTTTTACTGTTTACATACTTAAAGAATTTCTTGGGATTTTTTTTGCTCTCCTCCGCTATGTGTCTTTCATGTTCTATCTTAGCCATCCTAATTGCACCCTTACATTTCTTATTGCATTCTTTATAAATTCTGAATGCTGTGGATGATCCATCAACCTTGTATTTTTTGAAGGCCTTCTCCTTTGCTTTTATATGCATTTTTACATTGGAGTTAAGCCATCCAGGATGTTTGTTCGCTCTTTTAAATTTATTACCCAATGGGATACATTGGCTAATGCCCTTATTTAATATGCTCTTAAAGCAAACCCATCTCTCCTTCGTATTCTTTGTTCCTAATATTTTATCCCAATTTATGCCTTTTAGCAAGGTTTGTAGTTTAGGGAAGTTGGCTCTTTTGAAATTCAGTGTCTTTGTGTTCCCTTCATGTCTCCTATTTGTGTGATTTATACTGAAACTAATTGACCTGTGATCGCTGTTACCTAAATTGCCCCGTATTTCCACATCTGTTATCAGGTCTGTATTGTTGGTAATCAGTAGATCTAGTAATGTTTTATTTCTAGTTGGTGCGTCTACCATCTGACCCATAAAATTGTCCTGCAAGACATTAAGGAACTGGCGAGCCTTAAATGAATGCGCGGTTCCCTCCGCCCAGTCTATGTCTGGATAATTAAAATCCCCCATTATGATAACACTTCCCATCCTTGCTGCTAATCCAATTTGTGATAGGAGATCCGTCTCCACTAGGGATGAGCTTCGTGTTCGAGTCGAACCCATGTTCGACTCGAACATCGGCTGTTCGACCGTCCGTCGAATTGCGAACGTTATGGGCCGTTCGCGCCAAATTCGTGTGGCGCGTCACGGCCCATAATTCACTGCGGCATCGCAGTGCATTGCTGGCTGATGATTGGCCAAGCATGCACTATGACCCGCATGCTTGGCCAATCACAGCGCCGTCAGTAGAGAGAGCTGTAATTGGCCAAAGCCAGGGTGGCTTTGGCCAATTATGGCTCAGGGGATTTAGTACACGCCCCACACTATATAAGGCCGCCTGCACGGCGGCCCTGTGTAGTGTGTTCCGGTGTGCTGATAGAGAGAGAGACAGACAGTGTCATTTGATTTGAGTTAGATAGATTAGGCTAGATCTGTTCCTGCTATTTACATTTAGTGCAGTGCGTCCTGCTCACAGTGTTCAGCTAGAACCGTTCCTGCTATTTACATTTAGTGCAGTCAGTGCGTCCTGCTCACAGTGTTCAGCTAGATCCGTTCCTGCTATTTACATTTAGTGCAGTGCGTCCTGCTCACAGTGTTCAGCTAGATCTGTTCCTGCTATTTACATTTAGTGCAGTGCGTCCTGCTCACAGTGTTCAGCTAGATCCGTTCCTGCTATTTACATTTAGTGCAGTGCGTCCTGCTCACAGTGTTCAGCTAGATCTGTTCCTGCTATTTACATTTAGTGCAGTGCGTCCTGCTCACAGTGTTCAGCTAGATCCGTTCCTGCTATTTACATTTAGTGCAGTCAGTGCGTCCTGCTCACAGTGTTCAGCTAGATCTGTTCCTGCTATTTACATTTAGTGCAGTGCGTCCTGCTCACAGTGTTCAGCTAGATCTGTTCCTGCTATTTACATTTAGTGCAGTGCGACCTGCTCACAGTGTTCAGCTAGATCCGTTCCTGCTATTTACATTTAGTGCAGTCAGTGCGTCCTGCTCACAGTGTTCAGCTAGATCCGTTCCTGCTATTTACATTTAGTGCAGTGCGTCCTGCTCACAGTGTTCAGCTAGATCTGTTCCTGCTATTTACATTTAGTGCAGTGCGTCCTGCTCACAGTGTTCAGCTAGATCCGTTCCTGCTATTTACATTTAGTGCAGTGCGTCCTGCTCACAGTGTTCAGCTAGATCTGTTCCTGCTATTTACATTTAGTGCAGTGCGTCCTGCTCACAGTGTTCAGCTAGATCCGTTCCTGCTATTTACATTTAGTGCAGTCAGTGCGTCCTGCTCACAGTGTTCAGCTAGATCTGTTCCTGCTATTTACATTTAGTGCAGTGCGTCCTGCTCACAGTGTTCAGCTAGATCTGTTCCTGCTATTTACATTTAGTGCAGTGCGACCTGCTCACAGTGTTCAGCTAGATCCGTTCCTGCTATTTACATTTAGTGCAGTCAGTGCGTCCTGCTCACAGTGTTCAGCTAGATCCGTTCCTGCTATTTACATTTAGTGCAGTGCGTCCTGCTCACAGTGTTCAGCTAGATCTGTTCCTGCTATTTACATTTAGTGCAGTGCGTCCTGCTCACAGTGTTCAGCTAGATCCGTTCCTGCTATTTACATTTAGTGCAGTGCGTCCTGCTCACAGTGTTCAGCTAGATCTGTTCCTGCTATTTACATTTAGTGCAGTGCGTCCTGCTCACAGTGTTCAGCTAGATCCGTTCCTGCTATTTACATTTAGTGCAGTGCGTCCTGCTCACAGTGTTCAGCTAGATCCGTTCCTGCTATTTACATTTAGTGCAGTCAGTGCGTCCTGCTCACAGTGTTCAGCTAGATCCGTTCCTGCTGTTTACATTTAGTGCAGTGCGTCCTGCTCACAGTGTTCAGCTAGATCTGTTCCTGCTATTTACATTTAGTGCAGTGCGTCCTGCTCACAGTGTTCAGCTAGATCTGTTCCTGCTATTTACATTTAGTGCAGTGCGTCCTGCTCACAGTGTTCAGCTAGATCCGTTCCTGCTATTTACATTTAGTGCAGTGCGTCCTGCTCACAGTGTTCAGCTAGATCTGTTCCTGCTATTTACATTTAGTGCAGTGCGTCCTGCTCACAGTGTTCAGCTAGATCCGTTCCTGCTATTTACATTTAGTGCAGTCAGTGCGTCCTGCTCACAGTGTTCAGCTAGATCTGTTCCTGCTATTTACATTTAGTGCAGTGCGTCCTGCTCACAGTGTTCAGCTAGATCTGTTCCTGCTATTTACATTTAGTGCAGTGCGTCCTGCTCACAGTGTTCAGCTAGATCCGTTCCTGCTATTTACATTTAGTGCAGTCAGTGCGTCCTGCTCACAGTGTTCAGCTAGATCTGTTCCTGCTATTTACATTTAGTGCAGTGCGTCCTGCTCACAGTGTTCAGCTAGATCCGTTCCTGCTATTTACATTTAGTGCAGTGCGTCCTGCTCACAGTGTTCAGCTAGATCTGTTCCTGCTATTTACATTTAGTGCAGTGCGTCCTGCTCACAGTGTTCAGCTAGATCTGTTCCTGCTATTTACATTTAGTGCAGTCAGTGCGTCCTGCTCACAGTGTTCAGCTAGATCCGTTCCTGCTATTTACATTTAGTGCAGTGCGTCCTGCTCACAGTGTTCAGCTAGATCCGTTCCTGCTATTTACATTTAGTGCAGTCAGTGCGTCCTGCTCACAGTGTTCAGCTAGATCCGTTCCTGCTATTTACATTTAGTGCAGTCAGTGCGTCCTGCTCACAGTGTTCAGCTAGATCCGTTCCTGCTATTTACATTTAGTGCAGTGCGTCCTGCTCACAGTGTTCAGCTAGATCCGTTCCTGTTATCTTCCTACTGACAGGCAGGCTTGTCTGGTTACAGTATATAAAGCTACCTGAAGAAAATTACAGGTGTTCTATCCCAGCTTAGTGCAGCTACAGGCCATTAGTATGTCTGGAAGGCCAAGAAGGAGAGGCAGACAGTCACAAGCCAATAAGAGAGGGCAAGCAGGCTCTGTGTCTAGTGCTGGTCGTGGAGACGGTGCATCCTCATCAGCACGTGGCCATGGGACACGCTTGGCCTTTTTTTCGGCAGCTGGTCGTGTTGAGCCGCAACATGCGGAAGACTTGGTCGAGTGGATGACCAAGCCGTCCTCATCCTCCTCATCCTCTCTCACCCATGCCCAGGGTGCTTTGTCTGGCAAAGCAGCGGCCTCTTCCCTCAGCTCAATGTCATCAGTGACTCCTTCCCTAGCTCCACCATGTCCTCCTGAGGATTCCCTCGAACTGTTTGACCACAGTGTTGGGTACATGCTCCAGGAGGATGCCCAGCGTTTGGAAGGCTCTGATGATGATACTGAGCTCGATGAAGGCAGTAACATGAGCACGGACAGAGGGGGTGCCCAAGAAGGACAGCAATCTGGCAGTCATGCTCCCCCTGCTGCAGCATACTGCCAGGTTTGCTCCAGTGATGAGGAGGGAGGGGATGATGAGGTCACTGACTCAACGTGGGTGCCTGATAGGAGAGAGGAGGAGGAGGCGGCACATCACCAACGAGGCAGGATGCCCTCCAGGGGCCAGCCTAAGGGCAGCACATTGACTGCATCACACCCCAAAGCTCCACATGTGCAGGGCGCTGCAGTCTCTGCGCGTTATTCAAAAAGTTCTTTGGTGTGGGCCTTTTTTGAGACGAGTGCATCAGATCGCACCGCTGCTATTTGCAACATATGTCTCAAGCGTATCTCGCGTGGCCAAAACATCTCCCGCTTGGGTACCACATGCTTGACCAGACATATGTTGACCTGCCATGCAGTTCGTTGGCAAGCATATCTAAAAGACCCACACCAAAGAACAAAGAGGATCTCTCCTTGCTCCTCATCAGCTGAGATTTCCAACCCCACTAGACCTTCAGTCCTCTCTGAGACCTGCAGTGAGAGGAATGAAGGTGTAGAATTAGGTGTGTCACAGCCAAGTACTTGTGGGCAATCTGCTTTTGGTACACCGACGTCAGATTGTACCAGGCAAATTTCCCTGCCCCAGCTGCTGCGCCGCCGAAAGAAGTTTGCTCCCAGCCATCCACATGCCCAGCGGTTGAATGCTAGCTTGGCAAAATTGCTAGCACTTCAACTGCTACCTTTTCAGTTGGTAGACTCTGCCCCCTTCCGTGAGTTTGTGGAATGTGCGGTTCCTCAGTGGCAGGTACCCAAACGCCACTTTTTCTCACGGAAGGCGATTCCGGCTCTCTACCGGCATGTGGAAGGCAATGTCCATGCCTCGCTGGACAGGGCGGTCAGCGGTAAGGTGCATATTACCGCTGACTCATGGTCCAGCAGGCATGGACAGGGACGTTACTTAAGTTTCACGGCGCATTGGGTGACTCTGCTAGCAGCTGGGAAGGATGCAGGACAAGGTGCAGTAGTGTTGGAGGTTGTTCCGCCACCACGCCTCCAAAATGCTGATTGTGACACACCTCTCTCCTCCACCCCCTCCTCTTCTTCTTCCTCCATGGCCTCTTCCTCGGAACCAGCGGTGCTCCGTAGGCGTTCAAGGGGCTACGCAAGTACGCAGGCCAAAAGATGCCATGCGGTGCTTGAGCTGGTGTGCTTGGGGGACAGGAGCCACACTGGGGCAGAGGTTCTGTCAGCTCTGCAGGGGCAGGTTCAGAGGTGGTTGACGCCACGCCAACTTAAGGCAGGAATGGTGGTTTGCGACAATGGCACCAACCTCCTCTCTGCCCTCCGACAGGGACAACTGACCCATGTGCCCTGTTTGGCTCACGTCCTTAACTTGGTGGTGCAGCGGTTCTTGGGCAGGTACCCGGGCTTACAGGATGTCCTGAGGCAGGCCAGGAAAGTCTGTGTGCATTTCCGCCGGTCATATAATGCCAGTGCTCGGCTGACGGACCTCCAAAAGGAGTTTAACCTGCCCAAGAACCGCCTAATCTGTGACATGCCCACCAGGTGGAACTCAACGTTGGCCATGCTGCAGCGGCTGCACACGCAGCAGAGGGCCATCAATGAGTACCTGTGCGACTATGGCACCAGGACAGGGTCAGGGGACCTTGGTTTTTTTTTCCCCACGCCAGTGGGCCATGATCAGGGATGCATGCACTGTCCTGTCACCATTCGAGGAGGCCACGAGGATGGTGAGCACTGACAGTGCATGCATCAGTGACACTGTCCCCCTTGTCCACCTGTTGGAGCACACGCTGCGTGGAATAATGGACAGGGCACTTGAGGCAGAACAGAGGCAGGAAGAGGAGGACTTCCTTAGCTCTCAAGGCCCCCTTTATCCAGACAGTGTTCCTGCGTGCCCGCCGATCACACAGGAAGAGGACGAGGAGGAGGAGGAGGAGGAGGAAGATTGTGTCAGTATGGAGGTGGAGCCTGGCACTCAGCATCAGCAGTCTTTAAGGGATCAGTCCCAAGGAACACATGGACTTGTACGTGGCTGGGAGGAGGTGGCTGCGGACGTTGTTGTCCTTAGTGACCCAGAGGACTCCGGACCGAATGCCTCAGCAAACCTACGCTGCATGGCCTCCCTGATCCTGCAAAGCCTGCGTAAGGATCCTCGTATTCGTGGTATCAAGGAGAAGGACCAATACTGGCTGGCAACCCTCCTTGATCCACGTTACAAGGGTAAGGTTGCGGACCTTATCTTGCCATCGCAGAGGGAGCAGAGGATGAAACATCTTCGGGAGGCCTTGCAGAAAGGTCTGTGCAACACGTTCCCAGAGACTGGGAGGTTACAAACTCCTGTTTCTGGACAACGTGTTGCTGAGGCTTCGGTCAGTCAAAGAAGGAGCGGTGGAGAAGGTGGCCGTCTGACCGATGCGTTCAGACAATTTTTTGGTCCGCAGCCCCAAGGTATGATCGGTTCCAGCAACCATCGCCAGCGTCTGTTTTACATGGTGCAGGAATACCTAGGGGCAAGATCAGACTTGGACACCTTTCCCACCGAAAATCCTCTGGGTTACTGGGTCTTGAGGATGGATCACTGGCCAGAGCTTGCACAGTATGCAATTGAGCTACTGGCCTGTCCTGCATCCAGCGTTCTTTCCGAACGCACATTCAGTGCTGCTGGAGGCGTGGTAACCGATCACAGGGTGCGTCTGTCCACTGACTCGGTCGATCGGCTGACCTTCATAAAAATGAATCAGTCTTGGATCACCACCAGCTACCAAGCACCTGATGCTGATGTAACTGAATAATTTTTTTCAGATCCCTTCAAAGACTGCCTATGCTGATGCTGAGTGACTATCCCTGAGTAATTATCCTCTTCCTCCTCAATCATCACGCTGATAGCTTGTAAGAACATTTTTGGTTCTGGGCGCCACCACCAGTGCCTAAGGCACAATTTTTCAGCCCCTGTTTAACAGGGGCGTGTAATTACAATTTTTGATGTAATACTTTGCAGCAGGGCTCGTTCCTGCATTCCAACTAGAGTGTCTGTGAGGGGTTGCAGTGTTGTGGCACCAGCACCAGTGCCTAAGGCCCAATTTTTCTGCCCCTGTCTAACAGGGGCGTGTAATTACAATTTTTGATGCAATACTTTGCAGCAGGGCTCGTTCCTGCATTCCAACTAGAGTGTCTGTGAGGGGTTGCAGTGTTGTGGCACCAGCACCAGTGCCTAAGGCCCAATTTTTCTGCCCCTGTCTAACAGGGGCGTGTAATTACAATTTTTGATGCAATACTTTGCAGCAGGGCTCGTTCCTGCGTTCCAACTAGAGTGTCTGTGAGGGGTTGCAGTGTTGTGGCACCAGCACCAGTGCCTAAGGACCAATTTTTCTGCCCCTGTCTAACAGGGGCGTGTAATTACAATTTTTGATGCAATACTTTGCAGCAGGGCTCGTTCCTGCGTTCCAACTAGAGTGTCTGTGAGGGGTTGCAGTGTTGTGGCACCAGCACCAGTGCCTAAGGCCTAATTTTTCAGCTCCTGTTCAACAGGGGCATGTAATTACAATTCTTGATCTAATA
Source organism: Lithobates septentrionalis (assembly GCA_037952835.1). Lineage (NCBI taxonomy): Eukaryota > Metazoa > Chordata > Amphibia > Anura > Ranidae > Lithobates > Lithobates septentrionalis. The sequence goes on along the minus strand of JBBDGP010000141.1, from coordinate 642,924 downwards.
TTTCACAGCAGGGCCCTGTGAGGGCTTACAGTGTTGTGGCCACAGCAACACCTAAGGCCCAAATTTCTGCTGAGTATATAGGGCAGGACCCTACTTTCAAACATCTAACTTACAAACGACTCCTACTTGCAAACGGAAGGAGACAACAGGAAGTGAGATGAAATCTACCCCTAGGAAGGGAAATTCTCTCCTGTAAGAGTTAATATGGGAAAACAATTTCACCTTTCCACTGATGCTTTCCAATCCTTGTTCCACAAAAAAACCCAAATTTTCAAAAAACATTTTTCATTGGGACAAAAAAGTGAGGTGAAATCTTCTGAAGAGGAGGAAAGACAGCAAAACAAATGTCACAGGGGTGATAACCCTTCCCTATGTTTTCCAAAAAGCTTAAAAAAGATTTTTTGGCTGGAGCTAAACACGTTAAAAATGTACCCGTTCAAAATTACAAAGAGATTCTACTTAACAACAAACCTACAGTCCCTGTCTTGTTTGCACCGCCTGTATACTGCTGTTCAGAGTATATAGGGCCTTTCCTTATTTTAATTTGGGTGCGGGGTTCCCCTTAATATCCATACAGGACCCAAAGGGCCTGGTAATGGACTGGGGGGGTACCCATGCCGTTTGTCTCACTGATTTTCATCCATATTGCCATGACCCGACATGACATTAAACCCGCAAGCAGTTTTAAATGAGATTTTTTCCTTTAAAAATGACATTTGGTGCAGGGACTGTTCTAAACATGGGAAACACGCGTCACTTTACAGGCATACTATAGACACCCCCCAGGTACGATATTTAAAGGAATATTTCACTTTTTTTTTTTACTTTAAGCATCATTAAAATCACTGCTCCCGAAAAAACGGCCGTTTTTAAAAGTTTTTTTTGCATTGATACATGTCCCCTGGGGTAGGACCCGGGTCCCCAAACCCTTTTTCGGACAATACCATGCAAATTAGCCTTTAAAATGAGCACTTTTGATTTCGAACGTTCGAGTCCCATAGACGTCAATGGGGTTCTAACGTTCGTGCGAACTTTCGGTCCGTTCGCGGGTTCTGGTGCGAACCGAACCGGGGGGTGTTCGGCTCATCCCTAGTCTCCACTTCCTCCCTCAGGTTAGGGGGCCTATAGCATACTCCCAGTATTATTTTCCCCTTAGCTTCATCCCTTTGGAGCTCTACCCATAAAGATTCCACCTCCTCCCTAGCCCCCTCAGTGATGTCATCTCTCACATTCACTTGTACATTATTCTTGATATATAGGCATACCCCTCCCCCTTTTTTACCCTCTCTATCCTTGCGGTATAGGGTATACACTTGAATGTTTGCCAGCCAATCATGAGAGCTGTTGAACCAGGTCTCTGAAATTCCCACAAAATCCAAATCCTCCTTGTACAACAGTATCTCTAGTTCACCCATCTTGTCCGCCAGGCTCCCGGCATTGGTGAACATGCCACATAGTTTAGACCGGTCGCATATTGTCCTCGTATTGGTCTGATGTCTTTTATTCATGAGAAAAGCATGAATCAGGAAAATACTGCATTATGGCCACTAGGTGAATAGTAAATAATTATTAATTTCCTCTGTTCATCAGCTCCATGTGATGTGCAATTTAAAGTGCATTGCAGAGGTGTGTAAAAACGGATGACAGCACACATGTGTTTTAATGCATTCTCTATTGATTGCAAACACTTCGGGGAAAAAAAAGCTCCAAAGGGCAAAGGTGTGATATTTAAATCTATACACTACAGGTAAAAGCATGTTGCAAGTAGGGATGGGCGAACAGTTCGGCCCGAGCATAAGTTCAGGCCGAACTTTTGTTCTTCGGTCGTTCAGTGAACAGCTGAACAAACGGGTCGTTCGACCATTTGTTTGGCCCATGAACCGACCACAATTCATTGCGGCGCTGAACAGTGCATTGCAAGCCCTGATTGGCTGAAGCAGTGAAAACTTCAGCCAATCAGGGCACATAGCACTGTCAGAGTCATGATTGGACACTGTCATTGTGACTTTATCCAATCATGGCTCATTCCTGCCCCACAGTATAAAAGTATTCTTTCGATGGCAGCCATTTTCAGTGTGATTTTGGCGTGGAGAGAGATAGAACAGGGCTCGGTTCAGTGCTATCAGTTAGTTAGTGTTCTATACTGTGCTATTTTGCTTCAATTGTCAGTGTAGAATATTCGTTTAGTTTCAGTCTAAGGATAGGGATAGTGTGAGTGTAGTGAGGAGGACCATCATTCAGCTTTGCATAGTGTGCAGCTAGAGTAGGGACAGCTCAGATAGTTTCACTGTAGTGTAGTGAGACCGTGTCATTCATACATACAGTATCTCACAAAAGTGAGTACACCCCTCACATTGTTGAAAATATTTTATTATATCTTTTCATGTGACAACACTGAAGAAATGACACTTTGCTACAATGTAAAGTAGTGAGTGTACAGCTTGTATAACAGTGCACACTTTCTGTCCCCTCATAATAACTAAACACACCATTAATGTCTAAACCGCTGGCAACAAAAGTGAGTACATCCCTATGTGAAAATGTCCAAATTGGGCCCAATTAGCCATTTTCCCTCCCCGGGGTCATGTGACTCGTTTCAGGTGTGAATTGGGAGCAGGTGTGTTAAATTTGGTGTTATCAATCTTACTCTCTTATACTGGTCACTGGAAGTTCAACATGGCACCTCATGGCTAAGAACTCTATGAGGATCCAAAAAAAGAATTGTTGCTCTGCATAAAGATGGCCTAGGCTATAAGAAGATTGCCAAGACCCTGAAACTGAGCTGCAGCACGATGGCCAAGGCCATACAGCAGCTTAACAGGACAGGTTCCACTCAGAACAGGCCTCGCCATGGTCGACCAAAGAAGTTGGGTGCATGTGCTCAGCGTCATATCCAGGGGTTGTCTTTGGGAAATAGATGTATGAGTCCTGCCAGCATTGCTGCAGAGGTTGAAGGGGTGAGGGGTCAGCCTGTCAGTGCTCAGACCATACACTGCACACTGCATCAAATTGGTCTGCATGGCTGTCATCCCAGAAGGAAGCCTCTTCTAAAGATGATGCACAAGAAAGCCTGCAAACAGTTTGCTGAAGACAAGCAGACTAAGGACATGGATTATTGGAACCATGTTCTGTGGTCTGATGAGACCAAGATAAACTTATTTGGTTCAGATGGTGTCAAGCATGTGTGGCAGCAGCCAGGTGAGGAGTACAAAGACAAGTGTGTTTTGCCTACAGTCAACCATGGGGTGGAAGTGTCATGGTCTGGGGCTGCATTAGTGTTGCCGGTACTGGGGAGCTATAGGTCATTGAGGGAACCATGATCTATTCCCTTCAGAGACTGGGCCACAGGGCAGTATTCCAACATGATAACGACTCCAAACACACTTCCAGGATGACCACTGCCTTGCTAAAAAACTGAGATTAAAGGTAATGGACTAGCCAAGCATGTCTCCAGACCTAAATCCTATTGAGCATCTGTGGGGCATCCTCAAATGGAAGGTGGAGGAGCGCAAGGTCTCTAATATCCACCAGCTCTGTGATGTCGTCATGGAGGAGTGAAAGAGGACTCAAGTGGCAACCTGTGAAGTTCTGATGAACTCCATGCCCAAGAGGGTTAAGGCAGTGCTGGAAAATAATGGTGGCCACATCAAATATTGACATTTTGTGCCCAATTTGGACATTTTCACTTAGCGGTGTACTCACTTTTGTTGCCAGCGGTTTGGACATTAATGGCTATGTGTTGAGTTATTTTGAGGGGACAGCAAATTTACACTGTTATACAAACTGTACACTCACTACTTTACGTTGTAGCAAAGTGTCATTTATTCAGTGTTGTCACATGAAAAGATATAATAAAATATTTGCAAAAATGTGAGGGGTGTACTCACTTTTGTGAAATACTGTACATTAGTGTAGAGTAGGGACAGCTCATATAGTTCCAGTGTAGTGTAGTGAGACCGCGTCAGTAATGTTGACATTAGTGTATAGCTAGAGTAGGTACAGTGCAGATAGCGTCAGTGTAGTGACGGTTGAACACCATCTATTTGATTGTGTTACTGCCAGTTTAACGCCATTTATTCTGTGTGCGTTACTGCCAGTTTAACACCAAATAGTTCTATGTGCGTTACTGCCAGTTTAACACCATATCGTTTTGTGTGCATTACTGCCAGTTTAACGTCATATAGTTTTGCGTGCGTTACTGCCAGTTTAATGCCATATCGTTTTGTGTGTGTTACTGCCAGTTTAACGCCATATAGTTCTGTGTGCGTTACTGGCGGTTTAACGCCATATAGTTCTGTGTGCATTACTGTCAGTTTAACGCCATATAGTTCTGTGTGCGTTACTGCCAGTTTAACGCCATATAGTTTTGCGTGGGTTACTGCCAATTTAACGCCAAAGAGTTCTGTGTGCATTACTGCCAGTTTAACGCCTTATCGTTTTTTGTGCGTTACTGCAAGTTTAACGCCATATAGTTTTGTGTGCGTTACTGCCAGTTTAATGCCATATAGTTCTGTGAGCATTACTGCCAGTTTAACGCCATATAGTTTTGCGTGTGTTACTGCCAGTTTAACACCATATAGTTCTGTGCATCACTGTACGTTTAGCGCATTATGTTGCAGAATATTATAGTGTATCTGTGTAGTGTGAGTACTCAAATTAAAGTGCACCAAACACCTCTTTACATTGATTAAAGTGCATGTACGTACAGATTTCAACTTCTTCTTTACATTTGCTTATAAGCACCACCCCTTACCTCCCAATAATGTCTGGGAGAACAACAAGGAGAGGCAGACGTTCCCTTGGCACTGTAAGGGGGCCAGCAACAAATGTGTCCACATGCAAAGATGGTCGTGGTGGTCAGTCCTTAGGCAGGGCATCATTTCTTGCATTTAGTGAGTTTGCCCATGCTATCCAGCCACAGCATGCAGAGGAGGTGGTGGACTGGCTTACTAAACCTTACTCATCCTCCTCATCCTCTGTAACGCAAGCAGAGACAAGTGTGCAGTCCCCTGCAGTTGCCAAAGTGGATAAACCTGGCTCCTTTCCCACATCTATTCCTGCCATAGCCCCAACATCAGCCATTGAGAAGTCAGTTGAGTTATTTGACCACAGCGTTAGCCACTTGCTCCTTGATAATGCCCAGCCATTACTGGATTTAGATGTTGGTTCTGAGGTTGAGGATGACAGGAACATGAGCCTAGAGAGAGGGAGGAACGCCGGTAGACAAATTGGCATTCATGTTCCCCAAGCCGCAGCGTATTGCCAAGTTGTCTACAGTGGTAATGATGAAGATGGGGGAGATGGAGATGATGATGATTAGGTCACTGATGTGACTTGGGTGCCAGATAGAGCAGAGGAGGAAACTGAAGGTGAAGTGGCACAACCCCAAAGGAGGCCGACATCAAAAAAGAGTAGAGAGCAGCCACCCTATTTCATCACATTCTGCAGCTGTTATCTCCTGGCCCACTCCCCAAAGCTCAGCTGTCTGGGCCTTTTTCAGCACATCTGCAGCAGATCGCACTGTTGCTATCTGAAAACTGTGTCTCAGGCACATCAAATGTGGCAAAAACACCAATAATTTGGGTACCACATGCTTAACAAGGCATTTAACGTCCAACCACTCAGCCCATTGGCAAAAGCACCTAAAAGCCACACAAAAGAGGCACAAATCTGTCCCTCCTCCTTCTTCTTACCCATTTCAGTCTGCCCCTGCGATACCGAGTCATTACATTTCAGCAGCCTTCACTGACAGGGATGATGGTATAGCACAGGGTGTACCAGGTCCTAGCAGCACATCTGCCAGCAGCACACCACCAGCTGTATTCTGTAGCCGGCAAATTTCTCTGCCCCATCTACTGCAGCGGAAAAAAAACTACAGTCCCTGCCACCCACATACACAGTGTCTGAACGCAAGCTGTTCAAAGCTGTTGGCTCTCAAACTTCTGGCTTTCAGCCTGGTGGATTCTGCCCCCTTCTGTGAATTCGCGCAATGTGCTGTACCACAATAGCAGGTTCCCAGTCGCTACTATTTTTCACGTAAGGCCGTTCCATCTCTCTACCATCACGTGGAAGGGAATGTTCTGACACCGTTGGGCAAGGCAGTCAGCCGTAAAATCCACCTTACTGCTGACACATAGTCCAGCAAGCATGGGCAGGGACTATATATTTCGTTCATAGCACACTGGGTAACGCTGCTTGCAACTCGAAAGGATGCAGGACAGGGCTTGGTGCTGCAGCTTGTTGTGCCCCCATGTGTCCATACAGCTGCTGGTGATGCCAGACCTGTGAGCTTTACCCCCTCCTCCTCCTCCGCCACCTCTATGCCCTCCTCTGCAGAATTATCCTATGAACATCAGGTACCGCCTAAGCATTCAAAGGGCTATTCCCAGAGACAGGCTAAAAGGTGCCATGCAGTGCTTCAGCTTGGTGTCTTTAGGGGACAGGAACTACACCGGAGCAGAGGTTCTTGCAGCTCTGCAGGGACAGGCCCAGAGGTGGCTCACACCATGCCAGCTGGAGCCAGGAATGGTGTTGTCCGATAATGGCTCAAACCTCCTGTCCGCCCTTAGACAGGGAAAGTTGATACATGTGCTATGCCTGGCACATGTCTTCAATTTGGTGGTGCAGCGTTTCCTAAGTACGTACCCAGGGTTGCAAGATGTACTAAAGCGGGCCAAAAGAGTCTGTAGCCATTTCATGGGGTCATACATAGCCAGTGCTCAATAGGCTGAAATTCCACCTGCCCGTAAACCGCCTGATTTGTGACATGTGCCCACCAGGTGGAACTCAACTTTGGGAATGCTGCAGCGACTTTACATGCAGCAGTGGGCCATCAACGAGTACCTGTGCCATTACGGCACGACAGCAAGCTCAGGCCACCTCAGCTTTTTTTCCCCATGCCAATGGCTGATCATTAAGGATGCATGCACTGTATTGTCACCATTTGAGGAGGCCACAAGGATGGTGAGCAGTGACAGTGCATGCATCAGTGACACAATCCCTGTTGTGTTCCAGCTGGAGCAGACTCTGCGTGGCATTATGGACAGGGCACTGGAGGCAGAGCAGCAGTAGCAAGAGCAGGACTTCCTTTCCTCTCAAGACTCACTTTATCCAGACACCATCATTCCTATGTCACAGAACACAAAAGAGGAGAGAGGGGAGGAGGAGGATTCTGGCACTTTCATAGGCTTCGAAGAAGAGAAAGACATGCGTCAATCTGTAAGCGATGGCTTTCCAACCCAAGGAACCGTGGGAGTAGTACGTGGCTGGGAGGAGGAAGTTCCAGATGCTGTCATCCTGAGTGACCCCGAGGAGCCTGCTTCTCAAGCCTCGGCAAATTTGAGGCGCATGGGCAACCTCATGCTTCAAAACCTGCAAAAGGCATAAAGGAGAAGAATGATTACTGGTTGGCAACCCTCCTTGACCACCGTTATAAGGGGAAGGTCTCAGAACTCATCCCGTCCCCACAGAGAGTGCAGAAGATAAAATCTCTTGAGGACACGTTAAAGAGGATTTTTTTGAACATTTTTCCTGACTTCAGTAGGTTACAGTGACGTGCAAAACTTAGTTTTGAGTCTTCTGTTGGTCAAGAGAAGTGTTGGAGAAGGCGTCCGCCTAAGTGAGGCATTTCGGGATTTTTTTAGTCCTCGCCGCCCAAGGCTGTCAGCTTCCACATACCATCTGTAGCGTCTGCATCACGTGGTGGACGATTACCTTGGGGCCAAAACAGAGATGGAGAGCTTTCCAGCTGACGATCCACTGACTTGTGGGTCATGAGAATAGACCCCTGGCCAGAACTCGCCCAGTATGCTATTGAGTTGTTAGGCTGCCCTGCATCCAATGTGCTTTCAGAAGGGGCATTCAGTGCTGCAGGAGGTTTCGGTACTGATCATAGAACGCGTCTGTCCACAGACTCCTTGGACCCTTTGACTTTTATAAAAATGAATCAGTCCTGGATTACCAGCTATGAAGCCCCTGATGCCGATATCACTGATTAAGTCTTTTTGGTATGCTAAATCTCTGCAGGACTTCGAGGCTGCCTAGCTTTGAGGGTGTTCAATCATTTCATCTGGAAGAATGTTTTTGGTATAGTTTTCATGGGCACAATTAACACCCAAAGACCAATTTTTCAGCACCTGTTTGACAGGTGCATATCATTGCAATTTTTTACAGCAAGGCCAATTCTTGCTTTCTTTATCGAACATCACGGGACACAGAGCACCATAGTAATAACTATATGGGTTATAGGCCACCTTTAGGTGAATGGACACTGGTATAACCAAAAAGGAAACAGGAAGTGCCCCTCCCTATATAACCCTTCCCATACCGGGAGTATCTCAGTTTTTTCGCCAGTGTCTAAGGTGTTGGTCACGGTTGATGAAGTGCTAAGAGAGCTTCGCTAAGTAATCCCTGGCGGGATCAAGGGGCTGTGCAAACGGATCCAGCTAAAGTGCTTAAAAGCCAAATGGATGGTACCCGGGCCTCGTACAAGAAGAAACAAGCTTTTTGCCTGTAATGCTTCTCTATAGAGGTCAACCGATATATCGGCCGTCCGATATATCGGCCGATATTCGGGGTTTTTTAATTAATCGTCATCGGCTGATTGTGCTGATAAAAAAGGCCGATTATAACTTCAGCACGACTTACAAATGACTTCTGTAATAGAAGTCAATGCAAGTTGCCTGAAGTCTTCAGTGGAGCGACTTCTCTCCTCTCTGGGCAGCCTGCCAAGTCTGATAAAAGAAGCTAAAAAGATGCAATGGGGGTTATTTACCAAAGGAAGATCCACTGTGCACTGCAAGTGCACTTGAAAGTGCAGTCACTCTAAATCTAAGGGGTAGATCTGAAATTAGTGGAAGCTCTGCTGATTTTTTCATCCAATCATGTGCAAGCTAAAATGCTGTTTTTTATCTTCCTTGCATGTCTCCCTCGGATCTACAGCGACTTTACTACCAAGTGCACTTTCAGTGCAAAGTGGATTTTCCTTTAGTAAATAACCCCCAATGTTTCTACTTATCAATGAACTGAACTCTGTGTGTAGGAGTTCTCAGTTTAACCATTTAAAGGGGTTATAAAGGTAAAAAATTTTTCACCTTAATGCATTCTATGCATTAAGGTGAAAAAACTTTTGACAGTATCGCCGCCCCCAGCCCCCCCGTTTTACTTACCTGACGCCTCGAATCTTCGCTGCTCGTCCTCGTCATCTTCATTGCAGCTCAGCCTGGTCGCTGATTGGCTGCAGTGGATGGATTGAAAGCAGCGCAGCCATTGGCTCGCGCTGCTGTCAATCACATCCGATGACGCGGTGCGCCGGGGGGCGGGGCCGAGTGATACAGCGAGCGGCTATAGCCGCCGGCTGTATCACGGGAGCGCGCCCGCAAGCACTCACCACCATGCGAGGGAGCTCGCATTAAGGTGGTAAATGCTTGTGGGGAGGAGCTAAAACAGCCGCCGAGGGACCCCAGAAGACCAGGTTCGGGGCCACTCTGTGCAGAACGAGCTGCACAGTGAAGGTAAGTATAACATGTTTGTTATTTAAAAAAAAAAAAAAAAATTACCTTTACAACCCCTTTAAAGACTAAATCTTTTCTGACATTTGTTGCTTACAAGTAAAAATTCTGTATTTTCTGCTAGAAAATCACTTAGAACCCCCAAAAATTATATATATTTTTTTAACAGAGACCCTAGGGAATAAAATAGCGGTTGCTGCAATATTTTATGTCACACAGTATTTGCGCAGCGGCCTTTCAAACGCAATTTTTTTTTTAAAAAATACACTAATGAATTTTAAAAAAACTAAGCAGTAAAGTTAGCCCATTTTTTTTTGTCCAAAAGTTTTGATTACCTGTTTTTGTGTATTTAATATTTAAGATATAGTTTTTTTTAATCTAAATTATACATACAAGTGAACTGATTGGAGGTTTGTTTTGTTTAATAAATGTTTAAATGTAAGAAATGTTCTGTATCACTTATTACTTAAAGCGGTTGTATACCTTTTTTTTAAACTTTTACCTACAGGTAAGCCTATAATAAGGCTTACCTGTAGGTAAAAAAAATATCTCCTAAGCCTGTACGGTTTAGGAGATATTCCCCTCGCAATGAGCCGCTGACTGCAGCAGCGCATGCACACAGGGGATCCTCGGCTGAAAGCCCGGCAGCCGCCGGACTTTGCCGGGAAAAAAGTCTCCTGTGCGCATGCGCGGGAGTGACGACATTGCGGCTCCGGCCACTCACATCGCCACGGCGCTTCGGCAGCGGTCCGCATTCATTTCAATGGGCAGGAGTGGTGGAGGAGCGATACACACCGCTCCAAAGATGCTGCTTGCAGGACTTTTTTTAACATCCTGCCAGCGCATCGCCTCAGTGTGAAAGCACTCGGGTTTTCACACTGAGACTGCAGGGGAGCCATTTTGCAGGCACTTTACAGGCACTATTTTTAGCCCAAAAGCGCCTGAAAAACACCCCATTGTGAAAGGGGTCTAACTGTTAGTTTTTATGAGATGAAGGGAAAAAAAAAAAAAAATCGGCTTAACATATCGGCCCAAAAAAAATCGGTATCATATATCAGCCATTGGCTGCCGCGATTTTGAAATATCAGCAGTTTTCCGGCAGGGTGCTGAAAAGGTCCAAGGGAGTGGACCCGTGAAAGGGGACTCAGTCCTTGAAGGTCTGGCATGACATGGCCCGTCATGATGGGTGAAGGCTGGATCTGTCTGTGATAATTTCCAGCAGTCCTGCGGTGGGATCAGGTAAGTCAGAAAGACAGGGAATGTATATATATATATGATTCACTTGATCTTTCTGGTGAGAGTATGCAATGCCTTGCCTGTGTTTTGCCACTAGAGGGTGTAAAAGCTACATACCTGGCTTCCAGGATTCCATGCTTCCCCTGTGATGTGCTCAAGTGTCAGCAAAGGCTTCCTGCAGCAGCATTGCTATTTCTCCTGCTCTGTCAGCCATCAGTAAGGGTTTGGGGGGACCATCCAACATCAGAAAGGTCAGGTTCCCCCTGCTGAAGAAACCCCCGCCACCCCCTCGATCCGACCTCACTACAGGGCCGGCTATCTCCGCGCAGAACGCGGGAAAGGGATCTTTTTTTAAAAAAAGGAGGCAGAGCCTAAGTCCACGGGGGGCGTAGCTTAAACGCAGCCGCCGTGCCCGTGGAGCGGCGTGCACATAAGGCACGGCACAGGCACAGAGCTTACTGCTTAAAAGCTTTACATTCGTGGAGTGTCTGGTTGGCTGACGGATGGACACATAGCGCACAAGGGCATGTAAGCTGTATGGATGTGTGGATACAGGAATTTCCAAGGGGCACGTTTTACTCAGCATTGAGACTGAGCATTATAACAGCATATTATGTAAATTGCTAGACTAAAGCATTTAGATGCATTTTGTTTAGTACCTCTGCTTTTTTTGTGCTTAGGACTATGACTGCCCGTATTAGGGGTAATTCATCAGGGGGGAGTGCAAAGTCACTGCAGTCAGAGACTGGGGCTCCTAGTCGCACGCCGACAGTTCCATCCTCCCCTGAAGGACCTGGCGAGTCTAAGCCATCTTGTCTCACAGGCATGGTGGCTACCCCCAAAAGGTCAGCTTCTGCATTTGTCACTAAGGACGATTTAGCGTTGGCTCTGGCTGGTTTGGAGGGAAAAATAGCAGATTTGTTTGCGTCATCATCCTAGGAGGTGAGAAAACATGGCAGGTCCCCTTCTCCTGCCCTTGACATTCCCATTTTGGAACAACAATGGGCAGATGATAGTGGGGTACCTTTGAGGGAAGGAGGTTCAGGTCACTCCTCTTCTGAGGATTCAGCATCTGAAGAACCTTTCTCAACTTCGCAATCTCAGAAATTGCTAATTCAATCCCTTACGGACTTGGTCCGCTCTGGATATAAGTTGCCTCCTACAGAGGTAGATGAGGTTTCCTTCTCCTCTTTGGGTTCGCTAAAACCCCCACAGGATTCTCATGCTTTCCCTATGCACCCGTTACTGGAGAAACTGATTTATGCTGATTGGGATCACCCAGATATGCGTTTTTCTCCCCCTAAGAAATGTTCATTTCTTTACCTTATGGAGAAAAAGTTCTCAAAGAGATGAGATTTGCCAGTAGTGGATGCTGCTATCTCCTCTGTGAACAGGCGTTTCAACTTGTCCAGTGGACAATGTACAAGTATTTAGAGATCCAGCTGATAAAAAGTGGTACAGCCTGCAGTAACAGCAACAGGCATCTGTCAATCCCTTGGGGATGAACTCAAGCAGGTTATTAAAAAAGCTCCTGCTCAAGCTGATGAGGGCCAAAGTTTAGCTGAGCTACCTAGGGCCCTATACTTTGCAGTGGATGCTATCAAGGATTCCATCCATCAGGCGTCTCGCCTTGCGCTTATGTTGATACATATGCGCAGGACACTGTGGCTTAAAAATTGGTCAGCTGAGTTATCATGCAAGAAGCTCTTGGCTGGGTTTCCCTTTCATGGAGAAAGGTTATTTGGGAAAGATTTGGATAAGTATATCGAAAAGATTTCTGGGGGTAGGAGTACCCTTCTGCCGGTTAAGAAAAAGAATAGACGGCCTTCTTTCAAGACTTCCCCTCCTATGCCTGGGGCAACAGCCTCCAGGCAGTATTGACGGCCTCCACTGTCAGGGGCAAAGGGTAAGCCTCATAACCAGATACAGGGCTACAAAAAGCCCTGGAGTCAGAAGTCCACAAAACTAAGTCCCAAGGCTTCCTTGTGAAGGGGCGCCCCCGCTCGATTGAGTGGGGGGAAGACTGAGGTGGTTTTCAGAAACTTGGCAACAGGAAATCCAAGACAAGTGGGTCCTCTCTGTAGTAGCCCTAGGATGCAAACTAGAGTTCCAAGAGTTTCCACAATCGGGGAACAGTCGCTTCCGCTCCCCGACTGTTTACAAAAGTGTTTGCCCCAGTACTAGCAAGACTTAGGGGCCAGGGTATAGCAGTAATAGCATATCTAGACGACCTGCTACTGGTAGATCAGTCAATAGCAGGATTAAATCAAGGGGTGTTCAGAACAGTCAGTTATGTGAGACACCTGGGTTGGATTCTCAATCTAGAGAAATTATCCTTACAGCCGGTAAGAAGGCTGCAGTATTTGGGCCTGGTTATAGACACAACCCAGGAAAGGGTGTTCTTGCCTCAGGCAAAGGTCAACGCTCTAAGAAAGCTGGTCCAGGCGGTCAAGGCAAAGATGGGTCCTTCCATTCGCCTTTGCATGAGATTACTAGGGAAAATCTTCCTTCAAAGTGGTTCCCTATGCCCAGTTTCATTCAAGACTGTTGCAACACAGTATTCTGTTTGCTTGGAACAAACGGATCCAAGCCTTGGATTATCCAATGAATCTGGCTCCAAAGTTACGCCAGAGTCTCAACTGGTGGTTGATAACCAGGAATTTACAGAAGGGGAAATCCTTCATTCCAGTTTCCTGGAAAGTAGTAACCACGGATGCCAGCCTATGGGACTGGGGAGCAGTTCTAGAAGAGACCACTGTTCAAGGGAAGTGGTCAGAGTCCGAGAAGACCTTGCCCATCAATATCCTAGAGATTCGGGCAGTACGTCTGGCTCTAATAGCCGGGACGTCCAGGTTGCAGAATGCTCCTGTCAGGATACAATCAGACAATGCCACAGCAGTGGCCTATATCAATCACCAAGGAGACACCAGAAGCCACGCAGCCCAAAGGGAGGTGGCCCATATTCGGTCTTGGGCAGAGAAACATGTTCCTTGCCTACCTGCAGTTTACATTCCAGGAGTGGAAAATTGGCAGGCAGATTTTCTGAGCCGTCAACAGTTGTTGCCGGGAGAATGGTCTCTACATCCTGATGTCTTTTTGGCCATATGCCAAAGATGGGGTATGCCGGACGTAGATCTATTCAGAGTCAACAAGAAGTTGAACAACTTTGTGGCAAGAACAAGGGATCCACTTGCACTCGGAGTAGATGCGTTAGTGATCCTCTGGAATCAGTTTTAACATTTTATTGCATTCCCTCCAGTTCAGCTCCTACCACGGCTGCTTCACGGGATCAGGGAAGAAGGGAAGCTGGTAATCCTAGTGGCCCCGGCATGGCCCAGAAGACCCTGGTATGCAGGGATCGTGAGAATGGCAGTAGGGGAGTCTTTGACTCTTCCACCTCGTCCGGACCTGCTGCCGCAGGGACCGGTATTCCATCCTACCTTACAAACGCTAAATTTAACGGTGTGGCTATTGAAGCCCACATTCTAAAAAATCAGGGGCTTTCAGGTTTAGTAGTAACCACCCTGATTAATGCCAGAAAGCCGGCATCCAGGACCATTTATTACAGGGTCTGGAAGGCCTACGTCACTTGGTGCGAAACCAAGGGTTGGCATCCTCGTAAGTACCGTATTTATCGGCGTATAACACGCACTTCTTTCCCCTTAAAATCAGGGGGAAATTGCGGGTGCGTGTTATACGCCGATCCCCTGCGATCCCGAGCTGTCAGATCTTCAAAATCTCCGACCGCAATTTGAAAATGGCGCCGCCGGCGCCGAAATACACAGAGCCGGTCCTCGGCTCTTCTCGGCCACTTTCGGCTTCACTCGAGCGCTGCCCGAACCTAGCCGAGTGTACTCGGCTAGGTTTGGATAGCTCCGCTCACAGTCACGCCCATCCCGGGCGGGACTACGAGTGGAGCCGAAAGTGAACGAGAGCCGACAAGAAGAGCCGAGGACCGGCTCTGTGTATTTCGGCGCCGGCGGCGCCATTTTCAAATCGCGGTCGGCGATTTTGAAGCCCAGGATGACAGGGGATCACAGGATCGAAGGCTGCACTGGGGCAAGGCTGCACTGGGGCAAGGCTGCACTGACAAGGCTGCACTGACAAGGCTGCACTGGGGAAGGCTGCACTGACAAGGCTGCACTGGGGAAGGCTGCACTGGGGAAAGCTGCACTAACAAGGCTGCACTGACAAGGCTGCACTGACAAGGCTGCACTGACATGGCTGCACTGGGGAAGGCTGCACTGGGGAAGGCTGCACTGGGGAAGGCTGCACTGGGGAAGGCTGCACTGGGGAAAGCTGCACTAACAAGGCTGCACTGACGTGGCTGCACTGACGTGGCTGCACTGACATGGCTGCACTGACATGGCTGCACTGACATGGCTGCACTGACATGGCTGCACTAACAAGGCTGCACTAACAAGGCTGCACTGACAAGGCTGCACTGACAAGGCTGCACTGGGGCAAGGCTGCACTGAGAAGGCTGCAATGATGGGCATTTACATGAAAGTTTTTTTCCCTTCAACTTCCCTCCTAAAAGTTTCTTTTTCCTTAAAATTCTCTCCTAAACTTGGGGTGCGTGTTATACGCCGGCGCGTGTTATACGCCGATAAATACGGTATGTCATAGGAAGAATTCTGGCCTTTCTACAATTAGGAGTAGAAATGAAGCTGGCCTTGAGTACAATCAAGGGTCAGATTTCGGCCTTGGCAGTGTTTTTCCAAAGGCCGCTTGCTTCGCATTATTTAGTCCGGGCATTCATACAAGGGGTAACTCGAATAATTCCGCCAGTTAGAATACCCTTGTGCTCATGGGATTTGAATCTGGTTTTGTCGGTGTTGCAAAGACAACCTTTTGAACCTATACGGAATATTCCTTTGATCCTTTTGACAAGGAAATTGGTATTCCTAGTTGCGATAACCTCTGCAAGAAGAGTATCAGAATTGGCTGCTTTCTCCTGTAAAGAGCCATACTTAATCATTCACAAGGATAAGGTGGTGCTGCGTCCACACCCAACCTTTTTGCCAAAGGTAGTGTTTGGTTTTCATCTGAATCAAGATGTTTTCTTTACCTGCCTTTTTCCCAGAACCTCGTTCTGCAGAAGAAAAATTATTACATTCTCTCGATGTAGTGAGAGCAATTAAAGCCTGAAAGCGACTGCTCAGATGCGGAAAACTGATGTTTTGTTTGTGTTGCTGGAAGGGCCTAGAAAGGGTCAGGCAGCTTCGAAATCTACTGTTGCTAAGTGGATTCGTCAGGTGATTAGTCAGGCTTACGGCCTGAAAAGAAGGGTTCCTCCCTTTAACATTAAAGTGCACTCTACCAGGGCAGTCAGTGCTTTATGGGCAGTGCATCACCAAGCCTCTGTGGCTCAGGTTTGCAAGGCCGCTACTTGGTCGTCAGTACATACATTCACGAGATTCTATCAAATGGATGTAAGATAGCAGAAGGACAGCGACTTCGGGCGCAGTGTGCTTCAGGCAGCAGTATAGGTCCTCACACCTGGCAGCGGCTATTTACTTTGTGTCTCCCTCCCCTCAGGTGGCATTGCTTTGGGACATCCCATATACAGTAAGTATCACTATTGTGCTCTGTGTCCTGTGATGTAAGATAAATATACAATAAAGAAAATTAGATTTTTATAACAGCTTACCTGTAAAATCCTTTTCTTGGAGTACATCACGGGACACAAAGGTCCCTCCCCTCCTATTGGGATATGTGTATATATAGCTTTGCTACAAACCTGAGATACTCCCGGTAAGTGAGTGGTTATATAGGGAGGGGCACTTCCTGTTTCATTTTGGTTATACCAGTGTCCATTCACCTAAAGGTGGCCTATAACCCATATAGTTAACCCATATAGTTATAACTATGGTGCTCTGTGTCCCATGATGTACTCCAAGAAAAGAATTTTACAGGTAAGCTGTTAGAAAAATCCTATTTTCACCCCGACACCCAAAGAGTAATTTTTCTGCACCTGTTTGACAGGTGCATATCATTGCAATTTTTTACAGCAAGGCCAATTCTTGCTTTCATCGAGATTACCTCTATAGGGTTACGGTTAGAAGGCACCAACGACACCCAAAGACCAATTTTTACACACCCATTACCTCTATCCAAAGTCAGCGTGACACCAGAATGTATCAAAAAATCTTGACTCTTGTTCTCAGTGCTCTACATTGTGGCCTCATCATACACACTGGCTCCCCAGCTGGCGCTGAGCAAAATAAAGGCAGCTTGCAGGGAAAATGTCTTTTTTTTTTTTGGCTTTATAAATGCAATTATTGCTGCAGCAGATTCTAGACATGGTACAGATCTGACACTTAACAGATAGACTAATGCCGCGTACACATGACCGGACTTTCCGTCAGAGTAGACTCTGATGGTCTTTCCGACGGAGTTCCGATGGAGTTCCGCTGAAACGGACTTGCCTACACAGGATCACACCAAAGTAAGTTCGTTTAGAACGTGATGACGTACGACGGGACTATAAAAAGGAAGTTCAATAGCCAGTAGCCAATAGCTGCCCTTGCGTAGTTTTTGGTCCATCGGACTAGCATACAGACGAACAGTTTTCTCTATAGGAATTGAGTCAGTCGGAAAGATTTGAAACATGTTCTATTTCTAGGTCCGTCAGGATTTTAGAAAGAAAAAGTCAGATGAAGCCCACACACGATCGGAATTTCCAACGGAATGATTCCGTTGGACCCTTTCTGCCGGAAAGTCCGATCGTGTGGACGCTGCATTAGGGGACCCCCCCAGGCACTATATTGGAATTTTTAATTTTTATGCTTTCACTTTAAAAAAATCAATACTTGCATATAAGCCTTTAAAATGGGCACTTTTGATTTTTGACATTCGGTCCCATTAACTTTAATGGGGTTCGCGGTGTTCGAAGGTTCTGGTGCGAACCGAACAGGGGTCTGTTCGGCCCATCCCTAGCTGCAAGCAATGAATCATTATGAATAGCGCTCCAATTCACTAAGGCAGCACGCATTCCTTGCAGCAACATAGTGTGTCGTTTTAGAAATTTTGTGGCACTCCTGATTTTATTTCTTGAACAATTTGGTGTGCTGACAACACAATATTTTGAATGGGCTGTCTTAATGCAAGACACATTAACGCACCACCAATCCAGAGAGTGCAGAGTGTGCTGGGGACTTGTGATGGTTTGTATTGCATTGTCCTTTTCCTGTCACTATGCCAAGGAAACAGACACATATGCTTCGAATTTACTGATCACACCGAGGATATTTACACACATTCCTTGCCACGGATCATAAATACAATATAATCTATTTATTTACAAGCTGAAGACTAAACAGTGGCCTAGATGGAACATTGAGATGGAGAGAGATTGTTTAACCACTTCAATACCGGGCACTTTCCCCCCTTCCTGCCCAGGACAATTTTCAGCTTTCAGCGCTGTCACACTTTGAATGACAATTGCGCGGTCATGCAACACTGTACCCAAACTAAATTTTTATCATTTTCTTCCCACAAATAGAGCTTTCTTTTGGTGGTATTTGATCACCTCTGGGGTTTTTTATTTTTTGCTAAACAAACTAAAAAAGGCTGAGTTTTTTTGGGGAAAAAAAAGTTTTTCTTTGTTTCTGTTATAACATTTTGTTTTCTCCTTCACTGATGGACACTGATGAGTCTGCACTGGTGAACACTGATGAGGAGGCACTAATATGTAGAACTGATGGGCACCGAAAGGCTACACTGATATGCAGCACTGATGGGCACTGATGAGGCAGCACTGATGAGGAGGCACTAATATGTAGAATTGATGGGCACTGATATGCAGCACTAATGGGCACCAATAGGCTACACTGATATGCAGCACTGATGGGCACTGATAGGGGGCACTGATAGGTGGCACTAATAGGCGGCACTGATGGGCACTAATAGATGACACTGTTAGGGGGCACTGATAGGCAGTACTGATAAGGAGGTACTGACAGGCATTACTGATGGGCACTGATTGGCATCTCTGATGGGCACTGAAAGGCGTTACTGATGGGCACTGATTGGCACTATGATGGGCACTGATTGGCAATTTGGGTGGGCACTCATTGGGATTTGGGTGGGCACTGATTGGCATTGTGGTGGGCACCTCTGATAGGGGCTGCGCTGTCAATGTGCTGATTATCAGCGCGCCCCCCGACAGGAGAGCTGCCGATCGGCTCTCCCTGTCAGCGCAAACTGAGGAAAGACGATTAAGGGCAATTCGTGGTTCATGCTGTGATTGGTCACAGCTGATCACGTGGTAAAGAGCATCTGTCAGAGGCTCTTTACCACGATCGGAGATGCGGTGTGTCAGAGTGACACACAGCACCACCGATCGCTGCGCTGCGTGCCCCCCCCGGGCGCACAATCATGGTTTATCCTGCTGGATGTCATATGACGCCCAGTCAGGATAACTGAACCACTTCCCGGCCATCATTCTGCTATAGGCTAGGCGGGAAGTGATTAAGGACTGAAGAGTGTAATTATTTCCTGCACTGTAACAAGTAAATAAAAAGGACTTAAAGTTCTCATCAGTAATCAGAGGACTCTGTAGGATAGAGCCAGTGGTGTATTTAGGTTTTGTGCTGCCCTAGGCCTAACTAAACTCATGCACCCCCTAATTAAAATATGGGTCACCCCTTCCTGTTTAAGACCTGCCCTATCTGAAAACTACAACCCTTCCTATTTAGGCTCCACCTTTTCCTTTTAGAGCTCCACCTCTTCCGCTCTGTACATTAAAAGTGGGTACCAAGTGGCCTCATCAGTCAGTGCCCATCATTGCTGCTTTATCAGTGCAGCCCTATCAGTGCAGCTTAAGAGTGCTGTCTTATCAGTGCCCAATAGTGCAGGCTTATCAGTGCCCATCAGTGCAGCCTATCAGTGCCCATCAGTACAGTCCCATCAGTGCCCGTATCAGTGCTGCTTTATCAGTGCAGCGCAGCCTCATCAGTGCAGCTCCTCAATGGCCATGAGTGCAGCCTCATCAGGGGAAGCCAGTGCAGCCTAATAGTGCCCATCAGTGCCGCCTATTAGTGCCCATCAGTACAGTCTTATCAGTACCCATCAGAGCATCTTCATCAGTGCCCATCAGTGTGGTCTCATCAGGGGAAAAAAGTGCAGCCTAATAGTGCCCATCAGTGCAGCCTATCAGTGCACATATCAGTGCAGCTCATTAGTGCAGCCTATCAGTGCCCATATCAGTTCAGCCCATCAGTGCCCATATCAGTGAAGCCTACCAGCGCTCATATCAATGCAGCTCATCAGTGCCCATATCAGTGCAGCATATCAGTGCCCATATCAGTGCAGCTCATCAGTGCCCATATCAGTCCAGCTCATCAGTGGCCATATCAGTGCAGCCTATAAGTGCCCATATCAGTGCAGCTCATCAGTGGCCATCAGTATAATAACTTCCATATTGAGCACTTGACTCCCGCACATTAGTAATAGTCACATAACCTTCTGTCCTGGCCGCTGGCTGGGGATTCCCCTCGTGCTCCTCTCTCTCTCTCCTCCTCCTATCGAAGATTCAGTGAAGAAGAAAGCCGTGCAGAGGAGAGTGGGCGGAGCATTGAGCTCCGCCTCCGCCAGTCAGATTACATTCAGCCAGCTTGGCCAATCACCGGCTGCTTATGGGGGTGCCAGTCGTTGTCGCTGGCGCCCCACCCCCTCCCCGCTGGCCAAACACGATCCATATACTGCCAACAATATTTACAAGTGCCGTGCTACAGCAAGCCGGCCGCCGGGGCTATATTTCTGCGGGAGGCGGCTGCGGGAACCGGCACTTGAGAAAACGGGACAGGGGGCTTTTTTGCATGCGGGGGGGGGCAAAGTGCCGCCCCAGGCCTGGGCCTTGTCGACCTAGGCCAAGACACAGCACTGGATAGAGCCCCATCATGTGTTCTGTACACCTGAGACCAGCTTCTGCCTGGAACCCAAACTTTACGTTGTCTGGGGAGATTTACTAAGGCTCCATGCACACTAGCGTTTTTCTTGAACTCCAAAAAAAGGCTGGATGAAAAATGCTGATATTAGCATTTTGTGCCAGCTTCTGATACCATTTTAGTATCTTTTAGGAGCATTAGCATTTTATTAGCGTTTTTGCAGCACATGAAGAAAAAAAAAAAGCTCAAAAAGCTGTTAGGAGCATTTAAGTAGCGTAGATGTTATCTTTTGCCATTTTAAAATGCACAGCTGACTTGGAAAAAATGAAGGATCGCGTGTGCTCTGTAGTTAAAACTTCAGTGGATGTTGTTGAGACCCTTGCTATAGTTTAAATATGTTAATGGTGCCTTTTTGGTGTTATTGAAGAGTTATATGTTTTATGATCTTTTTTTCTTCATTTTTTATAGGTACAGTTTATTGAAGTTTTGCACTTGCCATTTGTCACTTTTGTATGACATCTGATCTTTGCCCATGTAGATATGTGGCTCCAGGGCTCAGATCTCAGTGGTGCACGTGCCTCCATTCGAAATATCTGCGGCACATGAACCACTACTTCTCCTTCTTTGTCACAATAACAAAAAGACAGGCATAATATCTGCATTTTTTGTTTGAAAGAAAGGTATTTTTATGAAAATCATTGCTAAAATTTTTGGGAACAAACATTACATTAAAAATCATTGAAAGGTCTGTTTTGAACACAAAAATCGGTGATAACTTTCTGCTATGTTGCTGGATTATCCTTTGCAATAAAGTTTTATTATTGAGTACTTGCTGTGTTTTTTTTGTTTTTTTTTTATTGGTTTGGCTATCTTTCTTATGCTCTGTTTGCTCATGACTTTGGTCATGTTTTGAGGGTAATTGTTCATTTTGGGAATGAAAGTTCGTGCAAAGGAACTGAACTTCAGGGTACTTCTTTACGTCATGCGCAGTAAACACACAGCGATTTATTGCCGCCCGAGAATCACATTAATTTGACGATTTGCCGTTCATACAGCAAAAAATTTCCGAACTTGTCCTTTGGCTAAAAAAACTCACTAGCGATTAATGTTTTGTGCCCATTAACTGGCCGTCAAACGAACAAACTGTCCAAATGACCGATTTTCAGCTGCTTTTTCGTCTAGTGTATGGCCAGCATAAGTCCCCTTTCACACGGGCTTTCCACTCAGGTCCGCCTGACGGTTTTTCAGGCAGACCTGATAGGAGCCTCCATTCACCCCTATAGAGAGCCGGTTGTCAGCGGTGACATTTCCGCTGACACCCGCTGCTATCCAATCCGATCCTCTCCCCAAAATCCTGTTGGATGGAGACCCTCTTTTCCATCTGTCTGGCAGATCGGATTGGATGGGATCAGGTGAAAACAGACACGAGGTCCGTTTTCATCTGATCTCCCCATAGAGGAGAGCGAGACTCTGACTGGTCCATCTCTGCACAGTGAGTGGAGACGGACCTGTCATCCACCTGCTCAGTGGGGATCAGCAGATCGATCCCCCCGCTGAGCAAAGCGGAGTCCACCAAGCGGACAAGCCTGTGTGAAAGGACCCCAAGGGTACACTCGCACTGAACGCAGGTTTGAAATTGTGCCATTTCAAACCCGCATTTCAGTGCAAGTTCAGGGACGATTTGAAAGACATCTGTGCGGGTTCATGCACAGATGTCTATTGAAATCGCCCCTGAAGTCGCCAGGAACTACTTCTGAAAATCATTGCGGAGATAGTAATGTCGCCAGCACACCAGGATCTCCAAAAAATGGGTCCAAAAGTTTATTCAGTGATCACATCATTACAGCAGAAAGCAAAGTTTCGGAGCCACGCAGGACCCCTTCATCAGGCATGTCAAATCGCGCCGATGTGAACGGGGGCTCAAGCAGGTCCCAGGTACCACGTGCCGCAACCTACATGCAATGTACCCAACTGTGAAGCAGTAGTACGACATTTAAAGGGTTAAATCAGACAATGTTCATGTTTGCTTCACAGCATTACAGCCATTGCATGCATACAGCTCTGAACGGCTGCATGGGTTTAGGTCGGCAGGCAGGGGGCGGTAAAATCACAATTCAACCATCTGCTTTTACCATTCCCCCGACTTCCTATGTGAATGACCCCTCAGAGAAGGAGCTTAACATTAGAAGTGACTGTCAAGTTACAGAGAGAGAGCTGCATATTACAAGAGATTGCCTTGTAGAGAAAGAGCTTCACATTAGAAGAGACTGCTCCCTGCACACTGACTGAGCTGTCGCCAATGGCTCACGGTCGCCGCTTCTGATTGGGAGCCAGCGGGACTGATCATGTGACTGCTTTGCGAGCCAAACACTGCAGTCATGTGATCCAAAAGCCGTTACGGCTCCTGGTATTAAAGCCTACTTAATAAGCCATTTATTTAAATCCTCAGGGAATCAAGTGCATGCAGTGCTTAGTTCTGTTCATATCCTTAATGCCATTGCTAAGCAGAGTGGCCATGTCACCCCCCCAAGCAGGCTACTCTGGAGTCATTCACCACATCACTGATTGTTCATTCATTAGATTGTAAGCTTCATGAGCAGGGCCCTCCTACTCCTTCTGTATTGAACTGTATTGTAATTGTACTGTCCCCCTTTATATTGTAAAGCACTACATAAACTGCTGGCACTATATAAATCCTGTTTAATAAGGAGAGCAGTTAGCTTAGAGAGAGGGCGGGGATTAGTGCTGGCTCTACCCTCCACACACAGGAACACCCATAAATAGGGCTTCAGAATGGGATGTAGCTACAGCCTTCAGAAAGAGGGGCTTTTAAATTGCAGCAGAGCCACCGATCAGAACAGCACCGAGCACTATATATTCCTGGTCCTCTAGGGGATTAAATAAATGGTTTTTTTTTAAGTCAAAATAGAACTCCCAAATCATCCCAACTCCCAAATCAAATCATTTTATATTCAAAGCAAACTCCCCCATCCATCCATGTCTCCTGTTTGCCGCTGCCGCTGCTAGCGGTGCACTTTTAACCCCCCGAAGGGGTTAAGAGCGCCCGCAGAGCACCGCTACTAGAGCGTTTTGCAGGCGCTTGGACAGGGTGTGGTAGGAGCGGTGTATACACCGCCTCAAAGATGCTGCTGGCAGGACTTTTTTTAACATCCCCCAAGCGCACTGCCCCACTGTGAAAGCACTCGAGCATTCACACTGGAGTGACAGGAGAGTCGCTTTACAGGCGCTATTTTTTCACTTAAATGCCTGTGAAACGCCTCAGTGTGAAAGTAGCCTTAGGGCAGATGATTCAGGTAGCATTTACATCCCAGAATTCATCTGCCCTTAGCTCAAGCATGCACAAAGGATAGTGTGCATAGCTGAGAAAAACCCTCCTCCTCTCCTCCCCTCCTGAAGACTCCTTGGATGTATGGCATTATTTGCCTAGGCAGGAAACCAGGAAGTAACTGAAACAAAGTTAAAAAAAAGGTTTAAAACTAGTAAATATGACATACTTTCCTACCTATTTACTAATGCTGGCAGCATTAGGATTAAAAACGATCAATGTTGAGTTGGAGAGTGAAGTTCTACTTTAAGTCCTGCAAGATCACTTCAGGCTGGCCCTTTTGCAGGCATAGCTGTGTAAAACATTAAAAATAAGTGTCCATACTGTTCAAAATCCAGTAATCACCCCGCTCTGCACATGCTCAGTAGCTCTCGATTTTTTGGCATTGTGCTGAAAATGTAGAGTCCAATCTGCTGACAGCCTAAAGATTTACTGCTGCACAGGGGCTCTGGGCTTTAGCAAAATGGCGACCTCCGGCAAGAAGAGCCGGGAGCAATGCTGGAGACAATTTACAGCACACACTAATATTGGTAGTATAATTATCAATGTGGAATCTTGTATGTTCCTTGCTAAATAATATTATTTTGATCACGTTGTTATGGGTAAAGTTTCACTTTCAGTGCAATCCACAGCCTAGCTGCACACAGGGACCCCTGTGTCACAAAGCAGTCACAAAAATTTTTTTTTTAAAAGGCCCCTTTCAAAAAAAAAAATAGAAAAAAATGTTCTTTAAGTGCGCTGTGTTCAGGCGCCGGACACAGTGCACTATGGGAAGCGCCATGTCAATGCAATCACGAGATGACAGACGAGGCGCTTCATTTGCAGGCTTTTGACCTGCTATGCGACGCAATCCAAAGCGCCGAGCAGCTTCCACCCGTAGTATTACTATGGGCGGGAGCTTTGTTCTAGGTAAGAAGTTACTAAGTGATGTTGACAGCTCCGTGGAACGCACGGCCCGAGCAGAGCTGCCTGTAAGGTAAGTGAGGCTGCATTTGATGGGGCACAGTGGCTGCATAAGATGGGCACAGTGGCTGTATTCGATATGGCACAATGGCTGCGTTTATTGGGCACAGTGGCGACAATTGATGGGCACAGTGGCGACAATTGATGGGCACAGTGGCGACAATTGATGGCACAGTGAGGCTGCAATTGATGGGGGGTTTTTTCAGGATTTTTCAGTTTGTGCCCCCCAAAAAAATTTTGAGCACCAGCCGCCACTGGGGGTCACACATATAAAACTCCTGAGCTGCCTGCAAAAAACAATCGGATTCAAGTTGACGTTTCTGCAGCTCAGAAAATCAATGCTGGGACTTGGCTGCTCAAGGCGCCCCCACCAATCCCCCTTCCAACCCCCCTGACTCCCACCAGCTGCAACGTGTTTCCAGTCCTGGGTGATAGATCGCAGAGGCAACACACGTGTCAGCCGCCAGCGGTAATACCCCAGACCGGCCGCTGGGAGCGCACAAGTCCGCCTCCCCTGTCACATGACTGAACCCCGCCTCCCTCCCGTCCGACCGTGACTCGGTCACATGACGTGAAATGACAGGTGACACGACGAAAATATCTCGCGAGAGTTGACTGTACGAGAAGGTTGTTGCGCTGACACTTCCGTGTTGTGAGGAAAGAGAGAGAAAGAGAGAGAGTTCGGGGCTGTGTGAGCGGAGGAGAGCGGATATCTGACCGGGCTGTGTGCTGACTGGAGAGGGACTGAGTGGGGAGTCACCTGAGGACAGGACTGAGGGTCCAAGGCTGCTGGGTGAGGGAAGGGGGTAGGTGGGGTTGTGTGGGTGAGGAGCAGTTTGTATCTGTGAGGGGGGGGGGGGGTGTCAATGTGTGGGTGAGGAGGGGTCATTAAGGACGCTCGGTGAGGTTGTGTCAATGTGTGGTTAAAGACGGGGTAGACCCTCGAAAGAGAAGGTCCCGGCACAATTTGCCCCCGGAATAATGGTGGGTGGGCAGATGCGCTGAGTGGGGTCTGTTCACTATCCACAGGAAAGGACTGGGTGGATTCTCCTCCTGAATAATTGTGAGTGGGGTCTGAGTCCAGAAGGTTTGAGGTGGGATCTCCTTGGGTTGAGTTTGCCTTGGGTTGAGTTGGGTTGGCCTTGGGTTGAGTTGGGTTGGCCTTGGGTTGAGTCGGGTTCACCTTGGGTTGGCCTTGGGTTGAGTTGGGTTGGCCTTGGGTTGGGGTTGAGTCGGGTTCACCTTGGGTTGGCCTTGGGTTGAGTTGGGTTCACCTTGGGTTGAGTCGGGTTCACCTTTGGTTGGGTTGGGTTGGGGTTGAGTTGAGTTGGCCTTGGGTTGGGGTTGAGTCGGGTTCACCTTGGGTTGGCCTTGGGTTGAGTTGGGTTCACCTTGGGTTGAGTCGGGTTCACCTTTGGTTGGGTTGGGTTGGGGTTGGGGTTGAGTTGAGTTGGCCTTGGGTTGGGGTTGAGTTGGGTTCACCTTGGGTTGGGTTGGGCTTGAGTTGAGTTGGGTTCAACTTGGGTTGAGTCGGGTTCACCTTTGGTTGGGTTGGGTTGGGGTTGAGTCGGGTTCACCTTGGGTTGAGTTGGGTCACTCAGTAACCCCCGGTGTTATTGTAGGAGTAGGTGGAGTGTCAGGGGGGATCTGGGCTTTTAGCAGTAGTGTGGGGTCATTATTGGTGTGGGTGGTCCGAGTTTAGAATAAAAGTGAGTAAAGAACCCCAGTATAAAGGAAGGTGAGGGTCTGGGGGAGATCATAATACAGAAGTAAGGGCTCTGCTCACCATTGTATGTGTAGATGAGGAAGCTCTGACTAGTGAGGACGACAGAGGGAGGTTTGCCCAGACTTGAAAAGGGTTAAATAGAAGGGGATCGTGGTCTGAGTGAGAGGTGGGTGTACGAGGAAGATCCAGGTTGGGTTCTATAATAGGTGAGGGAGTCTCAGAGTAAGGTCAGAGGGCAAGGTGACTGAATTAGAGGTGGGCCCATGCTCAGGGTGGAGGAATAGGAATAAGTCGGGTTTAAGCTCCTCTAAATTGTGAAATTGACGCTAGGAATCTTGCTGACCTGATTCGAGTTTAGAATCTGCTCAGACAGGTCAGGGCAGATCTGGGCGAGTGATTTGCTTCAGGATAGTTTAATTTAAATGTTTTTATCCATCATAAAGACCAGACAGGCGTGCAGGTGACCTACTTGTTACTATGTGCAGCGGGTTATAGAGGACGACGTTGTGTTTGGTTGGTGGGATCTGCAGCCTGTCCTCCCAACAATGACATAGTGTGACGGGAAGAGGTGTCTTCAGCCTCTCGGAATTGACTTCCTGCACCTCTTTTGAATTTTTTTTTCTTACAAGCTGTCCAAAAATCAGCATCCTCGATGTGGCTGCAGCAGAAGCTTAAGGGACTCCCAGGACTGCTGTCCAGCAGTTGGGCTCGCAGGGTTCTAGCAGTCTTGGGGTTCCTTTTCATCATCTACTGGTATATGTCCTCAGGACCGATGTATAGATTTTGGTACTCGGGTGAGCCTCGCGGTGCTCCTGGAGCTTGCCTTCAGACACAGACTAAGCAATGGAAAGCACTTGCAGAGAAAGGAGATGTGATGATAGTTGCACATCCCAGTGAAGAAGCCAAATTGCAGGGCCCAGCCGCGGTTGGCAATGGACATATTCTTGTTGATGTTGGGAAAAATACTTTATGGGTATCTTCCTCGTCTGTATCTTTTCACTTGACGGACTTTCCCCTGTTGACATTTGTAAAGCATTCAGGTACTTCATCAGAAGTCCACGCCACTGCCGTCTTCCTTAGAGAGGGTTTGATACGGACGGTTCGTTGCATGCAGATTGAGAAGTCAGACTCCGCCAGGGACTGTGTTTCTGTCCGGGAGGACTACTTTGCCCACAGAAGCCGACCTCACGTGTATGTTCAGAGGATCCATATCACCAATCCTAGTGACAGAGTTGTGGCTTTTGATATTGCTACTCAGAAGCCACTTGCTGGGGCCAAATTTTCCAGCAGTGTCGAGAAGGTCCAAGATCGACAATTCTTCCTTTCCTCTGGACGGGTCTCATTGGAAGATGGAAAAAGTATGCTGGTGGTGGTTGCCACCAAAAAGGTGGTCAGCAGGGTGCAAGTCAGCCCAAAATCTGAGTTTGATGAGACATTTGTGTCTGTTATTTACACATCTGATCCAATTGATTCTGGAAAACTGGAAGAGACTTTTAGCAAGTTACGGGAGGCTGCCAAGAAAGAGATGCTGGAAGTGATGCGGATGAGGGTGGAGGACTTGTTTAATGAGCATCAGCAGATATGGTCTGATTTGTTTGTTTCAGGTAATTAAGGAAGTCCCGTCATTTGTATATATAAAGCTCTGGGTTTTTGTTTTTTCCTATGCTGTTTTTGTCCCAGGCAGATTTCCCTTTATTTCCTTTCTCAGAGACACAGCAAGCCACTTGCTGGGACCAAATTTTCCAGCAGTGTCGCAAAGGTTCAAGAATGGCAATTTTTGCTGTCCTCTGGACGAGCCAAGGGCCTCGTTGGAAGATGGAAAAAGTTTGCAGGGGGTGGTTGAAATCTTTACAAAGTGAGGGAATTTCCCCTGTAATGGTTCTTCACACCAGCCTACATGCTAAAACAACATCTACTGCAATTGAATCTTCTTGATGCATGTTTTAAATGACAGTGTTCCCCCACCAGAGAATGCTTGGTGAAAGTCACATTCACTGCTTTATAATTATGCCCCTTGTGTGGTACAGAAGTGACTCGAGGTGATCTCTCCCCAACAGGGAAACAAACAGCCAAAATCTAAAGAAGTCACATTTAGCTTTGAAAAAGGAAACGCTGGCCTGTGGATCTATTTAGAAATGATTACCCTTGTTCTTCAAAGAAATGCTGAATGATTGTGGAGACATTGGGGGAGATTTACTAAAGCTGGAGCACTCCGAATCTGGTGCAGCTGTGCATGGTAACCAATCGGCTTCTAACGTCAGATTGTTCAATTAAGCTTTGACAATAAAACCTGGAAGCCGATTGGTTTCTATGCAAAGCTGTACCAGATTTTGCACTCTCCAGTTTTAGTAAATCTCCCCCAATCTGGGAGGTTCCTACCCTACCAGAAGGCCAATTTGTGGGTGTTTCTGTTATTGAGTGCTGATGTCATTGACTCATGTCAGTGTAGTAATGGAGAAACGGAGGAGAGCATGGACACTCCCCTTCCCCCCTGCAAAATTCTTTAGGCCGGGTTCACAGCTATGCGAATTAGATGGGGGTTTTCCCGCATCCAATTCGCATAGCAGGAGAATGTGACTGGCTCCCTATGGAGCTGGTTCGCATATCCCCGTTGAGGCTGCGGAGCACACTGCACAGAAACACTGTGCGTCTTTGGCTCCATTTCAGGGCCAAATTCAGGTATAGAATCGGCCCTGAAACGGGGAACAGGGACGCGCAGCGCTCCTGTGTGATCCGCAGTGGGTTACAGTGTGAACCCGGCCTTAACGTGGAGCTCAGGAAGAGCTCCCTTGTTTCCGCCCAAAGACAGGGCAGGTCTTGAGCAGATGCTTGGTGTCTAAGAACAGCCCTATCAAGCAGCACTAATTATTAAATTCTGATTCAATTGCACCAACTGAAGTTGGTGCAATAGAATGAACCTTGTACCATGGAGCAGGATTAAGAAAAACATGTTTGGTGATACTTCTGCTTAAAGTAGAATGCCAGCTTTGCTATGACTATAATTAGTTGATTTGGAACAGGCTGGCCAACATCAACTATTTCTTTTACATAACTATGCAGCTGCTGTGTGCACTGTAATAAATCTTGTAGCTTTAGCTACATACTGAGGGGGTTATTTACAAAAGGCAAATCCACTTTGTACTACAAGTGCAAAGTGCACTTGGAAGTGCAGCTGCTGTAGATCCGAGGGGGACATGCAAGGAAAATAAAAAACAGCATTTTAACTTGCACATGATTGTATGATAAAATCAGCAGAGCTTCCCCTCATTTCAGATCTACCCCTCAGATTTACAGCGGCTGCACTTCCAAGTGCACTTGCAGTGGAATTTCAAGTGCACTTTGCACTTGTAGTTTGCACTTGTAGTGCAAAGTGGATTTGCTTTCGTATATAACCCCCTCAGTATGCAGCACTGTGTTCCCGGAAGTAGTACATAGTGACTTCCTGTCTGCTGCTGGTGTTCCTTCAGATTTCGTAACGGAAGTGATGGTCTGTCATGGCCATCTTGGTACACCCCACACTTGGCCACACTAAGCCTACACTCTGAAGTCGCCAAACGGACATCTTTTTACACCCACGGAAATCTTGCATTTCACACTTATTTTTACCACTATAGTGAAATACAGTATTTATAAGTCTGTGACACTGTTTTGATGTTGAATTTTAAAAGCAGCAGCAAGCCTGCTTATCTCATGTTTGCTAATCTGACAAAACACCTCTGATTTTAAAATTCAACTTTAAAACTGTGTCACAGACCTCTAAATACTGTATTTTATGATATAAGCTCAGTTTAGTGGTAAAAATAAGTGTGAAATGCAAGATTCCAGTGGGTGTGAAAAGATGTCTGCCTGGCGACTTCAGACTGTAGGCTTACTGCAGCTGAGTGCGGGGTGTACCAAGATGGCCGTGACAGAACGCCACTTCCATTACAAGATTTGACGGGTCGCTTAATTTGACCGAACACTGGAGCTAAACAGAGTTGGGCTAAAAGCTTCTCTGCTATTCAGGAGAAGCCTTGTTTATCAATGAATGTAAGGGTTCATATTAGCCGAGGTGTAAAGGAGGATGGATGATGTCATGATTTTCACCTCGGCCAATCAGGAGAAGCCTTGTATTCATTTTATTAAAATACAAGGACTAAAAATTTAAAAAAACAATGGCGCCACAGAAAAATATCAAATAAAGTGCTGAATGATTAAATGAGTGGCGCTGGTCTGTACCTACCTACCTACTATAATTACCCCCCAAGAATAATTCTTGGGGGGGTAATTATAGTAGCATAGTAGGTAGGTACAGACCAGCGCCGCTTATTTAACCACTTGCTTACTGGGCACTTAAACCCCCCTCCTGTCCAGGCCAATTTTCAGCTTTTAGCGCTGTCGCACTTTGAATGACAATTGCGCGGTCATACAACATTGTACCCAAATGAAATTTTTATCACAAATGGAGCTTTCTTTTGGTGGTATTTGATCACCTCTGCGGTTTTTAGTTTTTGTTAAAAAAAAATTGAAAAAGACCGAATAAAAAAAAAAAAAGATTTTATATATTTTTTTTATTATTTTGTTATAAAATTTTGCAAACAGGTAATTTTTCTCCTTCATTGATGTACGCTGATGAGGTGGCAGTGATGGGCACCGATAGGTGGCAGTGATGGGGACCGATGGGTGGCAGTGATGGCAGCACTGCTAGGTGGCACTGATTGGCACCACTGGTGGGCATTGATAGGTGGCACTTGTGAGCATTGATAGGTGGCACTGCTGGGCACTGGCAGGCACAGATGAGGCATATGTGCCTCCTTCCTCTTTGGGACCGATGTCCCTTTACCATAAGCCGGTGATCGGTGACTTCCCATCCTACAGCTACTACAGTATATATACAGCACACACCACAGCCACATAGTTATGTAAAGGAAATTGTTTGGGCCAAAGTAAAGTAATCGTAAAGCTGGAATTCTACTAACTAAAAAAAATGCCGATATCAAACCCTGGTGCATTTCTGTATTGCTTGTGTCTCCAGGGCTACATTGTAAATGCCTCTGTCCTGGAGCCCATATATTCAGCTACCTTTCTTCATTCACAATTGAATTCCCAGAATTTTTGCATTTTAGTCCATTTCTTTTGGCAACCAAAGGGTTATTCGAATGTGCTCAGAGATTGTAAACCATAAAGGCTTTGTTTGCACTTGTGTTTGTGGAGTGGTAAAAGCTCACAGTTGGCTTTTTACTGCTCCCCTTTATGCTGCTAAGGAAGCCAAGTGGGGAATACATATGCTGCCATTCTCTGCATCGTGCTGCAGCAAAAATTATAACCCCCCCCCCCCCAATTATTACTGTCCACTGAACACAACCGATTCAACTGAATAGGGGGGTCCCATAACCACATACAATGCGCAAAACAGGCTGCCCTATACAATCTCTCCTCACTGCCTGTCAAATGCCCTCTGAAAAGCATTCCAAATGCAAATTGTTTTTCAGAGAGCAACGCTAGTATAAGATTGACAAAAACTGACACTTTTTGGGCTTTGTATTGGGTCATTTTGTAGGAGGTTTTTTTATGAGTCTTTCTCAGTAGCAAGGCAGGCGGATGCCGGGTCAGAGCTGGTGATTTTGTAGATGAATGTCAGAGCTCTGTTCCTGTTTTGTGAAGAAAGGTCACTCTGGCTGGACTGATGACAAGAACAACTTGCTGTACAGTCCGTTTCCGCAAACGTGTTAAAATCCGTCTGTTGTGTATACAGTATACTGACAGCACTATGGAGTATATTTATAAAACAGAAAATCTGACCTTTTATCCAACATTCACTACAGGAATCTTCCTGGTACATGTGTTTTAAGTGATTGATTCAACACCAGTTAATACTTGATGAAAGTCACACTCACTGCTTTATAAATATGATTTGTCCTGTGTTGAGGGTTTTTGTATTGGTTTTTGAGTGCTGGTCCAAGAATAAAATTTAGAAAAGATCTCAAGATGGGGGAAAGGGGATGATGGGATTATTATGGTGCCACCAAAAAATAGAGCAATTTATTATAAAATCGTTTAGTTTATTTTATTTGATATCACAGACATCTAAAAATGTTTACTTGAAAGAGTACAAAAACACAGAACAAAAACACAAGTACAGTTCAAATGAGTGACCGTCACCAGTGGTGTTGAAAGGTGATCATAGTCTTTTGTTCCCAGCTAGTTTCGCCAAAACATTGGCTTCATCAGGGGAATGTATAAATGTACTGCAGAGAGTAAAACCACTAAAACAAAGAAAAGATGCATTATTAGATCAACATAGTCTTGTAACGCTGAACAGCACTGGTGACGGTCACTCATTTGAACTGTACTTGTGTTTTTGTTCTGTGTTTTTGTACTCTTTCATGTAAACATTTTATCAAATAAAATAAACTAAACGATTTTATAATAAATTGCATTATTTTTTGGTGGCACCATAATAATCCCATCATCCCCTTTCCCCCATCTTGAGATCTTTTCAATCGGGATGAGGTGCCGTATCTAGCAGGACACACCACCTAACAAAATTTAGGAAAAGTAGAGCACCATATTGGAGTGTCTAACATATGGCCCGCTGTCTCCTTACTGACTGTGATTGACAGCAGCATGAGCCAATAGCTCGCACTGCTGTCTCTCTGTCCAGTGAGGGGGGAGAGAGCTGCTTCTCTTGAGCACAGCGCTGTATTGAGATGGAGCTCAGGTAAGTATAATAGGGTGCTGGAGGGAGCTACACACAGAAGGTCTTTTTACCTTAAAGTGATTGTAAAGGTAAAAAAAATAACAAACATATCATACTTGCCTCCACTGTGCAGCTTGTTTTGCTCGTGAATAGGGCCGAAACAACTAATCGATTAATCGACAACTAATCGATTATGAAAATAGTAATCGATTAATCGGCCAGTAACATAAAGGGGTTAAAAAAGCTAAAATTAGCCCTATATAGTACAAAAAGAGCAAATCTCTACTGTAAATATTACTTTCACTGTTGCACAGTAAAAAAACTAAAAAAGGGCAATTTTTTTATTTTTTAACTCCATTATGTTACTAAATGTCTTAGGCCTGGTTCCCACCTATGTGATTTTTGATGCTTTTTACAGAAATGCACTACAGTTTATTTATGCTTTTTTCAGCTGCTGTGTATTTGGAAAGGGTCAAGGACCTTTTTTAACGCAAAACGGTGCTTTTTTGGTTCAATATACTTCAATGGAGAAGCTGCAGAAAAGCATATAATATTACAGTTCTGTTTGAAAATCTGCAAAAAAAATTTGATCTGAGTCTGATGATATTTACCAGATTCAACCTCTAATAATATATAGAGTATATCTCTTCTGTCTGTTATTCTCAGAGAGGATTAAAGATTTTACTCCCTAAACCATATAGTTGGTTATTTATATTTACCCCTGCATATAAAGATATTTAGGAATAAATTGCCTTTTTTTAAACTTTACATATTAACTAAATTATACACCACACTTTTTTTAAAGGTTATTAACCGATTAATCGAAACAATAATCGGCCAACTAATCGATTATGAAAATAATCGTTAGTTGCAGCCCTACTCGTGAACCTGTTTTTCTGGGGTCCTTCGTCGCCTCTCGCAGCTCCTCCCCACATCTGATAACCCCCTCGGAGAAGCGCTTCCCTGAAGGGGTTACCTTGCGGGCACGCTTCCGAGTCCAGCATTCGTGTCCGTAGAGGCCGAGTGCTGGACTCAGCCCCGCCCCCCACGGCGCTCGAGTCATTGGATTTGATTGACAGCAGCGGGAGCCAATGGCTGCGCTGCTATCAATCTATCCAATCAAGAGCCGAGAACCCCGGGCAGAGAGACAGCGCATCCCCGTGGGTCAAGTTCGAGGGTTCAGGTAAGTAAAACGGGGGGGGGGGTCTGGGGGGCCGGTCACTGACCAGGTGTTTTTTCACCTTAATGCATAGGATTCATTAAGGTGAAAAAACACAAAGGTTTACAACCCCTTTAATGCATAGAATGCATTAAGATCAAGAAGCGTCTACCTTTTAGAGCCACTTTCAGTGTCCTGAATTCTATGGCAACTCTTCTGTTCTTGCTGATTTGTCTAGCACTATAGCAAAGTAATTTTTGGCAACATGCAGTGTAAATAAAGGAATGTTGGTGTTTCGCTTTATATTACCTAATGTTATCTCTTGCTCTTCCTAGGAATTGAGATGAGAAAGATCAAAGATGCTCACACTCCCACCAGTGACACCATCAACATCACTCTTTACTACATGCTGTCCTCCTCTTTAGCACCTCTCGTAGACCCTCTTATAAGCCATGAAGAACGTGAAAAGATGGAACTGACACTAAATTATGCCGACCACTGTTTTAGCGGTCACGCCAGCATGCATGCCGAGAATCTTTGGCCGAGCAAATTTGGGGGGATCGCCCAGCTTCTCCAGCTCTGGGACCTTTGGAAACTGACCTTACAAAAAAGAGGGTGCAAAAGCCTGGTGGCGGCTGGTGCCCACGGACTCATGCAGGGGATGATGCTTAGCTTCGGTGGTCTACAATTCACGGAAAACCACCTACAGTTCCAGTCTGACCCGCACGTCCTTCACAACAGCTACGCTCTCAGAGGAATACATTACAACAAAGACCTCATCAATCTCGCTGTCCTGCTTGATATGGATGAAAAGCCATTCCTTCATGTGTCAGTGAAATTCCAGGATAAGCTGGTGAAACTTTATGCCTGTGAGGCTGGGTGTTTAAATGAGCCGGTGGAGCTGACATCGGAGATCAAAGGGCATATTTTTCCCATACTGGTGACTCAGCCATTAACACCATTGCTGTATATCTCCACTGAACTGACGCATCTGCAGGATTTGAGGCACACCTTGCACCTGAAGGAGATCTTGGCCCACGAGGAGCACATGGCCAAGCAGTATCCAGGGCTTCCCTTCCTCTTCTGGTTCAGCGTTGCTTCTCTGATCACACTCTTCCATCTCTTCTTATTTAAGCTGATCTACAATGAGTACTGTGGCCCCGGGGCTAAGCCCCTCTTCCGGAGTAAGGTATAAAACTGCTGCAGCGTAGATCAGAGCTTGTTCTGTCTGCTGGCTTGTGCTTAGCTTGAGATACTGAATAAGTAGCTAAGGAAACCTGCTTGGTGTTTGCTTGTGGTGGCGGGGTTCTCTCCTCTGTTTCCATTGATGAAAAGCCTTGAGAGCTACAGAACTTTTTGTGTTTTTTGCTAAAAGACATTATTTTTACAAGTTCTTCCGGCATGATGATTTCATAAGTTCATACTATGAACTCATAACATTTTTGTAAAAAAAATGAAGTCACGAGAGATATAAATATATATATTATTTTTTTTTTGGAAAGGGAGATTTTTTTTTTTTTTTTGGTGTGTTCTAGTGTTTCTGAATTGGTTAGGGCACTGAAAAAGGGTCATTTGAGATGTCTGAGAGGGAAGAGCTAAAAAGCTAAAGGGGGCCTTAATGACCAATCTACACTGAACTGATTAGCTAAAGGCAATGGTTCCTTGACACTGGGACAGAAGCTGAACATTGGCTTCTTAGTGTGGAGGTCGATCTGAATACAGCCATGGGTTCCGAGAATTTGTTCATGGCTTTTGGAATATTTGCTAAACTAAATTATTTTGAATCAAACTGAGACTAGAAGAAAGATTTCAGGGAGTGTTTTGTTTTAGTGTGCCAACATAATTTACCAATATTTAGAAGAAAAATAGAGCTTTGATCATATAAGGATTTTGTTGCTCGCTTTAACAGCAGTGTCATCTTACACCATAAGTTTACTGAACATACATATAAAGATAAAGAGGACGTGGAGTCATTTCTTTATAAGATCAGAGTCCTTACGTTTTTATGTCAGATCTATTCCAAGCGTCAAGGCACTAATTCAGCTAGTGCTGAATATTTTTAAGATTTTTTTTTTTTTTCTTTTCTTTTCTTGTAGTTCGTGAAAACTGATTCGTCCAGGCTCCTTACTGTGTACTTGTCAGGAGGAGGGCTACTTTTTATAGTGGAGGCTTTTGTCCACTGCTGGCAGCAATTGCCTAACCTTGAAAGTAGTGCTACATGTAGTGTCATGTACAGGGACATATCTTCCCCAGATCTGTCACTAGTTTTGGGAGTTGGTCTGTGGATCCTTCAACACTGGATGGGAGCCCAGTCTTGACGGGTAACCGGAAATAAGTTCTCTGTGTGTTCACCCCAAATGTTGCTTTTTGTGGCTTTCTGAAAAACATTATTTGTGATCTATTATTTGTTAAAACTGAACTCCAGGACAAGCATATGCTGTCTAGATACAAAAGGCCCATACATTCTCACTTGAATCAGTGGGGGTTGATTTTGTAAAACTGGAAAGTGAAAAATCTGGTGCAACTGTGCATGGTAGGAAACTTCAGCTTGTACAGTTAAGCTTTGATTAAAAAACCTGGAAGCGAATTGGTTTCAATGCAGAGCTGCACCAAGTTTTGCACACTTCAGTTTGAGGCTGGGTTTACATATGAGCACGTAGCGGCTCACAGTAGGACTCCGGTGCATCCCCGTTCACCATTTCAGGTCCAATTTCAGCCCGAATTTTTGGCTGAATTCGAACCTAAAACCGACCCAAAGACGCACAGGACCCCTGTGCAAATCGCACTGGAGCTGATGCGGAGATGTGTGAATCGGCTCCATAGAGGGACGGTCACAATCTCCTGCTGTGCGAATTGGATGCCGCGAAATCCGCATCCAATTCACACTAGTGTGAACCCAGCCTTAGTAAATCAACCCGGGGGCTGTGTGTAGTCTAGATCTGTGTAGTAATCCAGTGTAAAACTGTGACTCTGTAATATACTCACCTCTCTGGCAGCCCAGGACTCCTCTTTTTGTTTTAAGTGCTGCAGCCTTCATCAGACATGTCAATGTGGTTGCCTGTGTCCTACATCTGCAAAAATGCATAAAGCTGCAGAGCTTGAACACCGCACTAAGATGACCACAGCCCCCGAATTTACCACTGATCTAAGGAAGGTGTCTACACTTCTCTGATGTGGTCTGGCTACAATTTACTACCTATTCCTGCTTTGAAAAATTTACTATAGCGGCATCTTTGCAATGGAAATAATTACTGTTCTTGTCACGCTCTGCTTTTCTCTGTAAATTTTTTTGTTCAGTGTGTGCGTTTGCAGTTTCCCCTAATTTGCTCATTTTGTTCAATAAATTTGCAGTGGAAGGTTTAGATTTGCTTTATTTATCTTTTTTTTTTTTATTAGTTTTGTGTATTCTTTAT